>OZ021728.1:25573754-26016254 GCA_963978545.1 Linyphia triangularis
TTTTAGCTAAAATAATTGAATACTTTTTTAAAGAATATTAATATTATATGGAACCACTTTAGCAAAAGTTCCATCCTGTAATGATATACAAATCCTAATATTAGATTTGGTTTTTTACAGCATATTCCAGTATTGGTAAACATTTAGTACGTTTTCATAAGAAATATGCACATCAAGAATTAACAAAATTACTAATTACAAAATTATTGAAACACATTCGAGAAGAAAATGTTTTCGATAAAGTTTCCATGCATTCTTCGAAGCTGTGCATTAGGAAACTAAAAAAATCTAGTTATTGAGTACAATTTAAAAATGACTTGGCATGTACTAGTTTAGAAGAATTTACTAACAGTTGACAGTAATCATTTAGCTTTATTAATTCATCAAATAAAAAATCGCAATGGTAATTGAGATTGGCGTCAAATTTCAAAAAATCATAATAAACATATAATAATTTAGTGCATTTATACAACTAACAAGTGATAAACATTCTTTCAAGCAATATCAAAGTAAGAAAAAAAGAAAAGTTCATGGGGAAAAAAAAACTATATTTAACATAAAAACTAGCCTGTGGAATGAGACGAAAAAATAAAAACAAACGATTAAGAACACAAACAATCAAGTTTTATTACTCTACAAAAAATTTCCTTCTGTTAAAATTAGCTAACGAAAATTTTATAATCTTCAGAACATTATCGAATTTTATTGTGCACAAAAGCGAACAATTTGAACAAACTGGAATAAATAATTTGTTACTTTGCAAAGTAGAATCCTCCATTTTTGTTCTGCTATTTAAATCTCCCACTAATTCAACGAAATTAATCTGATGTTCTTATTTGTTTGTTTAAAAAGCTCCATCGCCAAGGTAAGAATAAAGCTCTGCGCATGTCTGGAAATCGGAGCAATTTGGCGAAGTTTTGTGCTCTCAACTTGGAAAATCCGCAAGATGGCAGCACTTACGTATTGACGAAGCTTGCCTTCTTATGGTTGTATGTTCTTTAGCCAAGTATGGTTACCCGGCGCCTATATGGTTCCATTACAACTTTGCATCCATTTTTGCAAACCTGTAGTTCAATTCAGTAGTAGTATCAATTCAATTTGGTGGCATTTTGCAAAGTCGCCAAAGGGGAGGCATATAACGCATTTTTACCTGTATTTTAAATCAAATTACATAAAAGTCCACTGATATCAATAAAATTTAATGTCTTTTGACTAACCTTTCTAAACACTCTTCCTTTCTTACACTTCTCTTATTCTAAAGAACAAAAATGAACAAATATTTAATTGTTTTTAGCTTGAATTTGTTCTGGGGGAAAAGATTAAATTTCATGATTCTATAATAATAAAACAAGCTGTGTGTCTGTCTGTGGATCTATAGAAACCTACTTAAAATTGGAGTAGAGATCTGAAATTTTCAACATAAGTAGTTTTGGCATTCTAATTTTAAGCATCACAAACAGAATGTTAAAATTTTAATTAGTTCTTTTTAATTTTTTTTTTTAATTAATTAATAAATATATTACAAAACGATATCTAATCAGGCTACAGCTCTGAAATTTTCAACTTAAGTAGTTTTGGCCTTCTAATTGTATACATCACAAACAGAATGTCAAAATTTTAATTAGTTCTTTTTTAATTAATAAATATATGTTACAAAACGATGTCTAAAAGGGCTACAGCTCTGAAATTTTCAACATAAGTAGTTTTGGCCTTCTAATTGGACTTTTGAAAAACAGAATTTTAAATTTACATTTAGTTTCTTTTTAATTAATTTTTTTAATTAATTAATTACAAAACGATATCTAATACGACTACAGCTCTAAAATTTTCAACGTAAGTAGTTTTGACCTTCTAATTGTATGGGCCTGATGGCGTGGTGCGTAGAGTTTTCTTTTGCACTCGAAAGATTCCTGGTTCGATCCCCGTTAACTTTTTTTTTATTAGTATTCAATTTGGAATTTTTTATTATTATGCGGATTAAATTAGTTTTATTGTTATAGTAATGCGATGCGTATTATTCAGATTAACTATAAAATGCAAAATAACTATTGATTCTTATTTTGATTTTTTTTTAACGTTCTCAAATGCATATTCGTTATTTAATCAGATAATTACTTCTTCATAAGAGTTTTCATACTGTTATGAAAAACAGGAAATTATTAAAATATTTTACAAAATATCTGTTTAAAACATGCATTTGTTTCATAAAAGTGATATTTCTTATAACAAAAATGAAAAAAAAAAAACTTTACCAAATAAAACTGTACTTAAAATCAGTATAATGTATATTCAAAAATAATTTGTGTAATAATTGTTATATATAAAATAGATAATAATACAATACCATTAAATTTATAAATAACGATTCTTTTCTTTTCCTAAAATTCTTTTTTTTAGATAAAAATTCATAGAAAAAACTATAATTGTCTTTAAAATTTGCCTTTGTTCACAACAATTATTATTCCTCAAAGAAATAATTTTATTTCTTGTAATATGTTAACAATTATTTATTATACATGGTTAATAATTTAAATGATAATATAATTTTTTTTATAATTGAGCTGCCAATTAGTTTTATACGGTGTATTATTTTACCTAAAATCTTGTCTCCTAAATAAATTATTTTCATCTAACATAATCATCTAAAAATCCTGAATAAATGAAAAACAAATATTGCCGTTATTATGCTAAAGCAAAATTACAGCCGATTTTCCCCCGAGAACCCATTTCCTTCTCGCAGTTGCACGCCGCCGTCGTGGACACACCTATGCAAGATTTCTACTGGAAGAAAATTGCAACCACCCCTCCGCGAGTAAACTTGCATATGCAGTTGAAACAGTGCAGCGAGTTCCTCGCATGGAACTCGCGCGAGTTTTCTCCCTCGTGGACACTTACCTTTAGAATATTAACCGACAATTTTTCGGAAAAACCTGGTTTATATAGAATTTTAATCCAAAAGAAATACGTCTTGCATCTGTTTATTCCGGCATCAATGTAAATATTAAATCAATGCAGTTTAAATAGCCAATAATTTGTATCAGTAATAAGAAAACAAAATATAGCGAATTCAAGTTGCTGGCTACTGTCAGAAGTCAAATTTCAAAAGATATATTGTGATTGCCTGGATTGCTAAATTTAGAAATTCGTGCATAAAGAACATTTAGAAGATTTGTGATTGGTTTGAATTTGTTGCCATTCTGTTCACAAAAGTACAGGTAAATTTGGGCTGCAATCAAGAGAATTATATATACAGATAGTTCCTTCTCTGCTGAGCATTTTTCTCTAACAGGAAATATATTTGCCTGTTTAATGAAATGTTTTAGCAATTTTTACTTAGCAACAATTTTAATCGTCTTTTAGATTACCTGAAATTGAAAGACAAAAATAAAGGTCACTTAAAGAAGTGATAAATATAAAGCACTATTCTTGAGAGACAAAAACACAAATTTCTTCGATTAAAAATTTAACTAAACATAAAAACTCATTTCTCCAGAAAATTACTAAATTAATGCTACACTTTACCAAACCAAAAAAGTGCATAATAGATTGTAAAACTGAATATCTTAATTAATTAAATATCTAACAATGTAAAATCAAATGAAAACATGAGAAAGTCATAGCATCAACATAAAAAAAAAAAAACTAAGAAGAAAATTTAGAAAAAAGTACTAACATTGAATTTGTTTTGAATATGAATTTATTTCAAGTACAATTAATGATTTTTTTTGTATTTTACTCTTGACCTTTAATTTTCAGGTAACTTTCAAAAAGAAAAGTGATAAATTTTCTGAAGGAAAATTGCCATTGCTACAGTATTCAAATGAAAAACCAGAATGGCATAGATCTATTTTAAAAATAAAAGGATCCAGTATTCTTCTAAAACATACATCAGGTTTGTATTTTAATTTTCATTGTATACTTAAACATTCAATTTTATTTCATTCTGAATTAAAATGTTTTAAAAATAGTGTTTTATAGCTAACTTTTAGAGCATTGTTATTTCTTGATATTTTTTATGACATAATGCAAATAAATTGCAATTTAAAAAAAAACAAAAAAAAAAAAACAATATTAAATTTTGTGTGTCTGCATCTGTATGTACTTACGCTAATATATAGCAAAACCTTTTATAAAAAGTGGAATAAACGCTAACTCATAAATTCCTAAATATTGGCTAACACACATTCATTCAAAGTTATTTAAGATACCCAAATGGTCATTCTATATAAAATCAGGAAATTCATTGCAGTAATTCAAAAAATTGCATAATTATAGTTACTAAGATAAAACATTTATACGTTTTCAAAAAATGTAATAAATAGTGCATCCATTTATGTGAAGGTTTTTACAGAATAAATGTAAGACTGTAGATATTGTTAATTGAGGTTTAATCATATCTTAATTGATAAGGAGTCCTTAATATTGTTACAAAAAATTTCTGTAAAAAATTGTGAATAGTAATGAATTTATTTTAAAGTTCTATTTTATCTCATTTTATTCTGTAAATAATTGTAAATAGTGATGTATTTCTTTTAATGTTTTATTTTATTGTTAACAGTGATAATACAGGTTTGAGAAGGTGGCAACATCTAAATCAATCATTAAATTTCTAGTCATTTTGATCACGTGATTGGTTAACTGGATTTTGCTAGAAATGTCTGTCACAAGACCATAAAAAGAAGCACAAAAAAAAAAAAATAGTAATAATTCAGGCTAACGAGAATCAGATACTGCTTGAAAAGCATCGGATCTTTATTTACTCGCGCTGAGCCTGAGTTATCGCTGTGTTCAAAGTTGTATGTACTGTAGCTTGTATTGAAGCTTGATAGCGATTGTTCTGTTGTTCGAAGGAGTTTTGTGAGCCTTCGAAGGAAGATTAAATTAAAGTTTTTATTTAGTAAACGTAACAATACTGTTTTCTTTTCCCTAAAATCTTTTGCCTTGTATAGTATTTTCATATCAAGCTTTAAAGTCTTAAACATAAAAAAAAAAATTAAAAATATGTATGTAACCTTTTTTTTATTTTTCATGTTACTTAAGCAATATATTTTTATTTATATAGCTTATAAATTTGAATGCATGTTATCTATTGAGTTGTCGAGTCTGGAATTTCTTTATAAATTGATTTGACTTTCACAGCAGTTAAAAAATATCTGTATTTTCTGCCTGCCATTAATTTGGCTTTTGAGCTAATAGTTTGAAAGTTATAAATTAAGACCTTTTTAATTTTAAACCTTTGAATAATATATATTAAAAAGTCAATAATTTTTTTATATATAGTTGATAATTTAAAATCTAAGTAAAAGTTTCATAATTAAGAAGAGCTTTTTCTATAAAATTTTTTCTCCAGATACTAAAGATCCTCTGAAATCGCCAGCGAAGAAAAAGTCAAAACTCCAGGATGTGGGTTATTTTGCTATGTTGGATCGAAGACAGAAATTTAGATCATCTTTATTGAAAGCTTTTAAGTAGATAAATTGCTGCTTAAATTGTTTTGTTTTTGTTAAGTTAAATAATATATGTTGGTAATCTCATACTTAACCTCTTTTTCCTCCTATTGTATTTTTAAATGTTATTATAAGCCAATTTTTCACATGAAATCCTGTAATTAAGTAATTTTCTGGATGCACTGCACCAACGATTTCCAAACTGGGGCCCGATCAATTAGTGGTAAGAGAATTGTTTTTAGGTGTGTGTTGTATTGTTTTTAAATGTGTGTGGTATTTATAAAAAAAAAAAGTTATAAATCTTTAAAATAAATGCTTAAATTGGGAATGCTTTTTTTTTTAATGTGTATAAATAGCTGGCTGGGTAGTTATTTTGTGAGATAAAACACTTTCAATACTGAATTGTTTTTTCACAGTTTAGAAACTTTTAAACCAAAAAGCAGTTAAAATTGGCATTAGATTGTACACACTCTCAAATCATATAATAAGAGTTCATTACTTTTAAGAACTTGAGATACATTTAGTAATTTTTACTAATTCAATTATTTGTAGTAATTTAGATACATTTTAGAATTTTTTAAAATTACAATTTGAATTAAGTTTTTTTTTATGCTTAATTAAATGTAGCATTGAAAACAATTGTTTAATAATTGGAAAAATGGTAGAATGAAAAAAGTGGATTGTGGTTAATCCAGTTTTTGAAAAAGTGGGTTCCTACCCTTGAACGTTTGAAAACTTGCATTATACTCTAAATATAGTTTTCAATTTATAAAAAAAAGTATCTAAGTTTATCTATATTCACTAACCCATTCTAGTAAAGCAGTGTTTGAGAACTCTTAGTAAAGTAAAGATAAGATATGTTGCTACAATGAGGAACTTTCAAGTTTTTTGGTTTTATTTTTAAATAAAAGTAGAGAAAAAACAGAACCATTCTTTCAAAAATTTGAGCTCGGATAGATAGTTAGAAAAAATATTTAGTTTTACATTTTGCGATTTGGCGGAAAAAAGCCCCTTTTGCGTGAGACGTCAACATGCAGATGATGAACCAGTCTAAAACTTGTTTTAGACGAGGAATTAGTGAGGTTTTCCCTCCGATTATCGACTTTATCTATGCATAACCCTGCCACGTTTTTTTTAAAGTGTTTTTGGTCATGTGACTTTTGCTTTGATTTCGGCTAATTTCAAACTCGATTTTTTATTAATTGAAAGCATAAAGATAAAAAGTAATTGCACAGCTCAAATACATTCGTTGGATAACACTAGAAAATATAAAAAATATTCATTTTCCTCACTTGTGCAAGTTCCTCATTCATGTAACGTTATCTAGATTTGCTAGAAATGTATTTCAGTATGTGCTTCTTAAAATGATGTAATTATAGAATTAGAAATGTGTGTGTGCATGCGTGTGTGAATAAGAGTAAAACAAAGTAATATATATTAAAAACAAAGAGTAAAAGCATATATATAAATATATAAGAGTAAAAACAAAGAGTAATATATATATATGTATTTAAAATATAATATATACAAAAAGCAGAAAGAATAACTTCCGGTGTTGCCATAATGCGAATTTATAAAATAAATGATATCCTTACTAAGAAGTAAGTTTTAAACATTTTACTTGTGCAAATTCATGCATATTTCATGTGTAAGCGCTGATGGTACTTTTCCTTTTTTGTTTAAAATTTTGTCTATGTAAAGCTAGTCCAATTTACACATACAGTAAAGTTTGTATAATTTTTTTTCATTACATTATAATTCATTTTAAAACAATTAAAGGTTTAATAATTAAGAAGCATTATGAAAAAATCCATCTGTTCTACAAGTAATTCATGCATCATTGAAATATGCTGTGATGTTGTATGCAATAGCACATTGGGTTAATTTTAAACTGTATATTTTAATGCATGTTCACACAGATTTTACACATTTTGACCAAATCTACACTGAAGGATTATTTTAATACTAGAAGCAATATAATTATGTCTTAATAAGGTTAAATCTTAAAAAGGTAAAATAGCTACAAAGTATTCATGTCTCAGGGCCATGCTTTTTTAGAAAAATAATTAAACACTTTTTTAAATGTTTAAAGAATAAAAGATGAAAAACTTCTTTAGTCTATAAATGTCAATTTCAAGAAAAATGCATTGAAAGTTTATCATCTCATAGAAAGGGCGTGTTAACACTTTTCTTGGGGATAATTTTTTGTGGACCAAAATGTTTCTCTACACACAAAACGATAATTTTTTTGTCAAAAATTACCTTATGAACAACAAGGCAACTCCTTCAGTTTGTTTTTAAAACAAAGTTGAATGAAGTTGTTATCCCATAAATCCTTCAGATGGTTTTTTGCTTTATTGAAGCATTTAGCCCTGATTTCTTTGTCATCAAAAAGCTAGCTGAAGCAAACAAACTGATGAAGACAAAACACACATTCTTGCTGAAACTTTAAACCCATTCCGTCCTGCTTACTATTCCGTGGCCTGCTCTACCAGCCTTGTCTAAAAATTTCAAAAAATTTAATGACTCAAACATTTTGCCAATAGGGTATTTGACACCATCAACAAATAATTACCAAATGCGGCCTATGAATAGTATTTAACGAGGTAATAATAATGCAAGCATTTTTTACTCGAAATAATTGCTCAAATTTTTATAAATCGAATTCTAAAAAATGGTTTTCTGAGCGCTTTGTCATGTGACCAGAAACGATCTCTTAAGCTCCTCCCAGAATGTGACGTCAATATTGTGGAGTGGAAGTTTGTGAACAAACAACTTCATACGTTTATTTTTAAGCTTGGTTCGTCTTTCTTCCTACTTTATGATTAATTGTGACCATTGTAGGTGAATTTTAGGAAATATTTATTTAAAGAAACTTTATTGGAAAAATGTATGACAGTTTCGTAAAGGCAGACAGTTTAAATTTATCCAAAATAGACGCATTGATGGTGGGTTCTTTTTCAAATCCAGCGCAGAGTTTTTTTTTTTTCTTCTACTGTGTTTAGAAATGTTAAAACATCTGTGTAGATAAATAAATAGCTGTTATTATAATTTGTAGAACAAGAACTACACACTATCACAGTTATAATAATTATAAAAATATAATCAAAATTATAGCGATTAAAATAATCGGCTGAACACTGAATCGGAAACCTTTTCAACTTTCAAAGTAAAAATCCGGTGTAATAATCTTGTTAAAGAAATAATTTTTGACTTTGAAACTTGAATCATACCTTCTCATATGATGATCAAACCCAAAAATGTTGAAAAAAACATTACTTCAATTTATTTTGAATTTATTCATGGTGTACCACATCACCTAGCAGAAAGGGGTGAATCGGAACACTCGTTATAATTTATGTCTGATCTTATTTAAACATTTACAGGGTAAAAAACAAAACAAGTATTAATTCATTGAAGTGAATAGGAACACAAGATTACCATAAAAAAAATGCTATAGTAAAAATCCGCCATAACTTGGAGCGGTTTTATGCAGACAATTCTTGGCGCAAAATCCTCTATATGTCAAAAATTGGAAGTTTTACCCAAATTAGTGTTCAGCTGTTAATTGAAGTACTTGTACAGTGGGGTACAACACAGTATCGGTAAGAAATTTCCTCGAACAAAATCAAAAGGAAAATAACCCATTGCACAATTGCACAATCTCGCTTGAAACTCATTCGCGATGCTGTTTATGCAATGTTGACGTCACACAATCAGATGAATTTTTGAGCAGCGTTTTAGGGGCGGGGCTTCTGCTTGCATTTTAAAATGCGATTTTTGGCGCTTTGCGGCATTATTTTGGAAAAAGAAAAAATATGTGTCTTTTATTTTGGGCATATGCTTTATTTAAAACATATTTTGAAAATTTGTCAAATACCCTATTGATATACACCTTAAAAAATTCTAGCAGTTGAAATCCGACTGAGGGCCTTGGAAAGTCAGAATGATTCCCAGACAGAATAAGTTAATAAAATCTTTTTGGATAGTAACTTCATCCTTACAAAAAACAACCCAACAAAAAGTAAAATATTTCATTTTTTTTTTTTTTTAATTTTATTAATATTGTTTGATTCTTTTAATGATATATTTTTTACTTTTCTTGTTGACATTTGAAATAAATCAACTTTTTGTTTAAAATTTAGGAGGATTTCTATAAAACAGGAGTAAAAATCTTCTGCTTTTATACAGATTTCCTCCTTTTTTAATCTTTGCGAAATTCCAGTTTTTCTACAATTTTATTATTTTTAGTGAGCTTCATAGGGCTTTATCAGACTAAACTTGCCTTAAACTCTCCCTCACAAAAATTTCTGGCTGCACCACTGTTCTATACATATTTTCCTCTTTTTTTACATTTTGACTGTTTTCACCCCTGATAAAAAGTTTCTCAAACGTTAACATTTAATTTTAGGTCAATTTTGATCATGCACCATATAAGGATTAGAATCTTATACACTCTTTAACACTTCTGTTATTTGTTCAATTTCAGACCTTTTGAAAAAGAGGATGTCAGTTCTAATAGTGCTCTTAAAGGTTTAACAGTGCAAGAGAGGCAGTGGCTGGTAATCCTCAAATTAGCATCTGGTCTTTTATTTTTTTTGCAATGGTCAATTCCCGCATTTTTTATTTTACTGTTTTATTCGATTCTAAATGATTTGAAAAGGCCATAAAAAATTTCTGCTCACTGCGCTTTTTCTCTTTTTAATTTGCTTTTCCTAAGTTTTCTTTTTACATTTTGGTGGTAAAACGACACATTCGGCTCAAATCAAATGTGACGTCACTTCATTTGAAACATTTGGTTTGAAACGCAGCAACTGGTTTGCAAGTTTCTTGCAAATCACGCCAACCAGTACAGGATATGGCAATTGTCTACTAAACACACACCAACTATTTGGTAGAAACCTCACGATAACTATAGAAACAGAAGGATGTTGTGACGTCACAGCTATAGTAGATCGTTTTGATCGAACTGCAATCGGATGGGGTTTCGGGGCATTTTCTTTTCTTAATATTTAAATAACTCGTTTTTGTAAAGAACTTTTGTTTGAATATTTGGAATAAGAAAGAAATTCTTCATAAATATAAACTAATTTCACTCGTTTTAAAAAAATGTAGGAATTGTTCATTTAGGGTTTTATCAAAAACATGTTTCTTTTTATTATAAATTTCAAGAATGAATGCTATTTAATTTTTTTTAAACCATATCTAGTACTCTAGTACATGTTTTAGATAAATGGTTGTCCATAGTTATTAAAATAAAAATTATAACTTAGCCCTTTGATTTTTTTTTTTTTGGTTTTTTTTTTTTTAAGATTTCTGCTTTTACAGCTTTTGTTTTAAATATTTTCAGAAATATCTTTATTTTAAGTTGATATATTTTGTTCTTTCATTATTTTTTTTTTCACTCTTATATTAAAATAACTATTCTGTGTGCTCACTTGTTTGTTATTTTATGATGAGGACTTAAATACAATTTTTTTCTTTTATTAATAGAAATATGAATATTATCTGCGAAAGTTGATTCCGGCAGAAGCAGTTGCACCATTGACCAAGAAAAACATCGAAAACATACTTAGTTTAGTACCAAAGATATTAAAGGTACTATTTTCGACATTTTATTTTTACGGCTATGTATTTTTAGTTTCTTTACAATGATTATACATTTTCTATTTTATGGCGATTTTAAACATGCTTCTGGAAAACACATTCATTATCTGCTTAATTGATTAGATAACATATATAAACTATTCAATGTTTTAAAATAATCTATTAACTGTGGTCATCTATAAAAATAACGTGAATTTATTTTTCTAAATTTAATTTTAGGTAAGCATGAAAGCTGAGTTAGAACGAACAATACATCTCATTGAGGAAGAATATATCTGGGTTGTCAAAAAATCTGCAGGTAATATTTTAGGTATCTCTGTATTCTGAAACTTAATTATATTACATTTTAGATGAAAGGCTACTTTGATGCAGACTGGGCAGATGTGCTTTTTGCAAAACTATGCAAACAAGAAAAAACATTAGTTCTCTTTGTAAATTTGGTAATATTTTAAAGGTATTAAACATTGGCAAGTTCGGTGACAATTTTGGTAATAGGAATAGTTGCCAATTGAAAGTTTTGGCTTTGAATGTTGACCTTTGAACATGACTGATACATAAGCAATGCATTTATGTAAGTTAGTCACAACATTACAGTACAAAATAAAACTTAAAAAAAGTCATTTTTAATTAAATAAGTTTTTTTAGAAATAAAAAATAAAAGATTTCTTTGGCATGAGAAATTATACTACAGATTTGTCACATTTTATATTTTTCATTGTAAAATCACAGTTTCTGAGATTCTAGACCTTTGGTCATAACTGAATGTTTGTTTGGACTAATTGACTCCAAATCGCTGACACTTTTCAAGTTTTATAGAAATTTCTACATAATTTTCAGGCCTTAAAAGGTATGACAGGCAGACACTCCGGATTAGGCATGGATGTTCACTGTGGTTTGGAATCCACGTTTAGCTGTAGTTCCAGGCCTGCTTAGCTGTCATTGTACATAAAAATAGGTCGTTGAGCATATAAACCAATCAACCAACAGGCAGGCACTGTTACGATATTTGCATTTTTGGAATCAGTGTGTCATGTTAGACTAATGTATGTGTACAATGCTTTCAACATGTGACGGATAAGATTATTAAAATAATTTAAAATTATATGTGCAGTAACTTTATACCTGAATTTTATTGTTGAGCCATTTAAAACCTCAGTATTGTATAGCGCAAAAAATTACTCTGTTTGTAGAAACTTAAATGAACTAATTTTGATGTTAAAATGAATATATATTTTTACTAAACCTCCTCCATTTTACTTTTCCTCCTCAGTGGATGTATATGGTAATTTAATAGTTTATATAAATGCTTCTCATCTTGCATAAATTATCTGAGCATAATCTGAGACAAAATTTTCCAATCGTAAGCAAAATTTTCCAATCGTAAGCAAAAATTTTCAGCTTTTTGACATATTCCACTTAGCTAGATAAAACTGGTCTTCTCATGATGCTTTGTGTAACATTCTTCTTGCAAAATTAATTAAACAAGATCCAACTGCAAATTTAACATAAAACAAAAACAATATATGTCAACAAAGCAGAACTTTTTTATGGCAGCAAAATTATATACGTGATCATTTAGTTAAACAGAAAGGATTGGGCATTTATGATTTAAAATTTGTTTTTACCAACTAATGTATCCATATTAAAAAAGATTTCCATTTTAAAACCAAAATAAAACTGTTGTCTCGTGATTTCTTTTTAGAATGTTTTATTAATTATTACAAAAATCATACTTTCTCTCCTGTCTGTTTGATTTTCTATAATAAAATTCTTATTTCCTTGAAGAAGCAATTTGAAGCAGCTAATGATTCCCTAAATGATTTTTAATTATACAATCTATTATCGTCAATGTTAAAACACTAATCAAATTTCATTATATTTATCAATCCAGCATTAGCAGTTTTTATAATTTCACTTTTGTCTTTAAAGAGTTATATTTTGAATTAACCTGTAGTCGTCGGTAATTCTTATGGCTTCAATAATATATAACATAATAAACTTCAGTATTTTTTTGCTACTAATCAGAATGGAAATACCAGAATTTGTTTAAATGTGCTCAAAATATTTCACAGTATCAATTTTCAGATGCTTAGCTCATTGATACAAAATTCCTTTACTCGTAATTCTTTCTTCATATGATTTTGCAAGAAATAAAACAAAATTTTCATAGGACACTTTAAAAGTACCCAATGATAATTTTGTTTTTATTTTTACTGATACTGTGAAAGTATCTGGGCACATTTATACAAATTCTGGTGTTTCTATTCTGACTAGAAACAAAAAAATACTGAAATTTATTATTTCATTTTTAAAAATGTTATTACAGTACAAAATTTCATATCCAGAATCCTTGGGACTGTGACGATTCTGGATTTCAGGCCATTTTATGATTTGCAGTGAAAAAAGCAGACATAGCCTCCTAAAGCTTTTTATGTAAATTGCTAATTTACGGTGCTCCTTGGTGCGATTCTGAAGAAATTGGCAAAATAAAATATTAAATTTAAATAAAATGAACCAATAAAATAAAATGTAAACTTATCACTTACTAATTATCTGCAAATTCAAGGAGTACCGTAAACGGATTTTTTCTCGATCTTCATTTACACAAGGAACAATTTATTTTTACATTGCATTACATTTATTTTGGATTAAAACTATTTTTCATAAAACATCAGTAATTTTCCTTTGTTGCATTAATTTTGATTTTTCTGCCAATGCTTTTTCTTTAATTAAAATTACAGTAATTATCTCCTGCACAGTAGTGAAGTTACACTGTTCGCTTCGACTTAGTGACATTATCCAATGAACTCTACTATTTTTAAAAGGTAAAAAGTTTTGATGCTAAGAAAGTATTTCTGTTTCCTATTAAAACACTTATTACATGGGATTACAACATAGCTCAAAAACCAGGAAAATATCGGGATGGAAGAAATTTTGTAAAAGATGTAAAATCAGTGATCGTGATCCTAAGAAAAAGAATAGAAATGAAATGGCTTCAGGAACTTAATCCTGACGATGTTCTTTTTCGACCTATAGCTTGCCCCTATGTAATATGACGTCAAGCCAGGCTGTGTTTGATGTGGTTGGAACCAGTTCCTGACCAAATAGCCGCAGTGCTCTTTCGTTATACAGAACAAAACCAGTATTCTTCTTATCATGTTTGGACGTGTTCTTGGGAAAAAATTTGAAAGGGGCAAAGCATGGTGAGCAGTGGAGTCGGAGGTAAATTCACAATGTCACTATTCCTTTTGAACAAAAAAATCAAAAGCGTCCCGATTTTTAGGCCATTACTGATTTTAGACTTCGGTATTTTGGACTCTTGATTGTATTATATTTTTTATTATTTTATTTTTGAAATGAACATATGATACTTTAAAAGTACCATATTTTCAGTTTATAGGGAACATTTATTAAGAAAATGGGATTTTCATTACTTCTATTGAAGTGATGAATTTTGAAAACTCGTACATCATCCACGTTTATCATGTATATTTTGTCTTTTCACTTTTTTATCCAGTGGATTCCTTGATGTTCTCAGAAGTTCCCAAGAAAAGCGCTTATGATCCTTCCTCAAGATATTATCAAGAAATGGCAATTTTCACAAACAATACAATTCAAATGAAGAAACAAGCAAGGCTGTTATCCCAAATATTTATTCTTTCAAACAGATGTATTTCAAGATTACTATCCGTGTGGCTGGACACTGGTGCTAAATTATGCTTTGTGGATATAACTACTCTCAAGCAGAATGAACCGTATGAAGTCTCCTCGTATTTACAGGCAGTAAGAATGCAAATTCTAAATGCTCAAGATAAGCTTCGCAAAGAGTAAGTGGATGTTTTATTTTGTAAATTTTTTTCCATAATATTATAATCTGAAAAATGATGGATAACACATTTTTTTACTTTAAAAAGCATTGATCATTTCAAATACTGTCGCCTGAATCTTTTCCAAGTAGCTAGTTTTACTCTGTAAGTTTTTAAATAAAATAACATTTGGTGCCCTGTTAAAATGACGTTTGGTGTCTTGATACAACCAGTAGATAATCAACCTCAACATTGGCATCCTCTATTTATTGATTCAGGAGCTTAACAGGCACCAAACTTTATTTTATTAAAATCCTGGCAATGTTGTTTTCGTTGTAAAAATTACTAATTGTTTTGTAAATTTTGATTTGTGACTAGAAAAAGACTATCCTTTTTTTTAAATTAGCAATTTTATAAAGTGCATGTCATTTTTAGACACATTTCGTGAAAAACTAATTCTATGTTCTGCAAATTTCAGTTTTGTTGAGGGGATCTTAGTTGTTGAATGTGGAACACAATATATAAAATTCATTTGTAATATATTTTTTTAGCATTTAAATTTCATCACTTTATAACTGGTTATGCTTTTCTTGTTCTTTGTATTTTTAGGTGGTATCCTTTAGTACAAAAAGTCATTAGTATAGGTTTAAAGAAGAATTTAATCCCAGAGCTTCGAAAAAACAATTTTTTTAATTGTGCAGCAGCTATTATGACATCACAGTTGAAATCCTTGTGCTATGATTCTTTAAACAAATACCAAAACTATGTTTGCCATTTTGAGGTATGTTTTAACCCTAGCTTTTGTAGTATTTTTAGTGAATTTTGCAAAGTTCATTTTTCAGAGTTCCTATGCTCTTGGAAAATTTGAAAATATCTGCAAATTAGTCTAAATTTCTGCAATAGTCAGAGACTTTTAACCTTTTTCATTGTTTATTTCATATTGCTATATTGAACGACATTTTTTTTTTTTTTTGTCTCCAGAAGTTTAAATTAGAAAAAAAAAATTAAAATTTTCTTATTTTCAAAAATGTTAGTGATTAATGTTTGGATACACATTATTTAATTGTTATTTCATCTTCATTTCAAAGAAAGGTTTGGTACTTTTCTATTAAAGGGGGCCTTTGGCAATGGTTGACTTGTTGCTTATCAAAAATTCTTTTAAGAACTTAAATTAGGCACTTTAACAAAATTTTTAACTTCAATCACATTATTAATTGAATTTTGCCTTTAAAGAAACAAATTTGAAAATAGCTAAATTTCTCTGAAAAGTCACATTTAAAAGTTTCCAATAAGCATAAATAGCCAAGATAAAATATAATCACCAGCATTTTATGAAGTCATTAAAAGATAAAAAATAAGATTAAAATTAAAAGGCACAGTAAAGATTAAAAAAAACAAAAAAAAAAAAAAAAAAAAACTATAAACTAAATACCTTTCTCATTAGTAAAAAAAAAATAAAAAAAATCACTTGGATTTGCGACTTTTTACAGCCCACTTTAACAGAAAAGTTCCAAAGATTTTTTTTTTTTTTTCAAATATTTATAATTTTGAAATTGTTCCAAAATTAACTGGGAAAGTTTTATTTGCTATTTTGTGTGACAACGTTTTTTTGTTTTTTTATTTGTGTTAAATATATTTATAAAAATTGTATAGTTAATGTTGTAAAATATTGGTGAAATGGCAATTAAGATATTTTCCTAATTTTTTTTTCTTTATTTAACTGTTCTGATTATTCTGAAATGAATGCTTTGTTTTTTAGGAATATTTTGGAACTATTAAAATAAAACTGTTATTTTCAAATGAAGAATTTGAATTGTCTCCAGATATCAAAGAGATCAAGAAAGCTGTTATTGATCCATTCGATTTGATGCAGTTGGCAGTATCCTATTTTCCCCGTGTAGAAACTTGTCTGACTGAAGTAAGAATTTTATTATTAATGCTAAATTGCTTACATAATTGTACTTCCTGAAAATTAATTTTCTTTTATTAAAATATGATAGAATATGTAAATTAACTACAATGTAATAAATTGTATTGTCTCATTTTTCTATAGTGAAATTTAAACAAAACATATTTTACTTCTATTTAAAAATGTGTATTAGAAGCAAAAATATGAACTTTGAGGATATTAGAAACAGAAATAAATTTAAATAATTTTACAACCGTTCTAAATTCATGTGCTGTCACAAATGGCAAAATGAATTTCTAGAGAAGTCTTGGTAAGCGAGATGTACATCTCTATTTATAAAAGCCAAAGCCCTCACTGACTGTCTAACTCACTGACTGACTGACTTGTCATTAGTTCTGCCACTTGTCATATATCTACAAGTTTAAAATTTAGTACAATTTCCAACGAGGACAAACATAGAAAAAGAAAGCTTCTCTGATATCGATTAACTAATTTTGAGTTTTCAAAAAGAGGTTAAATGTTCCAATTAAAGAATTCCTTAATATCTCACCTCCAATGTAGTAACAACTCTAAAATTTAGTTTGAATGTCAACGAAACATAAAAAAATAAACTCAATTAACTAATTTGAAGGGGTTGAAAAGGGGTTAAACTTTCCCAACATGAAATGTTCCACTTCCAATCTAGACAGAAATCTGAAATTCGGCTTGAGGGTCAAACATAGAAAAAGTAAGCTATTCTTCAATCTTGATAGACTAACTTTCAACGATCAGAACATAGTCAAATTTTCAAAATGTGGGATATCCCAATTTTCCAAAATGCCAGGACTCTCAAAATTGGTACAAATGATAGCAAGGCTGAATAAAAGAAAAATATCACTATTTAGAATTGCCTCTGGGGTGGTATCATGTACAAATGACTAATACAACACCTAGTCATCAGTGATCACTTTTGCTTAGGGGTTAGCGATCCTGTTTTCTGATTAAGGAGTCCCTGGTTCGACTCTCAATTAGCGCACATCACAACACCTCTCTTTATAGTACAAAAAGGGTAAAAAGTTTAGAATGTAGTATAACCCAATGTCATATTTCCCATTGAGCGAGGGCATTGAAAATTGGTAAACATGTTTTGAAATATACATCACTAACTGAATACCTGTTCTTCGCTACAAAATTTTACTATGTGTGATTTGTGTCCAGATTAGTTAAATATTTTCAATAATACTGAGTTTATATATGTTATGATATTTAACAACATATATAAAAATTATCAGCAAGTTACCCCATCTTCTTTACTGTAAACTATTTTATGTTCTTTATTATAAATTGTTTTTTATTGTTAATCCATTTAATCATTTTTACAATGATACTTTTAAAATTGTACCCTCTTAAAATGAATATGAATGATTAGAAAAGTGTGTCATTTATGATGATTGGTATAAATTTTATCGGCATAGCTGTCGGATCAGCTTATGTTGGAAAATAAATCCCCCCCCCCCCCTCTCCCCTTTAATTTTTAAAATTATAAGTAAGAAAAATCAAAAATTTTATCAGAAAAGCAGATTACTGTAAATATGTTTTTTGAGAATTATGGAGGTTTTAAAATGTCTTAGATTCAAAGAAATAAATTTACAAGTTTTCAATATTTGAGTTTATAATAAATGGTAAGGTTTAAAAATTAAGCTATATATTAACTTCATGATTGTAGAGATAACGACTTAGTTATTTAAGTGCTGGATTACTATTCAAGCTCTGAAAAACAATAGTGAAATAATAGTGCAGATGCAATCTGTTTAACATTCTACATTTTTATTTATATTGTTTGTTTAATGATGTTCCACTAAGATTCCATATTTGTACTTTTTAAGGATGCAGTTGAAACTACCAGAAATTCCTTAAAAACAACTTTACCAGAAAGTGTGATATCAAACTTTAAAACAAATGTTTCTGAAGTTTTTTTCTCTGAGTGGAAAATTCCATCACAATATATGAAGGAGATGCTCAAATATAAATTTCTACTTACTAAGGAGGTATTTTCAACTGTAATGTTTTCCCTTTTATTTCACTGTTAAGTTTTAATTTATATTTTATATTTTAAAAGATTTTTATCAGCATGGAATTACTTAGGTTTGAAAAGAGACAAATGTTTAAGCTGTGTTAAGGTAATTCTTGAGTATTTATCAGTTTTTTTATTAAAAAATAAAGAAATAAAGTCAGTTTTAATTAAATGAAGAAATGTGATTTTCATCCTAGTCTAAAAAGAAAATTAAAATTTTAAATATATTTAAAACATTCTTTACAAGTTAATATGATTTTATTTATGTGCAATTTTCTGATATTTTACGCTGCTTTTTACAAAGGCAACTAATTTTTTCAAATTATTAAATAGCTTTAAATTCATACTTAGGAAATAAACTAGGTTAACTCATTAAAATATATTTCATAAAGAAGATTCATATTAATTTTGTATAGAATTATTTGCTTTTATATTAAAGGGTACTAAGGTATATATATGAGGGGAAAAGAATGAGCTCCTTGTGTTTATCTACAAGGTAAAAAAAAAACCTTTAGAATACAGTCATTCAGGGTAACTTTGAGCCATAGGGTATAACTTTGCACCACCTCCTAGTTTTCAGTATTTTTGGTTTTAAAGAGCTGCTAATGATCCACTGCTGCAAAATGCTGGAAAGATTGTGAAATTGGATTTTTGCTCTATAGTTTAGAATAGGAATTAGCAAAATAGTACATAATTTATTTGGCCATTCAGTTGCTTTTCTGAAGTACTGTTTGCAAGTTTCATTTAAATGCTTATTTGAAGTTGATGTAAATCAACTAATTTATGCAAGTAAGCATCAACTTACCACTTTATCAGTTGTATAATTTTCTGGAAATAGTGAAATTGTTAGTAGCTGATGGTTATTTATTTACTAACATTTGGTAAAAAGCAAAAAACTAAGGCACTACCATTTTACCACGTATTCAGTGTAACTTTGAGCCGGTTCAAAGTTAGGCTGATGACAGTGTGTAATGCATACACTGCTCATATAATTCATATTTTATTCCAATTTATTTTTGGTTTTGCTTTTAAATACATTTATATACATACAAATGCAATTTAATTTATGGAATCTTCCCTTGTATGCGAAATACGATAAAAGGAAAATATTGAGAGTGAATTCAAGAAGTAACTAAAAATATTAGAAATAATGATGTAGCAGTCATTCCCAGAACTAAAAAAAAAATCTGCCTACCTGTGATGGCTGTTAAAAGCGTTTCATTTGAGGAAGTGAAAAATTTCTATGCAAAAAAATAAATGGTAAAGGAATATGTATAGCAAGGACATGAGGGGATCGTCCAAAGTCCTCTACTATATGAACTCCTGGTAGACAGCAAGAGTATAAATTCTAAACCAGGTGATCCACCTGATGGCTGTGTGGCTAGAGCTCAGGCTCCGCATGCCAAAGGTGCCGGGCTCAAATCCCGGGTTAGTCATGGAAGTTCGTTGTAGTTCGGAATCCACGTTAATCTGTAGGTCATTGAGCGTATAAACCAACCAACCTGAACTAGATGGTGCAGATGACAGTGTATGTGCAACGCTATCATTTTCGGAGAAGGTAAAAGTTGGACAATAAGGACATGATAGAGGTTTATACTGCTGAAATTGTAATGGAGAATGTTACTGAAAAATCAGAGATTGTTCAAGTGGTGGCTGTTGAACACATCAATGAGAAAGGAATTTTATACACAAAGCATGTAAGTGTTTTAGATTTTGGTTATGCAAAGTTTAAGACCACATAATTATTCAATACGATGGAGAAATGTACCCAGATCAAATTGACTTAAAAGACAACGTGATATTTGGTGGTTCATGAAGTAATCTGGTGCATATTGGAAATGGCCCAATATCAATGGTGATCTGTGGTATGAAAAATTAGGAGTGTTTAAAAAAATTATCTCCAGAAATTAATATTCCAGCTAGAAGACGAGATGTTTTCCAGATCAATAATTCTTTCTTTGATGCAAAACTATTAATCTGAAGAATGCCTAAGTGGAATTTTATGAAGTTTGAACTATTTTTATATATTGTCATACTATTTCTAACATTAAGAATATAATATTCGTATTTGTGGCACATTGTGACTTTCAAACACCATAGTACTTAACTAATTGCATAAGGGCGGCCTATCAGTTTTATTATTTTCTACTTATCTTTTCAATTTTTAATTGATAAAATGAGTTTATATTTAACTGAATGAACTGAAGATTGTTTTTGCACTATATTTGTATGTTTAAACTGAACAATAAATAGTTTTTTTTGCAATATATTCATGTGATTCATCATCCATTGTTCTGACCTAATATATTCTTTGTAGTATTATTTAAAATATACAAACTTTAGGATGTTGAAAACTGCAGCTGATGATGTCTCAAATATTTAGAAACTTAATTTTACTAGTTCAAATATTGAATAGTTCTAGACTGAATAAAAAAAAGGTATTTTATATGAAACTTCTGATAGTGGTTCAAAGTTACCCTTAATGCCAGGGTAACTTTGCACCGGGTTATTTTCCTATTATTTGGTGCTTTCGTCATCAATATTTACTAATTTGTGTAAATTAAAATATAATTTAGGGTTTATTCTTCCATTTTATATCATTAAGTCTGAAAATACTATAAAAACATAAGTGGGGAAGAAGAAAATACTGAAAATGTGGTTCAATGTTACCCTGATTGACTGTAATGTTAAGATGCACTTTAGGATTCTTATTTTTGTATAATATTTTTAATGAATTTTATAATGCTATTTCATTATGCAATACTTATACTTTTAAAATTTTAAAGCAACTATTGATAAAGTTCATATGACTAAATTATTATTCAATATTTACTGGCACTAAAATATTTTTTAGTTGTTGAAATTAAATTTGCTTTTAGGCACAAGAGGCATTAGATACTTTCATACTGAATGAACATTCTCTGGACGATTTTAAAGAAAAGGTTGATTACTTCATTAGTTTGAAGCAAGAGATTAACCTTCAAAGAGAGAAATCTATCAAGAAGGGAATTTTCATCGTAGACTGTGCAGACTTTTTTGAAAATTTATATTCCTCTGTTGGCAACTTACTTGAAAATCTCCTTGCTTATTTGCGGAAGAGGCTAGCTTCTTTTACTTCAAGGTTAGTATTTTACTTATTCACTTTAATTGAATATAAATGTTTTCAATGAATAATATTGTTCAAAGATTTCAATGCATATAAAGGATTTATATCTAAAATTTAGTTTTTATGGCTTAATTTTTTGCTTCTTCAGATATCACTTCGCAGTGGTCTCAATAGTATGCATACTTAATGTTATGGAGCTATGTTCATTAGAACAGTTCTTAAGAGGTTAACTTTACTTACAACTACCTCTACTAATGCTTTAGAATTGCAAAATTCTTATATGAGCAGATTTTAATAATTTTATCTGTACATTATTAGAAGTATTTTTGAATTAAAGTTTTCAATGTATATTTGTAAAGAAGGTGAGAACCATAAAGGTAAATTTAGACTTTAAATCCAGTCAGACAATATTGTAATTAGAAATTGATTAAATAGTGTATAAAAATATCCTACTTATCAATCACAAAGGTGGCTTTACTGATGTTGGTGGCCTAAACCAGACAGGACAGAGTTCGAACTTAAATAAATTCTACATGTATGCTGGTGAAAAATGAAAATCTGTTATTTATATTGCAAATATGTATGAGTAAACTGATTTAAACCTGGAACTACATACTCATTTTCATTCATAATTCTATCCATCTTTGTATTCTTTTATACTGTTTAGTTACTTAGCTGTAAGGAACATTGCAAAATAAAAAGCTAACTTTTTAACTAACAATAGGAAACAGTGTTATGGTAAAGGTTGTTTTGTATCTTTCTGAAATTCAATCAGGAGTATTTATGATGATAGTCTTAAAATGCATTCTTCTCATAAACAGACTGTGTATTTTGTGTATTTTTCCTCTCAATGCAGCTCAGTTATGGTATGCAGAGTATCCACAGAACCTGGAAATTAGGGAAATGCCAGGGAGCTTTCAAATTCTAGAAAAAGTCAGAGAAATGTCAGGAAATTTTTTAAATTTTCACAAAAATCAGGGAAATTTTCGATTGTTTCGAAGGTACTTTTTCCCTCTCATTCATATTTTGGTGCCATTTACGCAAAGAATTGTGGTGGAAATCGTTAGAAGTTTAAAGTTGTGGAATAATTCCGACTTTTTATTACTGCCAAAACAGATTTAAAACAATTGGCGTGTTATCTCTTTAGCATTCATTTTCTATTTGATCAGGGTGTCTACACATTTGAAAAAATATGCTGTAAAATCAGGGAATTTTTTTAGAAATTTATCATGGAAATCTGGGAATTATCAGGAAACTTTTTTTCCTGAATTTTAAGGCCACCCTGATATGTAAATTAATGTAAAAAAGAACTGAAAGCACAGTTGCCTTTTATCAGTGTATTTAATATTTAAGAACTTTACTTAGTTTTTGGCTGTAAGTTTTAAGTTAGTTTTTTCTTATTAAGATCAAAAAGTTGTGGATTATGCCAAGAATATGGAAAATATATTAATTCTAACTGCACTAGAAAATGTAACAAGTAGTGAAATACATAAATACTACATAAGCTATAATTTTTTCAAAATGCTATTTTCAGCAAGGATTTTTATTTTAATACTTATATTTCAAATTTCGTACTAAGAAGTCAAAATTTAAAATGTGTATAAAAAAGTAGTAGAAGTTATCTTTTTTTATTGCTCGATTACTAGTATCACAGGAAATATTATGCTGTAGTTAATGGATCATTTAAATTTATGTATATTAGTCATTTAACTAATGTTTTTATGTTTGTTGCATTTTTTGTAGTTTGACAGAAGAATATGAAACTGCTACCTTTCAACTTAAATCTCTTCCATCTGATACCAAAGAACTATTTGATTCTAAGGTATCATAAGTGAACTTTTAGTAGATTTTTGATGATATGCAATAAATTTATACTAAAAATATTACAAAATATGAAGTTATTTCATATTTATCATTAGAAATATGTAATCTTGTTCTTTCAACAGTGTGTTGATATTTCCAAAATAAGCAATCAATATAATTTTTTTTTTAATGTTACAATTAGTGTATAACACTTTAAAAATCAATATTATTTTACATTAAGGGAATAATTATAAGAAGTTACATACACTCTTCAATAGCCAAATGTTTCTTCTTTATTTGAATTCCATTAACTAAATTTGTTAAATCAATATTTCTGATGTTATTACAGTTATTTAAGCAAATACTTTTTTAAAATACAAGAAAAATTATGTACTGCAATTGTATGTTTTTGAAGTAGGTTTTCAATAATAAAATTTTATTCATATTAGTGTTTTTTTGTTTTTTTTAATAATTTACTTTCTACAATTTATATTTGTTCTTTTCTGTACATTTAGGAATTCGTGCAACACTTCATCCATAACACGTTACCTGATTTAAAAACAAAATTGCGGACTTTTACCTCCTGGATATATTATTTATGTGGCATATTAAAGCTAACTTCTCTGGAATTTGAAAACCATGCTAGGATATTTGCAATGCATATGGATCTTCCAAAGATAATTCAAGGAAATACAACATCTGCAGAAAAAGCCCTTGAAAAATTCCAGAACTATTTAGATGTAAGTAGTTCCTTTAATATAAATGTATTCTGCCCTTTTAAAAAATTACTGCTTAAAACTTTGCTTATGATTTTATTATTGCTTTCCTGTTTTAAGGTTATGTAACAAAAAACATGAAAAGCGGGAGTTCTATAAATAGTACTCACTCCCACCCCTGTCTCCCTTTACTATTAAAAACTTTAAATTTTTTTATACCAAAACTAGCTGTTGCTTATAATTTCTGATCTCTTTGTATAGACCAGTACTATAAATATTTGTTATTACTGCAAATTTTTTAAAAAATTATGTAATTTCTTACTTAATTGCAGCAAACATGAAATCATGTACCCTGCACAGTTTGAATACTAAATAAAACTTTATCGTAAAATGGAGATTTTGAACTGAGATTTAGTGTAAACCAAGATTTTTAACTAGTATGGCACTGAGTATTGATAGTTGTGAATTGGACTGTTTGTTAAAGTTAATTTACTAAATTATCTAGTTGTGTTTGACTTGTTATCTAGTCTTAAATAATCTACTTTGTATAAATGCAAAGAGAGCTAAATTTTGCTTTCACATAAAAACTATTCATCTAGTTGAGATCATTTTTTATTGTTACTCATTATATGTCACTCAGTTATATGCTGAAATTACTTGTAAGAATGACCTGAAAATAAATGAATTTATTGGTAATAGATCAATGATAAATGCTAGTTAAATAATTTCTCGGACAAATTTGCTTATTAACTTTTTGTCTTTACAAAATGATATTTAAATTTTATATCACTTTATTTTTTATATTATGACAAATTTAAATATCTAAAAGGGAGTTGGTAGCCACAAACTTTTAAATAATCGATTTTGAGTTTATTATTGTTTATAAAAATTTGTTTAAGGCAAAATTGGTAACTATAAGTGTAAGTAAAGTTGTCTTTAAAATGCGTTTTTCTCAAAACTACATTTTTCAAGTTTTTCATTTATCTTTTTCTCGGAAACTGTGCAAACTATCTCCCTGAAATTTTTACCACTTATTCTTTTTATGTATCTGTATATACTGAAGTGGGATTTTGTGGTTATTTTAAAAGTATTTTTGGTTTTGGCTTTTTTCGGCAAAAAAAACTAACAAATTTGGAAAAAAAAATTTAACGAATTTGAGTGACTTTCACGAAAATTCATTTAAAAAAAAAAGTAAATGAATCACAATCAAAAGCTAACTGCAATAGGCTAACAAATGTCTGCTAAATGCACTGAAAAAAAAATTAGGCTTCTATGTCAAATACTTTCTGAGAAAAAGATACATGAAATATGCTAAATTAACATTACCGGTTTTGAGGGCACCAACTCCCCTTAAAGGAAGATCTTTAGAAAACCCTAGTACATACTAAATGTAAATTACTCTTATTAGTTTACAATGCTACATATCATACACATAGAGACATCTTTTCAATTTTTATTTTGTTAAATAAACTCGGATATTGGTTCAAAAGACACATCAATTTAATTTCTTGGGAGTCCTGAAAGCAGAATGTTCACTCACAGGTCCATTAAGAGTTTTGTTTGTAGGTGTGGGTTGGTCAACTTCTAAAGATGACTAATCGAAAAAATTAAATATGAATTTATTCATATAGTAAGAGGAAAAGTTTATCCCTATTTACAAGGAAAGACGCGATGGGACTGGGTCTTGTATTTTACATTACAACATCATTGTACATACAACTCAAGCTTGTCTACAACTACAATGCGTAAAAGGATCTGAGCATAAAATAAAATAATATATACTAAAAAAACTCTAGTGGACTTGTGGCTCATTCTCATGTGGTCACTTTTAAATCGATGCGATTAAAATATATCTGTTACAATCTAGCTAAGATTTGTAATAATTTGAGACGCACAAATTAAGCACTTCTGAAACTGGCAATGCATGATTACAGTTACTTGTTGTTGTTTTTAATATGATTTAATTATTTCCAGGAACGTCGAAAAGTATTTTCTGATGATCTGAATTCTTATGCAAAGCAGATTAACAATCTTTCACATTTGGGAGATGTAGAAGAAGTTGAAAATTACTTAATCCATGCATCTGAAATTGAGAAATGGTTAAAAAATGCTGAATCTACTATAGAGTTGTTTAATAAAGAGGAAGAGTCATTTGGTTGGGAACTAACAGAATATCCCCTTCGACAAAAACTTATGAATGACTTGAAACCATATCTACAATTATACTCTTCTGCTGTCAATTTTGCTAAAAGAAAAAAGTAATTTAATTTATTTAAAAAGATTTTTGCATTTATTAGTACTTTAAATATTTTCTTATATATGTTTTCTAAGTGTTTGTTGAAGTGCCGTTTTACATTCTTGAATACATCTAAAAAATTTAGTTAATTTATTTATGGAAACATTATGTAACAATTTTATCTATATACATAATCACAATACAACAGTGAATTTTACCTAAATAATCAAAATGTGTCATTTATTTTTGTTTAGATAATATTTTATGCTTGATTTAACTTCTGATGACTTTTTCATGCAATTGCATTTTTAATTAATTACTATAGTATATTGTTTATAGTATCAAAATTAATTAACTATTCTAAAAGAATAACTAGTATAACTCATTATTGTATATTTTAATATAAAGGTACCATAATAAGTTAGGCTTGATTTGTGATCAAGAATCAATTATGCACATAAAATTTTGTTGCTATTTTTAAATCAATTATTACTTTTATTTTTATATAATTCAAAACAGGTTTACTAAAACTAACTTTGTGCCTTTTTAAGAGAATGGCTTGAAGGTGCTATTCATGAAGTTGATCCAGAGGAAGTGGAAGTAGAAGTTATGACACTATGGCGTTCATTATACAAACTGGAAAAGACTTTCAGTGATCAACCTAAGCCAAAAAAGATGACCGAACAGGTCAGTGAAAAATACTTGCTTTTCTTTCATAAAATTATTGCTTCTCAAAAGTTATCTACTTCAATAACATTTTTTTATTAATATTTTTAATAGTTCT
This sequence comes from Linyphia triangularis, assembly GCA_963978545.1. NCBI lineage: Eukaryota > Metazoa > Arthropoda > Arachnida > Araneae > Linyphiidae > Linyphia > Linyphia triangularis. Next base: position 25,601,222 of record OZ021728.1, read on the forward strand.
ATAATTAAAACAAATTAAAAGTGTGAGATGAAAACATGCTGTAATTTTGTTTAAGACAGCTTTTTCTAAACTAATAACAATAAAGAAACATAACAAAATAAAAAATGTCAGCATATATTCTGTTACTACATTGTCTCACTACATTTTCCGTTATCGCATATTCTATTTCAATTGATTCATTTATATAATTTATAAAAAAAGCATTCAATTTTATATATTATCAATAAATACTTTGTTTGACTAATAATCTCGGTATTAATAATGTTTCTCATACCTACATGTAGCAACAAGGGTACTTTCAGATTTATTTAAAAAGTTATAATTTTATGTTTAGTTCAACATTTTATTTTAATTTTATTAAGCAATCTCAATGGCTGTTATTATTATGTAGGTGAGACAAACAGTTGAAAAGTTCAAGAATTATATCCCATTAGTGCAAACACTGTGCAATCCAGGTCTTCGTAGCCGGCATTGGGATCAAATATCTGAGATAGTTGGCTTTCCCTTGAAACCAGATAAAAGTACTACACTTGCTAAACTAATTGGATTGAATCTACATGAATTCATTCCTCAATTTGAAATTATTAGTGAGGCAGCAAGCAAAGAATATAAACTGGAGAAAACATTGGATAAGATGACAGACGAATGGAGTGAAGTATGTTTTTCAATTTTTTTATTTTTTTTTTAGCATAAATCGTTTAAGTAATATATCTAAATTTTAGCTACAATTTTTCCTTACTACACGTAATTTGCAAGAAGTTTGTTTACATGCTTTAATTTATATGTTTAGTTTGTTGTATCATATATATATATTTTTTTTTAAACAAAATTGTAACTTATTTCCCATTGCCCTATCAACTTGAAACTTGGTGTATCATCCTCATCTCAACGACATTACATTATTTCTTCATTATAATCAATGAACCATAGTTACAAATAATTATTAATTATTATTCTTTAACAATATTGGATGCTACCTATAATCTGTCTTTGGAATGTCTTTGGAATATGATCAATTTTGTGAATGGCTTATAAAACTTTAGGCTCCTATCTAAGTCTTAGGGATGGTGGTTTTTAAGGCCAAACTTTATGCAACTAGAACAGCTTAAATGTATAAATTAAAATAAGCATAAAAAATACTTTCTAACGAAAATGGTTTTAACTATAAAGTGAAAAATTATTTTCACTTTATACTATTATTTTCACTTTACACTATTATTTTTTTTACTGTGGGTACACTTACTATTTTTAAATAGTTTGTGCCTTTATGCTATGCTTTATTTTTTTATAGCAATTTAAAAAGTTATTTTTACTCACAGTTCATTCAATGTCAAATTATCTTATTAATACATTTACTAGTTACTATTAAATCAAAATAAATTTAAAAAATTGCACTGCTTTAGAAATGTCCATTTTATATTTAAAATTTCCTCAATAAGAGTATAATTGGAACCCTTGAATAAAAAAAGATTTACACAACACACAGTTTTTACTGAAGGAAATATAAAATTTATATTTATAAAATCAATTTCTTTCTTACTATCAGTTTTATGATTTCCAGATGTTTGATTCACAAATTGAAATTATAACAAACATACAATGCGTCCCAGTAGTTTAGAGACAACCTTTTTTTAGGATTTAAGAGCTAACTAAACGGGTAGGAAAGACGAAATAAATTATGAAATATGTATTGAGGTAATACGGGTAATACAAATAATAAAATATTCAAACAACTTTCTGCAGTCATAGATTTAAATAAAAAAATAACATTAAAATGCTGTCCCAAAAATATATGTACAACCAGTGTTAAAAGCTGATTTAAGTACTGATAGCCAAAATTTGCATATTCCATGGTCATGTACTAATGACGAAATAGTTTCCTGAGATAAAAGCGAATTTGTCTTTCTTTTTTTGACTGATTGTAAAGATGCCTCGCAGAGTGCAGTTTTCCAAAAATGAACATTTGGAAAATCTATCGTTTGAAAGCTCGTGGAATTGAAGTTAGGAACATTGCAAGAAAAATTGGATGCAGCAGAGTTGGTATTTGCCAAATTCTGTTAAAAGTCAAACGGTGACAATTTTGTAACAAAATACCATTCTGGTCAACCAAAGAAAACAACAAAACACATGATAGAGAGATTTTGATACATCTATTTTGAGAGAGTTAGTTACAACCTAGAATGTTTCTATACGGTCAAGAGAAGTGACCATTCCAGTTTAAAAATCCATAGTGCATCGACGGTTGCAGGCAAATAAGCTTCTTGATTATCGCAAAATGCATTGTTCCTCAAAGTTCACAAAACAGCATAATAACACTCATGTTCAATGGACTTGAAATCATATGAATTGGACAGATGAATGATTGAGCGTTTTGTTCATTGATGAAAAGAAGTTTAATTTAGATGGCCCTAATGGTTGGTCATATTTCTAGCATGATATTCGCAAGGAACCACAAACTTTTTTTAGCAGACGACAAGGAGGGGATTCACTCATGATGTGGCAAGCATTTTCTTTTATTAAACTATCAATATTGCTTTTTTATAAGGTCAATGTCAACAATGTTCCGAAAATTACCAGAAAATGCTCTAAGTACAGTTACTTCCATTTGGAAAGTTGCTAGATGGGGACAAAGGGATATATCAGCAAGACAATTGATCCATTCATGTGTCAAACTCTACAATGCAATGTTTTAAAGAAAGCCAAATAACTGTTATCGACTGGCCAGCCCTAGGTCCTGACCTGAACCTAATGGAGAATCTCTGGGGAATACTAGCTAAGGATGTATATGCTATTAGGCATCAATTTGCAACAGTTCAATATCTAAAGCTGTAAATTGAATGAAGTTGGTTTTCTCTGAAGTCAGAATTTCTTCAAACTCTTGTTTTGAGTTTTACTTTATAAAGTTTTTGAAGTGATTAAGAAAAACGACTAAAAAATTTGAACCTTAAAGAAAAAAAATTAGTTATCGACAAACTTTTGGGGCAGTAAAATTTAATTTTTATCACAAAGTTGGTGATTGTGTGTTTTTATTTACGTATATTATTGTTATTGGCTTGATGTTATTTATAATTAAAACTGATTTTGAAATTGTTACTATTGTCCTTTTCAATTGTAAAATAAAAAATAAAAAAACATTGCCTATAAACTTTTGGGATGCAATTGTACAATATCATTAAAATTATTTATGGAATTTTATGCATGATTTAATGAAACAGAAATTCTGTGTATTATCATTTGTTATTAAGTTAGTTTACATTTAAACTAATGAAAAAATATTATAGATTATGTTCTCTGTCATTCCTTTCCGGGAGTCTGGAACATATATATTGTCGTCTGTAGATGAAATACAGCTACTTCTTGATGATCATATTATAAAAACACAGACAATGAGAGGTTCTCCATCTGTAAAGCCAATAGAAGCCCAAGTGAAGTAAGAAAATTTATATAAATGTCATAATGCCTACTTCGTAAGACAATACAAAAAGCCCAATAAATAGTTTGTTTTAAAGTATATCTGGCTTACATTTTATCAAACAAAAACTGCAATTGCTTTTTCCCTCCCTTTTTTTTTTATACAAACTAAATTCTTACAAAATTTAAACCATTTCAATTACTGATACATTATTATCAAAACTAAAAAATAAGTTGCGTATAAAATAACGGCTGAAGTTTGCAAAAGTATGTGAAAGGTTTTTTCATTAATATCTTTTTAAGGTGTGTGTTATCTAGTCTAGAAATATAACACCATAATGGTTTAATAGTTCAATTGATTTCTCTGTAGAATTATAACAGCGATTGATAAGATTTTCAGCTTTTATTTTGTGTAAAAGCTGCACATGTTCACTTTGTGCAAAATTTGGTTACTGTAATATTTTTTTAAGTAGAGTACTTTTTTTAAAGGTCTTTTTAGTAAACATCATAATTTAAAAAGTGTAAGTGTACATAACAAATCTTATTAAGTTCCTGTTTGATTTATTGTTTGAATCCTCCTTTGTAAATTTTGCCCATAAAGCAATTCACTTAATAGGAAATATTAATGAAATGTAATAAATAGATTTTCCAAGTACATTTCATTTTGCAATGGCAATGGCTTACTTTTGAATAAACTATTAGGGTTTTTTTTTATTGAAAACAAATAAAATCATTTTAAAAGATAAAAATGTTTCTAAAACTTCAAAGTAATTTAATTCTGTTAACTTTTTGTTATGCAATATAAAAGAATATCACAATTGCTCCAAACAGCTGTATTTCCCTATTTCTATTCTAAGCTTCTCCAAAATACTTGTTTTTATCCAAATACAGTGCGACTCATAATTATAAGGACTGTCGTAATTTATCCGTAATAATGACAAAACTTTGAATGAGCTATATGCAAACAACATAACTTTTTGTTACAACACACTTTCAGTATACTTTTCAGCAAAATACAAAAAAAGTTAAGCTAATTTTTTTAAAGTTATACATTTTTGTCTAAGCTTGTGGTTATTTTTTTGTTTTGTACCATTTTTGCCCTGTAGGGATTTAGAATGCCTTGTGGAAAAGAACTTACTAAAATTCAAATTCAAAATGAGTGAAACTTGCATGGAAGTGGTAAGTTTATATGTGTTATTAGTAACATTATTCAAAGAGCAAAAGGTACTGTAGAAAATGTTATCAAAGGAGGAACAAATGCTTCAGTACAGAATGGATTAGGGGCAAAACCAAAGCTGTCTCAAAGAGATTGAAGACGTATTGTTCGCGTGACTGTCGGAAAAAAAAAATGCATTCTCGCGAAATAGCAGACAGAATAGGAAGGTTTCAAGGGCAACTGTTACTTGCGTTTTGAATAAATGCAATACAGTTAAATAAATAAAAAGGAATAAAAAACCGTGCTTGAAGAAAAGACATCAGCTTTTGCAAAGAAAGGCGACATTAAAATAAATGAAAGATAGTGTAAACTGGAAAAGTGTTGTATTTTCTTAAAAACATTTTAATTTGGATGATCCTGATGGTTTAAAATTTTATTGGCATGATTTAAGGTCTGAGAAAAATATCAGATGGAGCAAGCATTTTAAGCGTGAGTCTATGATGTTCTAGGGTGCTATTTCTTTTAATGGGAAAACTGATTTAGTGCTAGTTCCAACAACTGTGAACACACTGATGTATTTTGAAATCCCCGACATACAGCTTTTAGCATATTATTCGCCTTTATAGATGGTGCAAACTTCATATTTCAGCAAGATGGTGCATCATGCAAAACTTTTAATGCATCAAAAAATGGTTTGAGGAAAGAAACATCAAGCTCTAAACATGGCCTGTGCATTCTCCTGAATTAAACGTTTTAGAAAACGTTTGGAGATATCTACCAAGGAAGGTTTGTGTAAATGAAAGCAATATAACTCATTGGCAGAGCTTGAAGAGAAAGTTTATAATGTATGGAGTGAACTTGATAATAATTACTTGAATGAACTGACCAGAAATATACCAGAAAGAATGGCTAACTGTCTCAAAAGAAAAAACCGATCAACCAATTATAGACTTCATGAATAATTTCTATTATTCACTAAAAACTAAATTGTCCTTATATTTCTGAACATGTTAAAAATCTTGTTTTTCATGTTATTTTACTTCACCCTAAAGTAAAATGATAAAAATAGCAGTTAATTATTTCTGATTGTCATTTTAAATAATATAGATGTTATTAAGTTCATGTCTTGTATTTAGTTTTAGGATGAGAATAAAATTTATGCTGTCTCTTTATAGTCGTAATAAAATATATATCCCTATGAGTCGTAATGTAGTCCCAATACTGCTTCATTTTAAAATATTTTACTCAAAAGTTAAACTTATGAGGTTTGGCGACCCTTTCACCATATGGCAGCATATAACTGTTTGAAAGAATAAACATTCAGCCAATCAAATATGAGAACACCCCTTATGGAGAGTAAGTGATGTGTTCAAGCATCACTATGGATCGGGGAGACTTCATCATCGAATGAGAGGTTGATGACTCAGAGACTTTTAAGAGGAAGGTTATGCGCGGGTATCATGCCGGTCATGATGTAAATTTAAAAAAACGCCAATGTTCATTAATTCAAACATTTAAACTTATTAGTTGCATATTTACTTAACCCCACTGACCGTCCCACGTTTATTTGTCAAAGAGAAGCCTAAATTCATCACTATTTTTGGTGATGATTTGGCAAAAGTAGAAATATAACTTCTACTATTTTATCTATTTACATATACTCTATTATATGATACTATTAATAATATACTATTAGTAATAGAGGAAGTGGCATTACTATTATTGGTCATTGTAAACAATGCTCTTTATTCGAAATTTGGTTTCAAATTTGCTTATTATTCTTTTAATTCCATTATTTAACTGCCCAAAACTCAGTTGCACTGTTCGAGATTTGTATTTTTGTTTGCTCCAAAAAGATTTCCAGCCAAGCAACATCCCTGATAGTAAATGAATTATTTTGTTTTTATTTTTTTAACTTGGCGTTACAAATTTCGCTTTATAATACCTTAATGAAACATAGCCTTAAAACATTTAATAATTTGCATAGTAAATATATTTTCTGTTTTTACTTGCAGAGTATTTAATTATACTTGAAAATTCCAGAAAGCAAATGTTATTGTTTTTAGCATGCATACTTCTTACTGAAATTATGTTTTGTATTATCTTTGTAAGTGTGTAACAATATCACATTAATCTACTTTTAATTAATCGACTTTACATTCAATAGCAGAGTATTTGAGAAAATGTTGTATGAAAAAGATTGTGAATTCAGCATAATCTTTTAATTATATCATTTTATTTAGGTCATGGGAAAGCAAACTTATGCTGCTGCAGGAAATCATTGATGAATGGTTAAAAGTTCAAGTCACTTGGTTGTACTTGGAGCCTATTTTCTTTTCTCCTGATATCATGGCTCAAATGCCTGAAGAAGGAAGGTTAGATAAATATCTGATGGAAGAGCTGTTATTTCTGTTGTTAAATTTTTTTATTTCATTTAACTAGTTAATAACTTGCTGTAATAGAATATTTTTATGTCTCAATTTGACAAAATATTATTTTTTATCAATGAAAAAGAAATTGATAGTTTAAAAGAATACACAGAAAGTACAGTCGTACCTCTTTAATGCAAAGTTGATGGGGGCACCGAAATTGTTTGCGTTAGCCGAATTTCATGTTAAACGAATAAATTAATATTAAGTTTTAAGTATGAAGAACTGCTTTTACTTCGCGTTACACAGGATTTCATGTTAAGCGATTTTGCGTTTACAGGGTTTGACTATATTATCCATAAAACTGAAAAAGAATATAATTTATTCAACTGAATTAAGATGATAATTGTTTTGCTGTCTTGAATTAGAATTTGTGTTATATATTTAGAGAAAGTAGTGCAATGAATGGGGAAACTTTTATTTTTTTTTAAATAATGTATGCTTACATTTCTTATCCTCTTAAGATAACAAAGACAAATATTATTTATGTAACACTTAAAAAATGCAATAGTTTAAACAATACTTTTTTTTTTATTTGTATTACAGTGATTTGACATTTTTCCAAATATGTGTTAATAATGTTAAAATGTAGAAATATGTTTAAAACAATGATTTAAAATGGAAGTTAAATTTTGTGAATCCAATTACTTTATGATATTTATCAGGAACATTTAAAAAAAACTTTCCATCAGTTCAAAAACAATAAGATATTCTCTTAAATGAGAAATCACATTAAACTATAAGATTTTTAGAACATATAAATAAGCAAATTAATTTTTTCTGCAATGAATTTTTAAAAATTCAATTTTTATTGGTATTGCACTCTCATAAGAGTATAGGTGATTGGGCAATTTCAGAGAAATTCAAGTTGTTTTTCCTCTGAGCACAATTCTTCCCTGGTAGTCTGCTTGTCTTATTTGAGCTGTAACACTATGTTTTTACATTACCTACATGTTTTCACTTAATACTACTTTCTCTACTTAATGAAAAAATATTCCTGCATTTAAAATATATCTAAGTTAAGGTTATAGTGGGCAAATATATTTTAGTTTCTAATACTTATGACTATTATGTATTGCTATTATACATTGCAAGTATTTTATAAAACGATTTTTTTTTCCCATACTAAAATGATTTTTGAAATATTTCTAAATTAAAATAAACATATTCAAAGAAGTTTTTTTTTTTTTTTAAAGCTGATACGATACCAGATGTTTTTTAATAGTAACAGCTCTAATGAAATTAAATTTAATAATCTTCTCTCTTTCTTCTTTTCCTAGACGTTTTAATACAGTTGATAGAAACTGGAGGGAAATAATGAAAGCAACCTTAGCAGACAGACATGTTTTGGCCGTTGTGGAAATTGAAAATCTTTTAGAGACCCTGAAAACATCAAACGATCTTCTTGACCTAATTCAGAAGGTAGTTTTCAAGCTTTAATAATGATCTTACATTTTTTTACATGTTCTAAACTGAGATTGTAATCAAATAGTAGTTAAACTAGTTTAATGTGGACTTATACTTTTTCTTTTCTATATGTATTAAACTCTTTTAGTGGTTCTGTACCTAAGTGTTAAAACAGAACACTAATATAATCACTTTGATGTCTACCTGCTTGAAACATTAAAAGTTAAATAATACTTGAACTAGTTGTATGATTTGAATTAAATAAATCAAATTTGGCACACATTTAGTTCTTACTCAAACATAAAAAAGTAAGAAAAAGAAAAATCAAACTTTAAAAAAATTACAATTGTATTTTAAAGTTTTTTTTTTTTTTTTTTTTTTTTTTTTTTTAACTTATGTTACTTCAAAATATTTTGTTAAGTTCCAAGTAAGAGTTACTGATGACAGTTTTTAAAAATATTTAACATGTATGGTTTATTATAGTTTTTCTTAAGACATCTAATTTGAGTGTCGTAGAATACTTCACTTTTGATTTCGAAACTAAACATTTGGGGGGAAAAAAAAAAATCAGAGTAGTAGATGATTATAAAAATTTCAAAGAAAATTACTTTTGTTTATCAATATATCTTGGATTAAGCGAAATAAATGTAAACATTTTCTATTCAAGCTTGTCATAAATATGGCTGTGGTAAAAAAAAAAAAGCCTTTTATTTTCTGTACCTACTACAGGGATGAGTTTCTTCCGCCATGTGGCGGAATTCCGCTTTTTTAATTTTTTAGAAAAAAAATAATTCCGCTTTTTCAAAAAAAGTTCCGCTTTTCTAATTCCTGAAAAAAAAATTAATTTTTTCTCCGATTTTTCCATCCCACAGAAAAATAACATTTTCTCTAAGGCTGAATCGCGAAGCAGCTTCTCTTCTGCCCGATCGGGAAGAGCGGAAAACCTACTGCATTCCTGCTCCAAATACAAAAATCTACTGGAATGCATTTTTATAGTTATGTTGGCGCTTAAACTCTCATTTTAGACTTTTTCAACTACTCCGAAATTTGATCCTATTGTGTAATTTCCTTCATACTAATTCACGCGATTAACGTATACGAATAATATGTGCTTGCTTTCAAGTCTGACATCCACGGAATTATCGTTTGTTGTACATCTAAACGTACGTTGGTATGTGAAGCTCGTTTTCGCTAATCGTTACGTTTATGTAATGTCCACTCTGCTGAGATTTGTGTGGCTATGACGTGCGTTATCGCTGGGATTTAAGTTGTTGTGGTTTTCATTTTTGCGGAGCATTACGCCAATACAACAACGCTATTGCTGAGAATTGTTCCCGTATATGCGGCGCTAACACTGGTATTTACGTTTATTTGATTGTCCTTTTCTCTGAGTTTGACTACCTTGTTGTAAAATCTGAGATTTGCACCAATGTTACCAAAATAATGTCGATATTACCGTGATGAATTGCGCTCTCATTGATGTACATTATTGATGATGTGCGATGATATTTGTGCTGATATTGTGGACGCTATCGCTGATATGCACGTTTGTTTGTGATGTTCGTTTTTGCCAATATCTTAGATTTTACGCCGAGATTTACGTTGTTGTGATTGTAATTTTCGTCAAATGTTACGCCAATACATTAGCGCTATTCTTGAGAGTTGCCCCGGTATATTTGGTTCTAACTTTGATATTTCTGTTGGCGTGAGAGTAATTTTTGTCCAAAGCCATACTGTAGTAACATCCGATATTACCGAAATTTTCACTAGTATATATTACCAAGAAAAGATCGATATTACTGAGATTTATGCTGATATTGCGGACGCTATCGCCGATATGCATGTTGTTGTGATGTTCTTTTTTGGCGATACCTAGATTTTCGGCGGTATTTTAAGCAATATTGCTTATAGTACTTTTGTTAGAGTGAGGGTCATTTTCGCCGAGGTTTACGCTAATACAATACCAGCTATTACCGAGATTTTCAAAACCGAATTGTAGCCATTCATCTGGACTTCCGTAGCCATTTCCGTTCTGGACTTCCGATAGCCGCCATATTCGCGATTGCTGCCTGTTTAAGGTTATATTTAGCCGTTTGATTCGAATCTATGCAGAATTACTCACATTTTTATATCATTTTGTATAAAAATATTCTGAAAATTAGTCCAAATTGTAATTTTTCTAAATAATCTGTGTTTAAAATTGTTATTTTAACTGCAATTGTTTGTTGCTTTTTATTTTATTGAACAAGCTTAACAATATGATTAAAAATTTAGATTTTAAGATTTTTAGTACTTGCAGCTTAAAAATTTAGAAAACTGGATTTAATTAAATTTGGCCTGTTAGTCAATGTGGTATAATTGCTTAAAGTTGTCTGGCTTGTTGAAATTTTGAAGTTTTTGTCGGTTTTCATCGCTTTCACAGATTTTTTTTCTTCTTTAATCCCCTTTGGAGCTATACCATGCCTAATGTCAGCACAAAGTGTATCCCTACGTCTAGGTGCAGCTATTTTAAGCCATTTTTGTTCTCGGATGGACATAGATGGTGCAGTGTTTTAAATGCACATGGAAAAACACAATTTTTTAAAAATTTAACTTAAAATGTGTTTCACGCATAAAATTTTTGTTTTCAGCTTTTTGATTTTTTACTAAACTCATCCCTGCTACTAGTAAGGTTTTTATGGAATGATTAGAAAGAATCCAACACGTCTTAAAGCATAGCATATCTATTGTTACAAAAACCAAGTGTCAACTTAACTTGTATTTAAGTAAATGGGAAGGACGGGTTGAGTGGTTTTTAACTATACTAACTGTGTAGAATTAGTATAAATAAATCTTATATAGATACTGCATTATTTAAATTATTTTACATGAACATACTGATTTATATTGTACTCTTTTAGAAGGAATCAGGTTGAAATTATGATTCTTCTGTTTAATTCTTTTGAAATTAGTGACTCCAATATTTTATTATAAATTTTCAATGTTTTATAAATTTTGTAAGTCTAATTTTCTCATTACTTTGCTTTTAAAACTAAATTGAGTATTAATTAAGGTTTTAGTTTCTATCACTAGAGAGGTTATTTTGTTCTTTTATTATAAAATGCTTACTCAAAACTGAACATGCATCCAAATATTCTCATGGCTGAAAGGGCTTTATTCTTTAAATAACTATTTTATTGACTGCTTGCAAATTTGATGTTATATGCCAAAAAGTGGTCATGTTTACATTCACACTGCTACTACTTGACTTAATCTAAGTACTTGAACTTCACCTTTTTTTTTTAATTAGTTAACTTTCCTAAACTTCTTTACTTTTTATTTCATACATTTCCTTCAATGTTTTTTATAAATAAATTTTAATTGCAACCAGTTAAAAGTTATTTGATAGTAAGATTCTTTTAACTTATTTCATATTTCCTTTTCAAATTATTAGGAAAAATAATTTTTAGCTAATACATATTTTTAAATTCAAGGAAGATAGTATTTAGAAGAGAAGGATTTTCTAATTTTTTTCTAAGAAAAGAAATTATTGTAGGGAATTTTAATTTGATATTAAAACACTTTATAATTCTGTACTTTTGCACTTAAGATTTATCCAATCTTTCTATCCTAAATATTCTCTTTTCTGTCTGTTTTTACTTCACAGGGTCTTAATGATTACTTGGAGAAAAAACGACTTTTCTTTCCTCGATTCTTTTTCTTATCAAATGATGAACTCTTAGAAATACTATCAGAAACTAAAGATCCTAAAAAGTATATTTTTCTCTCCTGCATATAAAGTCACTTAGAATAAATTAAATTCACGCTGATTTACAATTTTGGCTTTTATTTCCAGATTTGCAATGTTAGAATAGCTAGCTTTGTTCTCCCTATATACCTCAATGTTTTACATTGAAATTTTATATTTCTGTTGTATCTGAAGGCTTCATCTATTTACACAAAACATTTCAATGTGCATTTTTTTATTTTAAGTTTCCAATACCTTCTGTGTAACACAGAAATAAGCTTAGTAGTGTCATTACTAACTACAAGTTAATCTTTTTTTACCTGAGCTCTGAAGAATGATAATTTCTCTGCTCTTATTAGATTATTAAACTGAATTTCTTAATATTCTTTAGAGAGATTGTGAGTGATGATTTTCCAAACGGTTTTTTTTCTCTTTTCAGTCACCTTTTGTTTAATTGTTTCTGCACTGAAAAGAAAAAAAATCAATCACTTCTGAAATCTTTTTCACTATCACAATTTTGAAGCTTGAAATTTTGTGCATTAAACCATAAATTAAAACATATACAGTACACAAACAAAAATCTGAACAATGGCTATATCTTATATTCTAATTGATGAAATAACAAAAGTCAAGTACCGTTGTAAATTGTAGAAGGTCTTTATTTATTGTATGTAATTTTTTTTTATCATGAGGGTCATCTACATATTAAAACTAAACCAAACTTTAAAAAGTTCAATGGCACCCCATAATATTATACCATATTTAGATTTAGAATCCAAAAAAAAACCCCGTCTAAATGCCAAATTTCATAATTTTCCAATGAGTGGTTAGTAATTTAAATGATGTCAAAAAAAAATTATAAATTAATGTTAAAAAGAAAATTTGTATTTTTTACCATAAATTCTTATATAGTTAATATATTTTAGCAATTTTTATTTCAAAAGATAGTTTAAGGCCAAACATAAATAACATGCAACTTTTGTATTAAACAGTTTTTTAATTATTAATTAATAAAACAAGTTTTAAAATTTTGTAAATAGAAACATCTATTTTTTCCCCCTTCCATTAGAATTATCATGATCAAAAACCCTCTTCAGAATTTTTTCATTCCATTTTGATATTTGATTCTCGATATTTTAGCAAAAATGTAAAAAAGCTCATTTTAAGGGACTGCATAGTAGATTACGTTTTGAAGCATGCAAAGCATTCGATTCTTCCTCGTGATAAAGAAATTTGCCCTCAAAATCATCCAAAGCATTTTCGCTTATAAGTGACATGTTTCTCAACAAAATAAACTGAAATTTTGAATCTAGTGTAAACAAGGTATTCTAAATCGAATAAAAACATAAATAATTTGGGTTCATATTGAAATTTTTAAAGTTAGAGTTAAATTTACTTAGTATACAGCCCCCTAAGAAATTTTTGTATCAGACATATAGAAAATCGTAAACAGAACATTTTGTTCCAAACCGCAAGATTCTACGATAATTAGAACCAAAGATATAGCCATCGTTCGGATTGATTTTTTTTTTTTGCGTACTGTACATTGGTTAAAAATTTTAGCTACAATGCAACATTAAGCTATTATTTTTATACCCCAGGTTATTTTTTTTTTTAATTTAACCGAGTTTTTACTTATAATAAATCCCTTTTTTACATTGTAGGATATCATTCAAAGATATTGCGTATCATTCAGTGTTGCTCAAATAGTTGCATTAATTTGATTTTTTAGGGACTGAGAAAATTTAAAATAGGTTCACATATGTATAGAAAAAGTTTAATATATATATATATATATATATATATATATATATATATATATATATATATATATATAATTTATTTTTATTGTTAAAATAAAGAATTTAATAAATAAACTACTTTTTAGCATACATTATATTCATTGACATGTGAGCAGACAGTTTAAATTTTTTCATCATTCAGTTAAAAAAAAAAATATGTTTTGTATTGTTTATTTAAAAAAAAATATATATATATATGTTAAAAAAAAAAGATTGTGTACTTTTGTAATGACTGGATCTAAGTGATGTAATTTTACTCATTTGATTGTCATTCACAGGAGAGAAATTTAAGGATTCTATATACACTGTATGTGGATGTATTTATTTTTTAGAATTCATGCTGTTATAAGTATGAAAATAGTTTGTTTTTATTTTTTATTTGCCTATTCTCATTATTGTCAACCTTTGTTTCTGAAGAGTACAGCCACACTTAAAAAAATGTTTCGAAGGAATTGCCAAACTTCAATTTCTGGAGAATTTAGACATAACTCATATGGAGAGTAGTGAAGGGGAAGTGATTCAGCTGACAGGGGTCATATCTGTGGCTAATGCAAGAGGACAAGTAGAAAAATGGTTGCTAGAGCTTGAAGCCTACATGTTGTCAAGTATTAGAAAGGTAATTTTTATGTATCATTAGTTGAATACCTGTGCTTCGCTACGAAATTTTACCATGTGCATTTTAACAATCAAAAGGCATTCATGCATTCCACATCTTGGGTTTTGATCCTGTTTAATATTAGTTAATTTTGATTGGAATAGCTTAATTTTTCTATTCTGTCCTTATTGACTTTTGTTCGTAATATTAGTTGTGGCTATATTGCAAGTTTGACATTTGAATATTCCACGTTTGACCCCGTTTCAACCCTTTAAAACTGGTTGATTGACATCAGAATAATTTACTTTTTCTATGCTTGCCCTTTTTGGTTTTTGTACCAATTTTCAGAGTTGTGACTGCACGGGAAGTAGAAAATTGGAATATTCCTTTTTGGAAGGTTTTGACCCATTTTCAATCCTTTTAAATTAGGGAATCAATATTGGAATAGATTACTTTTTCTATACTTGCTGTTGTTAACATTTTTACCGAATATCAGAGCTGTGACTACATTGTAAGTGGGACATTCGAATATCCCTAATTTGGAACATTTGACCTCTTTTCAACCCCTTGAAGTTGGTTAATCGACATTGGAATAGCTTACTTTTTCTATGTTTGTCTTTTTTTTATATATATATTAGTACCAATTTTCAGAGTTGGGACTACATTGGAAGTGGGATATTTTAATATCTCTAATTTGGAACGTTTGATCCCTCTTCCACCCCAAATTTTTATGTCAGAAACCTTCACAGGTGTGTACTCAACAATTTCCCAAAATTTCATGGTGATCGGATGAATGGTGTAGTAATGCATAAAGGGCGAACAGACAGACATACATTCGTTTTTATGTATATAGATTAATTGCTGAAGCTATTTCTTACATTTATTTTTTGAAAGGTGCAATATTGGTTATAAAATTTTCAATCACATAAATTATAGAAACTATTGATAGAATGAAAATTAATGCGCTAGTAGTAAGAAGATTTTGACTATTTGTTGTGTTATTCTAAGTAATATTTTTAAAGACGTGACAACTTCAATCGCTCTTTCACCAACGTTTTAAGTATTTTGGAATTCTTTCTTCGGCCTGAAGTGCTAGACAGTGATTATTGAGAATAGTGACTGTAATGGGGAGGTGCGTTTAGAGACAACTGAGAGTAATGATGTTTACCATAAATATTTGTGTAAAGTTAGGTATTCAACCTATTTTGAATTTTGGGAATTATTTGTTTTTTTAAAGAATACAATAAAAAAGAGAAATATCCAGCTTGTTACAAATTATAACTTATTTGCAGCATGCCACATATTATTAAAACCTGTTTTTTGTAAAATTCTGGCTAAGTTGCAAGAATGAAGTATAAACTTTTATTTTATGATGTGGGATGTTTTTAGTAAAGTCCACAAATTATATACCATAAGCAACATTCAGACAAAAATAATAAAAATTAAAATTAACAGATAACTTTAGGAATGTTGTTATGTTTGCTATGTTTTCTATTGTTTAGACAAACTGTTAGTGTCACACTGTTGTATGCTGTTAGTGTCACATATTGCATTTCAACACATTTAAATTCGTTATTATGTTTACCTATATAAAGAGAAGCAAATAGTTCGAAGCAACTTTTTGATGTTATCCATTTAAAGAATTTTTACTATTTTGGTTTCTTTGCAGAATTATTTACTCTAATTTGACCACATTAATCAATTTTGTGTTTGTGATAATTCTTAATGATTTTTAAAATAATATTTTTTTAAATAAATATTATTTTGTGATTTGATGAATGGAAAAAATATATTATTTTTAATTGTGGATGTTGTAAAAAGTTTAAGTTTCAAAGAGATGATACTAATACAGAAGTGGTAGAAACGTGTTTTGGTTGAAGGGTAAAACCTTCTGAAAAAAATCCGGAAAAAATACAATTTGTACGAATTTCTATTAAAAAAAATGTCTGTTGTTAAAATTTCACTGTTTTCTTAATGTACCCAATTCGATTGCTAGACCTTCCTTGATTTCCAAACTTGATTTGTAAACGTTTGAAAAGGTTACATCATATTTGCTCCATATTTTTTCCTGTATTGTTTCCTTATTAATTGTAGAAAAATTTGAAGAAATAAAAAAGGAATCAATGGCAAATTACATCCATATATTTCAGGTTGTTTCTGACGCTTTAGAAAGTTATCCCGTGAAACCTCGTGATGAATGGGTTTTAGAATGGCCTGGCCAGGCTGTTCTTTGCTGTAGTCAAAGTCATTGGACTGCTGAAATGCATGAATCTATAAAAGGTGGCCAGAAGGTATGTTATATTTCAGGTTTTAAATTTTATATTTTTTCCCATCAGTAAGAGTTATTGTGGTTAAACATCCAAATCTTTTTCCATGACCACCACAGATAAGCAGAACATTTTGGTTTAAATACATAGTTAACATATGTTTTAAGACTTAGTGATTTTTTTTTATTATTATTATTATTAGCAGGGGTCACATTTGCACTAAAATTCCTAACATTCGTTAAATTTTTGTTTCGTCATAAAATTCCTAAAATTGTACTTAAATGTTTCGATAATTCCTAAAAAAAAATTACATACCTTGAAAATTCTCTCATTTTTCTCCAAAATGCACCACCCCTCCCCCATCTCGTTATTCTTCCAGGTGAGAAAAGTGAATTTTATCAAAATCACATGTTTGTCAAAATAGTATAATTGTTTAGGTATATAACAGTTATTTTGCTAAAAAGTTGTTTGAAGTTACATTTTTTGAAAGTTGGCAGTTTTTTGCTGTAATTGAAACAAGCTTTGGAAAGAATATATCTGTGAGGAGCCTATGTCAGCTTCAAAAGAAGTATCCAATAAAGTTTTTTAATTATCCTCAAAATTTTTGGAAATTACTCCTAAAATGTTCCAGAATTTTTTGGAATTATCTCTAAAATTTCTACCTAAATTTCTTAGAAAACTCACTGCGCCCTCTGTATTAGTTATATATAAAAAAAATTAACTGTAATAATTCATAGTATCAATTATTATGTTTTATGTTCATGAAAATAGTTCATCAGAACTACAAGTATTTGAATTTTTTCCCATAGTTTATAATGAATAATCATCATTTAGTACATATTTTATAAAAAAATCGAATTTTTTAACAAATTTGTTATAAATAATAATAATTCATTCTTAGAAAACTACTATTATTATTATTTGTATGAAAACTTCTCAATCATGCATTTTTATTGGGATTTAACATTTCTTTATTGTTTCAGACATTAGAAAATTATTTACAGCAGAATAATGACCAAATTAAGAAGATAGTTGCATTGGTCCGTGGAAAGTTATCAAAACAAAACCGAATTACTCTAGGTGCTTTAGTAGTTTTAGATGTCCATGCTCGAGATGTTCTTGAATCTTTATGTAATGCTAAAATTACTTCAGATGAAGACTTTGCCTGGTTAAGTCAACTGCGTTACTACTGGATTGTAAGTATATAATTTTCAAGCACATATATCTTAAGATCGAAAATTTAATCCTGCTAATGGTATGAAATTCTTGACAAAATTATTATAAATTTAAATTGACTTCTGTAGAATATTGGAAATGCCCCTACTTTATAACAAAAATATTTCATTGCATTTAAAGATTTAACTTTGCCCTTGATGTTTTTTCAGGACTTAATATTGGTGCATAAAACTATTTATTTAATTTAACTGAATCCCTTTTCATTTAGACATCATTTTGATGTGCTGTTTGGTGTATTTTTCTGTAATTTCATTTTAATATATTATCTTAATACAAATTATAAGAATCATTTATGCAGTTCTTTTAAGAGCTTTTCAATTTTTGCAAAACTTTTATTGAAATTATTTTACATTCCAACAAAATTATTTGTTTTTGAAAAATTACTTTTTTATTGAGTATCTTTAAAAATTACATTATACATTTGTACATTCAGTAGTTATCCTGTACTATAGGTTTAAAGTAATGATTGGTTTGAGTTTCAGTTCTTAAAAATTTCTTATCGGTTCTAAAACTGTTTTCCAAACCGTATGCAATGTGCATGTGCAACACAGATACTAAGATTTGCAATTTTTTCTTAAATTTTGCAAGAATACCACCAAATACTTGTATAAATTTATAAATAATGCTATTTTTGTAGGATGGTAACATGACCACCAGAATGATCAACTCCTATCTGGACTACGGCTATGAATACCTGGGTAACTCTGGCCGATTGGTGATCACACCTCTGACAGATCGATGTTACCGCACTCTTTACGGTGCCCTCAATCTGCATCTGGGTGGTGCTCCCGAAGGACCGGCCGGAACTGGTAAGACAGAGACCACCAAAGATCTGGCCAAAGCTGTGGCAAAGCAATGTGTTGTCTTCAACTGCTCCGATGGATTGGATTATATTGCCCTGGGCAAGTTTTTTAAGGTAAGTCAGTCAACAACCATATTATTTTATGTCTTAGTCAAAGTCTTAGGGGGTTGTATCTGCTTCTGTTTCTCCAAAGTTCATTAATTCTTAATTAATGCTTCAAAACATTGATTTTCAGTGTACTTGCTTCAGGGGCGAGACAATTTTACCATAAAATTAATCAAGTTTGATTATGAGAAACTGAAATTATAGATACTGCTATTTTCTTAAGATAATATCTATCCATTCATGTCTCAACTTATTAGGGTATGCTTTGTTTATTTTATATTTTGGCTTTTTATGACTTTTCTAATTAAAAATGAAAGCTATGACTATTGTAAAAAAAATGATAAACAATACTCTGAATCAAGTATTTGGTTCCAAAATTAATAATCATTACTGGAATTTTAATGTTTGATTTCTTTAAATCATTGATATTCTGTTTAAAATTTGCCTTTTAATACTCCAAACTGCCTCTGATACTGCTTCAAATTTTAATATTGGGCAGTTCAAAACTCTTGTAGCAAAACGATGTTCCCATAAAGTTTTAAAAAAATCGTATCACACAATTATATTGTAATAAATGTGTAAAAAGGTGCTACATGTCTACAGAAATGAAACGGAGATGCCATTTTTTTATAGTAGAGAATATATAAATACTTCATATTACCATAAATTTCTTTTTTTTTTTATTGCAGCCACATGGTTCGTACTTTTTTTAAAAACCTTGAAAAGTATTTGAAAAAAAATCTTTCATTTTCAAGTGCTTGAAAACCTTGAATTCTGTAAAAATACGTTTAAAGTGCTTGAATTTCATTTTATTTTCTAAAAATATAGCATCTTAAAAAAATTTTGGTCAACAAAGTGAGCCAAGTATTTCGAATTTAGTTAGCATTAGGACAACATGGCTGTTGAATATATAAAAATTTCATCATTCCCTTATTAGATGAGTACAGAGCTGCTCATAAGCAATGTATCAGGAATATCTGATCAAGTCACTTGATTTCTTGTTTGTATCGTGTTTGCTAATTTTTTGTGTTCTGTTTAAAAATGGCGGGGAAGTGCATTTTCAGTTCTAACGGATTATAAAATCCAGAATATAATATTGAAACCTATGTATTGGATTTGCACGATATTCTTTGTGTGTCAAAAATGTCATGATGGGAGAAAGTGCTTTAAAAAACTATGCGAAGAGTAAAAAGCACAAGGATTTAGTTTCGGTAAGAAGTTCGATGAGGATTGTTCGAACTATTTCTAATGATAAAAAATACCCCAAAAACGGATATATTTCGCAACAATCAAACTCGTCAGCATGTAATTGGAAACAAAGTTTTAGATACTGAAATTCTATAGACATTGGAAATCAAAAAAATCACAGCTCTTATGAATTAAATGAAAATATTGATAAATTATGTAATGCATGTTTGCCGATAGCGTGGTTGCTTTTAAATTCTAAATTTTCATGTGGAGAAAAAACTGCATATTATACAGTATTTGTAATCAAGCCGTTAAAGTAGATTGGAAGACAGTTTAATCAATAAGACTTTTGTATTATTATTTGACGAAAGTCTCAATATGATAAAATAAGACAATCAAATGGATATTCTCATCCGATTTTGGAGTAGCGTAATTACCAAGTGAGTACTAGCTACTTCTGTTTTTATGGGACATAGTACTGCTTCTGATATATTGGAAGTTTTTTTTTTCTATTGTAACCTTAGAATTTTCTTTAATTGATACCTAAAAAAATGTTGTTTTTTTATTTACTTGATTTGACCATGCACCGTTTGCCAATAAAAAAAATTTGGAACTTTTTTTAATGTATTTGGGTTGATCCTTGAAAAGTCCTTGAATTTTATTCTCCTTCAAGTATACTAACCATGAGCCAATAATATTTTTTTATCAATAAATCTTTGTAGTATTGTTTCCTGTAGGATTTGCATCAAGAATTTTTTGGAGTTCTTAGTGAAATCTTCTAAAAATTTAGGGGAAAAAAAACACATTTTTAGTCTTGAAATATTTACCTAAACAAAATAACTCTACATATTAAAAGTAAAAGTGGTTTGCATTTATCCAGAAGTCGTCTTATTTATGTAAATCCTATTGTCAGAAAGTAAAATGATTTTATTTATTAAATTTATAACTTTAAATGAAAGCTTTTCTGCATTGAAAATCTATTTGGTAATGGAAAAAGTTGACTCTTTTGTTCTGTTTGGTTGCCTTTATTTGTTTATGTACTCCTGCATGTTTAGCATGTAGAACTATCTAAATGCATTTTTGATAAAATTGTGTATATTTCCCAATGTTTCAGGGTCTGGCCTCTTGCGGTGCCTGGTCATGTTTTGATGAATTTAACCGAATTGACCTGGAAGTTCTTTCTGTTGTCGCACAACAGATCTTGACGATTCAGAGGGGCATTAATGCAGGTGCAAAAACTTTGTTATTTGAAGGAACAGACATTAAATTGGACCCTACCTGCTCTGTTTTTATAACAATGAATCCTGGTTATGCTGGGCGATCTGAATTGCCGGATAATTTAAAAGTCAGTCTAATTTTTATTGATCTTAATTTTTTTTTTAATTAAGTATTTACAAGGATTTAAAATGTACTTTAAGTTTTCCTAGACAATCCATGATGGAATTCCTCAATCATAATTTTAAAATACTTTCTTTTATGATTTTTTTCATCAAAGATTAACGAAATGCTTTATCCATAAAGTTAAAGGCTGTGTTGTTTTTATTGATGTAATCATGTTTTTATTTAAATGAATTGATGTTTATATCTCTAAATGAACTATACTTCTTTACTTTTAAGTAAAATATTGATGCAATTTTATGTTTAAACCTAACATATAATATTTTTACATGAATATTAAACTTGTAGTTGAAAAACTTTGAAACTTAAAGAAAAGTTTAATAAAATAAATTGTACCAAGTCAAATAGTTAAAGAAAAATTAAGTTTTCCTTAAAAAGACTAGTAAATAGTTCTGTTATTAATCTGTTATTGTATAATAAATTATATTAATATTTTTACAGGCTTTGTTTCGCCCTGTTGCCATGATGGTACCCGATTATGCTTTGATATCGGAGATTGTTTTATACTCATGTGGGTTTGTTAATGCTCGTCCCTTAGCTGTCAAAATAGTGGCTACGTATCGTCTGTGTTCAGAACAGTTATCATCTCAAAGCCATTATGATTATGGGATGAGAGCAGTCAAATCTGTTCTTACCGCTGCTGGAAATTTGAAGGTAAAATAAATCTTCATTTAATTTTTTTTTTATTTTAAGATTCATTGATCTGTATAAATACAAGGTTTCTGCTCATATGGAAAGTCAGGAATTTTGTAAATATATCAAGGAACTTGGAAAGAAAAAAATTGTACATTTATTGAGAAATTATCATCCGTAGATTTTTGAATTGGAAAAGCTATAATACTTTGTTCCCGCGCATATGGAAAGCCATGAAATTGAACATTGTGTAAATTTTGTCATGGAAAGTCATGATTTTGAGCAAAAAAATTGCATTAAGTCATGGAAATACAGTGAATTTCATGGATTTCTAAACATTTTAAGTAAAATCACGTAACTTTGACGTCATAAACGGTATTCAGCTCATCGAAAATTCATCTATGTTTTTATTTACATTTTGACGGAAATAGGTAACAATTAAAAACCGCAGTCAGTGAAAACATTTCTGAACTCCAAATTTGTGATATCACACGAGTAAGGTCTCATTTGTGAAAAAAAAATTCAGAATATGAGAATTGAAATGAACAGTTTGATAAGCTTGTGTTTACATTTTTTTTCGTCTTCTTTTTTCTGTTTTGCATTATTGATATTGTAACATTTGACTTTTATTAATATAATTTATTATTATTGACTTATTCTTTCTTCAAATATTTCTTTATTATTAAAGATTGATTAGTTTTTTTAACACTGAAATATCAAAGATGGAAAATTATTTTTCCCTTCGGATTTAGAAGTAACTGAAACAAGGATTTTTTACTTTATTTAAAATGAACTTTATAAAAATCATTTTATGGTACATTGATTTACTTACTATGTTCGTGTTAGTAAAATTCTTATAGGTTATTGTTATCATAAGTATAGGTTTTTTTTTTTTTTCTTTTTTTTTTTTTTCGATTTCTTGTGTCATGGAAAATTATTGACTTCACTCTTGGAAAGTCATGAAAATTCATAGATTTGTGACATTTTATTTTCAGGGATGAGAATCTTCCGCGTTTCAGCGATTTTCCGCGTTTTGTGTTTTTTTCAAGTTTTACTCCACTTTTTAGTAATTCAGTAATTTCCGCGTTTTTCTAGCGTAATTTTGGTCATTTTAAAAAATATAACGTATTTACTTGTGCAAATTAAAGTTTGTTAAATTTTTTATTTGTCAATGCCTTTTTCTTGTTTTTTTTTCTATCTGTAATTTGCTGAACATTCTGTACTTTGGTTACAAATATCCTTTTATAATTTGATATGTGACTTTTATAAAGTGGTACATAACTTTATTTCAACTATATCAATTACAACTATATCAATGGAAATGATCATTGGGTAATTAGGAATATGTATGAGATCTTTGTATACACACATTTTTTTAAATTATATGTAGCACTTTATATATTAGTTTTATAATGATTTAATTTGCAGTTTGTATGTATAATCATGACAGTTCCTTCATATAAAAATTTTGTACGTAGACATCCTCAGCAACTTGCATCATGCCCGTTCACAAGGAGTGTTGGGTTTTACTATTGCAAAATCCAGTGTCGCATGTATTTAGTTTTTTAAATTTTGGATTTCCTCTTTTTTGAAATTTTGCATTCTCATTCCTGTATTTTGCCAGAAACCCTGTAAATATTATGTATTTATTATTTACAATATTTCTTACTGTTTTTAAATAATATTATTTATATTTTTATTAACCAGTACAAAATGTATGGGAAATAAAAACCAATTAAAATTAGAATGTATAATTGTATTTTATATACCCCTGTGTTCAATAATATTTGCTTTATTTTAAGTGTAAAGTGTTCATTCAAAATACACACAATTCAAAAAATTTCTTATTTTTGTATAAATAAAGTTATCCGCTCAATGAAAATTTGTTTCTATTTCAGTTGAAGTACCCTGATGAAAGTGAAGACATTTTAGTTTTAAGATCAATCACTGATGTTAACCTTCCAAAGTTCCTGACGCATGATCTCCCTTTATTTTCTGTAAGGAATGGAATTTTTATTGGCTATATCTTTTACCATATAAGGGATGAAATTGTATATATATGTTAATGGGACTTTTATGCATTGTGTCTACTTTTTTTTTATCTTGAAATCTTAACAATTATTGTAAGATTTAAAACTTTTTCTACTTTGTATACAATAACACAATACTTTTACAATTTATGTGCTTCTTTACTGACAACCAATAATTTAATACTTAGTTATGCCTGTGATTTTATAAATTTTAACATGGTTTTCTTTTTAGGGTATTACTTCAGATCTTTTCCCTGGGATATCTTTACCATCCCCTGATTATCAGCACCTCAATACGGCCATTAAAAAGTATTGCAAGGAAATAAATTTGCAATGTCCTAATGTATTTTTGGAAAAAATTCAACAGGTGAAGCTATTTTTTACAATACTTAAATCCTCTTAGGTTTAAAAAGTCAAAATTTTAAGGTATCGTTAATATTTTTAAGATTATAAAGTTTCATTTTGCATGAAAACCCATTGTAGAACTAAATGCTTTTTTTTTTCCCCTTCAGATTTATGAGATGATGATTGTCCGCCATGGGTTTATGATTGTTGGCCTGCCTTTTGGTGGCAAAACTTCTGCATATAGAGTTCTTGCAGGTGCTTTGGCTGATGTTCATGATCAAGTATGCCATTCTTTTATTTAGAAAAAAAATTTAAAAGAATGCTGCTCACCTTTGAAAATTTTTAGTTCCCTTTGTTCTTTTTGTATACAATTTAAATGTTTCTATTTAAATTTTTATCTTGGTGTATTCAAAATACTTGATGTAATATGGTATATACAAAAGTATTTGATTTAGTTATGTATAAAAATATCTTAAATCTTTGTGACAGTGAAAAACTAAAGTTATTTATTTTAGTGGATGCCAGACTTAAATTGCCAAATTCTCAAACTGCTTAATATAAATTCATGTACCTAAAATTTTTAAAGTTTCTTTAAACAATAAAAAAGTTCCAAAATTACATTGCATAATGTAAAATTATAATTACTTGATTTGCTATCAGTAACAAAATTCTCAATGTTGCCTGAACACACACAGTATAATTCAAATAAATACTTTTAGAATAAAATCATTCCCTGGTAAAACTACAATAATGTATTAATTACATCTTTGTAATTGTTTTTTTAAGGGTTTAATGGATGAAAACAAGGTGCAAATAACTGTGATAAACCCAAAATCAATTACAATGGGCCAACTATATGGACAATTTGATCCAGTGTCACATGAATGGTCAGACGGAATACTGGCTATCAGTTACAGAGCATTTGCTCAATCAGTTGTAAGTATTTCAGTTGATGTGTGTGCTTGTTACACAGTCAATATTGTTTGTCAGATAGCTCTAAGGACACTGTATCATATCAATGTGTAATGAATAATATACATACATAATTTATTTAGACTCCAGATCGAAAGTGGTTGGTTTTCGATGGCCCAGTTGATGCTATATGGATTGAAAATATGAACACTGTGCTTGATGACAATAAAAAACTTTGTTTGATGAGCGGGGAAATTATTCAATTGGCACCTACAACAAACTTGATTTTTGAGCCAATGGACTTGGAGGCTGCATCTCCAGCTACTGTAAGAAAAATTGGCAATACTCTAAGATATATTTTTAATAAAATTTATAAATAAAAGATTTGAATTTCATCTACTTTAAACAGTGAATTCATACACTTCCTTTATTTTCATTAAAATTACTTGGAATTTCTGTACTTCTATTTTTTAAGAACCTACATTTAATATTTGGGTAGACTTGTAGAGAAAAAAGCTTTGTGACCGGAATATTTGCTTAGAAATATTGATATCATTGGTTTCACCACAGAAGGAAGTGTGGATTAATTTATAGTTTTGGCCAAAGTTTTTGACTTGATGCATTGGTGTAATGTCCCTTCATAAAACAGTAATAAAATAGTTTTCTAACTCTGCAATTGACAGTAAAGTTTTGAAAATTGATCATTCTAATTATTATACGAATGCTAAGCCAGTTATTTTTAGTCTTTGGAAACTACTTTTTTTTATTAACAACTTTCTATTAACTACACTTTCGTAACTGCTTTTATTTATATATATATATATATATATATATATATATATATATATATATATATATATATATATATATATATATTTATTATTTTTTTTATTTGTCCTGAGTTGATGCTGATTACACTTGTAAAGCCTATTATATGCTAAATTACTTATCTTACTTTGAATTTTATAATTTGGCTTTATTAAATGAAAAAATAAAACTTGCTACTTGTCCAAGTGTGTTCATTTTCCTTTTTTATGCATCCCGATAGTGCCTTAAAAGGATTTTAATGCAATTAGTGCTCATGGCATATGCTCATTTGCAAATAAATAACTCAGCTATAAAAAAAAAATTGCCTTTGTTTTAGTGTGGTTAGTGGTAAATAATAATTTGTTTGAAATGTTACAAACAAATAAGTTGGCATCATAAACAGAAACAATTCATATTAACTCATAATTCTCCAATTGATGCTTTACAATTTACAATGAGCAATAATGATATTTCCTGTATTCATGTATATATAAATATATTGTATTTTTGTTGCAGAATAAGATTGTAGTTAATACTTTAGTAGAAAATAATGGAAATATAAGCAATGCTATTAATTTTTTTCTGAAATTTGATTTCTGTAGTATTTTATTACAACTTAGAGTTCTTTCAGGTTTCTAGGTGCGGTATGATATACATGGAACCTACATCGCTTGGCTGGGAACCTCTGTTAATATCTTGGCTAAATATACTTCCAGAGCGTATGACTGATGAATATAAAGAACTTCTTACTGAGCTATTTGAGTACTTTTGTCCCCCACTACTATCTTATATTTCAAACAACCCAACAAAGGTTTGCATTTTATTATCTTAAAATTTTTTGTTTTTAGTTTTTTCAATGGGATACATAAATAACTTTTATAAGGTCATTTCCTAACACAGCTTTACAACAACATTTGTTTTTTTATACAATTTGCCACTGTATTTTTCAAATGCCATGAAATAGTTTTGCTATTTACAATTAATGGTTGTGGTATTAAGTAACATATGTTTTAATAACTTACTATCTTTTCTTAGGAATTGTCTCCAACTACTGATACTAACCGAGTAAAATCTTTAATGAATTTGTTGGATTGTCTCTTTGATAACTTCTCATGGATGGAAGGAATGCCGGATCGTCAAATACTCATTTTTATTGAAGTAAGAATTTTTTTTGCTATTTTACAATTATTTATCAAAACATTGTTTATTTAGGAATAGTAGGATTTTTTTAAAAAGTGCAATGTCAAGTTATATTAAATTTAAGGGGAGATGGTATCCTCTATACCAGTAATGTTAATTTGGCATGAACCTTTTTTCATAAAGAAATTGACATTGAAGCCTAATTTTTTTTAATACACTTAGCAGAAATTTTTTATTCTACTAAAGTTAGATTTGATTGTAATTCATTTACTTTTTTTTTTTTAATTAATTTTCTTGAAAGTCACTCAGATTTGTTAAAAATCACAAGTTTTTTTGCCCAAATATGCCAAAACAAAAAATATTTTTAAAATAACAACAAAATCTATTTTCAGTATATGAAGATACATAAAAGGTAAGTGGTAAAAATTTTAGGAAGATAGTGTGTGCAATTTCTGAGGAAAAGGTACATGAATAATAAAAAATGTAGTTTTGAGAAAAATGCATTTTTAGGATAACTTAATTTACACTAATAGTTACTAATTTTGTCTTCAATTTAAAGTTGTTGTTACAAAATGTTGGCAAGTTTGGTGACAAACTGAGCAAGAAAACTTGTCACTGTGACTATCTAAGTTCCAATCTGATGTCTCTGTTTTAAGCAAAGATTTGAATTTCTCTCAAAGTAATATTGTGTATGCACTATTCAAGTCAATTTAAAGCTCTTTTGGTTATTACTTCTTGTTAAAATTTATGTAATCTTATGGAGACTTCCTAACTGACATATGTCTATTACTTATCGCGAATTTTTATTGTTTAAACTTACAGAATTTCCTGTTGACTTCTTGTTGCCATTTCTGACTCTTAAAATTGAAGTTTAGTCTAAGAACTTGTCTTGAAGAAATCTTTTATTTGTCATATTGCTTGTATCTGTAGCATTTGTAATTATATCTGCAAATATTGATTTCAGACAGATAAATGAGCCTTTGTACAAGCTTCCCCCATAATTTAAGTTTTATAAAAACTTATATTTAATGCTTTTGTTTCACTGTATAAAAATAGTAAGTGGAAAAAATCTAACATTTTATAAAAAAAATGCTTTTACTGTATGTAGTTGCAACTAATAAAACTTTTATTTCCAAGTGCTGTTTCCTGTTTGCAACAATCTGGTCGTTGTGTGCAACTACGAATGAAGAAGCACGTTCTGAGCTGGACTACATTTTTCGACAACTTTTAACGGTAAGTAATGTTACCCATATTGCATTTTAATTTTCCCTTTATGTTAAAATGATATTTATAGCATAAAAAACTTGGTAAAAGAGAAGACAAAGTAAGTTGATATTGCACCTTACAGGGCAAGGTATCAGATGAGGTGTATTCAATGTGCCGGATGATGGAAGGAAAAACTCATGAAACTACACTCTCATTAAATAACCTCTTCCCAGCTGAAAATCAAATTTTTGATTATCAGTATCTAAAAGAGGTAATATAATATTTTTTTTCACGTATTAAAGTTTCATTTTAGATTACTTTTTATTACTAATGGTGCCTCGGTGCCTTTTTAGATTTTGTTTTTGTTCATGATGGCTTCAGAGGCAAAAAATAGACACTTATATGCTTACAAGAGTATATGTTTCTGATTACTATAGAGTACTGTGCAAAAAATGCTTCTCCTTCCCCCCCCCCCCCCCATTATTTTTTTCTTATTTCTTCAAATTTGTATTTCATAAAACTTTGTGTAATGCAGAGCTAAAATTAGCAATCTGACAGAGTTTAAAAATAAGGAAATTCTTGGTGCTTGTCTTGTGGGTGCATCAGTAAACACAGTCACTCAAATGCCAATCATACATGGACGCTAGGCTTAAAACCAGTGGTATTATAGACATCAAGTCTGAAGACTTCTGCAATGTCCCAATATCAGACTGTCTGGCCTATTTAGCATGCCATAGCCTGTACATCTTTTTAGTATGAGAGGTACAATGGGCTCGCCAGGTCTAAGTACACTTGGCTTTGCTACTCTCAAATCTAATCTAACACATAACATTGTACAGGAGTCTATGCAGAAGGAAATTTGGGTCTGTTTAAGTACCCTTCACAATATTCCATAACCAACAAAAGGACCCTTCATAAAATTCCATGTCCAACAAACTGACCTTTCACAACATTCCATGTAAAAAAAAAAAAAAAGAACCTTCCTAATATTTCCAGTTTGAAAACGGACCTGTCACAAAATCACAAAGTTTATTTTATGCGAAAAGGAGAAAACAACCTGCTTGCCCAAATTTTGGTTTCAAGGAAGTGACGTCATGGATGCCAAAACATTTGCTCAAACTATATAAAATTGTAATATTTCACAAAGTTACTTTTTTTCACTAAAGTAGGTGTAAAAAAATCCTAGATAGACCCCTGTTGTAAGAGATCTACATTATCATAGTTTCTAGTCCAATAGCCAATGCATTAGAAACAAAATTTAAAATTTAGGCTACCATGGTTCCTGTAACATAAAACATTGCAGGTTGGCTGTAAAAACATATAGTTCCTAATTAATCCACCTCTCTACATGCTTCCTACGTCACAATAGATTTGTGTGTTTAAAACCCATGATATTTTAAACATATTATATTTTATTATTTTCATGTATATCAAGTATCATAATAAGCACAACCACAATTCTATTGCCAGAAGTAAAAGGCAATTTAAAATCATCCTTTAGTCAATATTAGTCACAAGCATTCAGCTGACTGTTAGTCTCATCGAGCATTAGAAAAGGCATTGTTTTTCTGTTTTATATATTTTTAATTGGATTTATAAATTTATCAATCATAAACAACTGTTGCAGGGGGATGGAGATGTACCAGGAAGGTGGGTAGAATGGAAGGAAGAGGTAGCAAAGGCCCCTGCCATTCCTAAAGATGCACAAGTGAATCAAATCATTGTGACAACAGTGGACACTATTCGTTACACAGCTTTAATGTCATTACTGGTGAATCATGGCAAACCTGCACTTTTTGTGGGACCCACTGGAACTGGAAAGTCGGTCTATGTTAACGTAAGATTGAACGCTGTTGCACATTATCTAGCATGATATTCCATCTGAGATATACATAAATACTGAGTGGCTACAGAACCAGGAAATCAGGGAAATGTCAGGGAGCTTTCATTTCAAATGTCAGGTGACTTTTTAAAATTTTACGAAAATCAGGGAAATTTTCTTTCTTCTGAAGGCATGTTTCCCTGTTCATTCGTATTTTGGCACCATTTACCCAGATAATTGTGGCGGTAATCGTTAGAAGTTTAATGTTACAGATTAATTTAAACTTTTCATTACCACCAAAACATTTTTTTTTTTTTTTTTAAATTGGCATATTATCTTTTTAACATACATGTTCTTTTTAATCACATTGGAAAAGTTAAAAATATTTGAAAAAGTTTGCTGTAAAATCAGGAAATTTTTTAGAAATCTATCAGGAAATTATGAGAGAACTTTTTTTTTCTGAATTTTGTGACCACCCTGTAAATACTATGAGTGACTTATTAATAAACTTGTTAAAATCCTTTTAAATTTTCTATTTGTTGAAATGCACATTAATTCAGTGGGATTAAATAATTTATTGCATTAAGGTCTGTTTAGTTTGTAAGGAGAAAACTAATTATGCTAACTTTAAGCTTAATAGGTACCTAGTTAACAAAATACTTTTTATAAAATTTAAAGAGTTACTTTTTTTCAGGATTTTCTTCTGAATTCAATTGATAGCACTGTTTACAAGCCTTTGCTCATCAACTTTTCTGCCCAAACCAGTGCTGGTCAAACACAAAATATTATAATGGGTAAACTGGACAAAAGAAGGAAAGGTGTGTTTGGTCCACCTCTGGGACAGAGAATGGTAAAAATTTTGTTTTAATTTTTGAAAATGTTTAACATAACAATCTAAACTAAAATTTGTATTAACCCCTTGGGTACATTTGATGGCTGAGATTCGTCATGCACTTGTTTTGCCTGTTAATAATGACGAACCTAATTCGTCATTCAAACTAGTTTGATTGGATAGATTTTAATGTCACAAGAGAAATGATTGGTTAAGTCAAACGTCGGTTGGTTTACCTATACTTTAAAAAAATAATTTGTTTGGCTGTATTCCTTTAAATTTCCTTTATTGTTTTGAACCAACCATTCAAAACGCAAGAATTTTCCCAAATAAATCTGTACCCAAGGGGTTAATTTGATCATTATTGTTTCATACACTTTTTTTTAATACTTCACATTTAATATAGTACATACACTGGCCGCAAATGTTTTTAACCAAAAAATATAGAATGATATGATTCACTTTCATACCTTACAGTACTTTTTAGAGAAAGTTATGATAAAACAGCTTAATGTTTGGTATGTCTTAAACTGGGTCGAATACTAACAACTTTTTACCTTGGCGAAATTTGGGGACTTTATTTTATTGTGTCACAGCCCACCCCCACATTCTGTCAATCCTTTGTGGATGAATGCCCACCATTAGAATTATAAAGTTATGAGGGATTGATGCTCAATGCCAGCTGTTTCATTCTTTCTTGTTCTATTAGCAGACCAAAAATAGATTATACTTCCAGACTTTATATACTCTATTATTTTCAGCAAATCTCATAATTTCAAAATGAATAGTTTAAGTATGTAAATAACTAAAATAATAATCATGCTCTTAAATAATTGTATGGTCTGGAAAATACTATCACCATGTACTACTTGACTAACTTGAGGTTTCGTATTAACTTATCCAAGAAAAAAGTTTTGTGAGATGAACTTATTCCTTGTTTCATCCTCCCAAGGGCAGGAGGATTCACCTTCTTGCTTAAGCATTTTTTGACAAGATAGTTTGTGTAAGTATTCAAATACCTTAAATTCACCATATAAAATGTTGAGAGAGAAATTATTAATGCATTAACAATTTTCATTTAATGAAACCGATAATTTTAAAAAGGAGATGTTTGACTACCTTATACTCTTACATATTTGAAGGTTTTTAACCTTTTTAACTTTTCAGATTATATTTGTGGATGACTTAAACATGCCTGTTTTGGAAACTTATGGAGCTCAACCTCCTATTGAGCTGTTGCGTCAGTGGCTTGACCATTGGGCATGGTATGATATGAAAGAAGTTGTTCCTATAAAATTAGTAGATACTCAGCTCGTTGCTGCTATGGGACCCCCAGGTAAATTTTAAAAATATCTATATATTTCTTTAGTAATATTTGTTTGAAATATAACCTCTTGAAAAGTAAAATACTTGATGAATAAATTCAAACCAATTTTTTCAATAGAAAATTATTGTTGCATATTTTAATATCACAGAATTCACTTTCTAAACTGAAGAATATGATATATTCTTAAGTGGATATTGTTAAATATTACTAAAGTAATTTTTTTTTTTTTTTTAAATTGCAGCTCTTTTTTGTTTTAATATTCAATGAAAAATATATATTTAAATGAAAAATGTTTATAAAAAAACAAATTTAATTAACTTTTTTTTTTTTTACAAAGCACTAGAGATCTTTAATTAAATGCAAGATGCTAACTTTTGTCACACTTTTATCCCTTCAATTCTTATATTTGACTTTAATATCATAATTTATTCTCTATTGATGTTGTGTTCATTACTTAAAATAACTTATTCATTTTCTTAAACTATTTTGCTTTTATTGTATTTTATACATACCACTATTTATTATATAATTGAAATTTACCATTTCATAGGTGGTGGTCGCAATCGCATTACCCCTCGTTTTCTGCGCCATTTCAATACAATTACTATTAATGAATTTCATGATGATGTTATGACAACAATTTTCAGCAAGATTCTTTCTTGGCATATAGAAACTAGGTATGTGATTTGTGTATTTATCAAAAATTAGTTCAATAATTTATCAACATATTTTGAGGAAATTACTAATTTTTAAAAAATTAATGAATTTTCTTACAAAAACTTTCTTTCCTAAATTTCTGCTTTATAAAAGTGTATTTATTTCAGAGGATTTAATGAAGAATTTAAAACTTGTGTAACTGAGCTAGTGAGTTCAACTCTAACAGTGTATAAAGAAGCCATTATTAATCTTCTTCCAACTCCATCCAAGTCGCACTATCTTTTTAATCTTCGAGACTTTTCTCGTGTTATACAAGGTTTGCTTCTTTCCTTTCCGAAGACTGTTGAGACTCCTGCTGGCTTGAAGAAGCTGTGGATCCATGAAGTAAATACTTTGTCAATACAAACTCATATACCTAATGTTTATGTTAAGTGTAATTAAATAACAAAGGTAACTCTTGAATTAAAGTTCTCTAAAAAAAAGTTGCTTTGCAGTTTCCTACATCTAAAAACAGAGTGGCTACAGAACCTGGAAATCAGGGAAATATCAGGGAGTTTCCTGATTGTAAAAAAAAAAAAAAAAAAAAAAATGGGAAATGTCTGGGATTTTTTTTTTTTAAATTTCACGAAAATAAGGAAAATTTTCTATCATTGTTTTAAATGTGCATTTCCCCAATCATCCGTATTTTGGCACCATTTTTCAGGAGAATTGTGTTGATAATCGTTTAAATGTTAAGATTATAGAATAATTTAAACTTGCCGCCAAAATTATTTTTTAAAAATTGGTATATTATCTCTTTAAAATATATTTTCTTTTTGATCAGGGTGTCTGCACATCTGAAAAATCTGAATATATTGGGGAAATTTTGAAAAAAAAAGTTTGATGTAAAATCAGGGAATTTTTTAGAAATCTATCAGAAATTATCAGGAAACTTTTTTCTGAACTTTTAACCCTGGAAAAAAAAAAAAAAAAAAAAAAAAAAAACTCATAACTAATTGCTTAAACTTAAATTTTTGTTTCTGAAGAAAAATACTTACTGAGTTGATGATATAGATTACATAATAACAAAGATACTGTTTTTCCAGAGAATTGTGGTGGTAATCGTTAGAAGTTTAATATTATGGAATAATTTATTAAATATAAAATTAAATATTAAAATATATATATTTATTTTGTTTTATTAAATATCTTTTCAAGTCATTTTTTTTTTTTCTTTCTTTTTTTGGTAGGTTTTTCGTGTATTTTATGATCGTCTTGTGGATGCTAGTGACAGAACTTGGCTTTTTGAATGTGTGAAGAAAATCTGCGAAACTGATCTCCACGAAAACTTTAATCAGCTACTCTCAGTTTTGGATACAGACAACGATAATGTGGTTACAGAAGATGACATGCGTTCTCTTATGTATTGTGATTTTTCGGACCCAAAAGCTGACAGCCATCTTTACATGGAGGTTCAAGATTTTTCCTCATTGAAAACAATTATTGAGGGATATTTGGAAGAGTTCAATAATATGAGTAAAAAGCCTATGGGTCTTGTTCTTTTCAGGTTAGTTCATTTTTTTTAATCCTCTATAAGGCAGTGTGAAGTATACTTCCTACCAATTCTGAAATTTCATTGAAAGTGATAGTTTTAAATTCTCAAATTTTTGGATACAAAATATAACTAATTTAGAATTCCTTTTGTAGATTTTAGTACTTGCAATTTATATTTCATAAATATCATGTAATGGGATATTAGCATAAATGCAAAACATAAGGCGTCTTACCTTTGAATAGCTACCTGAAAGCAGGGAGGAACATACTTCCCATCAATAAAAAGAAAAAATGGTTTTGGAAATAAAATTAATTTTAAGTAATAAGCTAAATTCATTTCTTTTTGTAAAATAATCTCAATTCCAAAAATGTTTTAACATAATATTACTCGAAAAAAATGGTTCTATAAAGCTTTAAATTTATAAAGTACAAAAGTTTGATAGCCAAAAATCACATCACTATTTAGACCTTCTACCAAGGTTTCAAATTGAGAAGCAGAGAAATGTTGCACATGCATATTCATGTGAGTAAGTGTTGTCTTATAATTTTATGTGTTTGGCCACTAAGTTAAAAGAGATAAACTACAACTGATTCTGTTACTTAGTACAGCTTATCAATTCCAAGGACTAGAGCATGCCCAGACACATTTGCATAGTTTTCATTACCTATAATCTGCACTTGAATTATCAGTTTATATACTGGTCAGCTTCACAGCAACCCAATATGTATCTAACATGAAAGTATTGAAAAACTCTTCTAATGATGTTATCTCCATTGAAAAGATTTTTATACAAGAAAGTATATATGTATCTGATTGTCTATACGCCGTAAGAAGTGCAGGGTTGTTGCACCTGCTCCCTTTCATTATCTTAACAAAATTGCTTTATTTTAACAAATTGGCAATGGAATTAAACATCTCATTAAAAAAGATATTTTGAAACAAAAATGTACCTTTTACTGTAATAGTAACTGATTTTCTAATTACTTGCAAATTAGAAATTGTTATTATATTAAGCTCATAAAAAATCTTATAAGCTATTTTGCATGTTAGATATTTTGTTTCAAGTGGTCAATCAATGCTAGAATTTGATTGTTCACATACTGCTTCAAACTGGCATTTTAGTCTACTCCAAGCTATATATAATGTGGCTCTGACTATTTGGCTGATTTGGGGATACAACTGTTCCAACCTGTACACTTTAAACAACTGGTCCGAAAAAGTTGTTATGTGGTTACCCTCTTGCCAGTTTACCAGAGACCCACTTGTAATGAACCTGTATAATGGAGAAACACTGCTGTAAATGTTTTTATTTGTTTTATAAATCATTTATGAAGAGAAGATAGAGGTGTAAAGAAATGAGCTGTGCATTACTTTTTGCAAATTTAAAGACTTTTTCACTCTAGTTGGTTATATTTTTTTATTTTAGGTTTGCTGTCGAACACTTATGTCGTATATCTAGAATTTTCAAACAAAAACGTAGTCATGCTTTACTTGTTGGTGTTGGAGGATCCGGTAGACAGTCTCTTACGCATTTATCTGCTCACATTTCTGATTATGAGCTATTTCAGGTAGTTAATTGTTATTTATATTATTTAAAACTTATACTATTAAGTATCAAACATGGCAATGAAATATAATCAAAGTAAAAAAAAAAAATCCACTTTGTTTGGATTATTTAATTTTAATAATTTTACGTTTTCTTCTAAAGGTTGAGATTAGTAAAAGTTATACAATGACAGAATGGAGAGATGACCTGAAGCTAATTCTCCGCAAATCTACCGCTACCGATCAACATGGCGTTTTTCTATTTACTGATAGTCAAATTAAAGAGGAATTTTTCCTAGAAGATATAAACAATTTGCTGAATGCTGGGGAAGTTCCTAATCTATTTGCAGCTGATGAAAAACAAGAAATATGTGAGAAAATGAGAATGATTGATAAGTTAGTATTTACAATTCTTTTCTTCTATTTTTTTTAGGAAGTTACCTATTTTTATTATATTGCATATTTTCTAAAAAAATTATAGAATTATAAAAAAAAAAAAAAAAAAAAAATGTGTTTACTGAGGATTTGTCAAGGTAAAATGAAGCTTAAAGTGTGCATTGCTTTAAAGTATTTCAGATTTGAGCCAAGAAGAATTTTCAAAATGAACATAAAATTAAAAATAAATAAAACTATCCTTTAAGTTTATTAATGGTGTAATTCATTGTTGTATGTCTAGTATATCTTACATATATGTTATTACGAGGGTTTTCTAAAAAGTTTTGAGCTTCAACATGTAGATAGCAGCACTCATCAACAAAAGTTTAGGAATGTATTCGGGCATTCGTTAAAAAGTATTCCTTAAAATTCAAGCCATTTTTGACGCTCAGTTGTTGTTTGAGAGTCGTTTGAGTAAGATCTAGTGCATGTTTTTGTGAAAATGCAAAAAATCGAATATCGTGCCATGATTAAATACTTGCATTTGAAAGGCAATACACCCACTCAAATTAAAAGAGAGTTGGATGCTGTATATGGGGACTCTGTCCCTTCATTTGCCACCATGAAAAGAAGAGCAGCTGAATTTAAACATGGTCGTACCAGCCTTTCTGATGATAAGCGTTCGGGACGCCCTAAAACTGCAAGCACCAGCGATATCGAAAAAGTGCACCAAATGGTACTGGACGACGTTGAATAAAGGTTATAGAGTTAGCAGAGGCTATGGGCATACCAAAAGAACGCATTTGTCATATATTAACTGAAGAATTGGATATGTGCAAGCTATCCGCGCGCTGGGTGCCGCGTTTGCTCACTTTGGTCCAAAAACGCATTCAAATGAACATTTCTAAGACCCTGCTGAAGCGGTTTAAACAAAACAAGTCAGAATTTTTGCACCGATTTATAGCTGTTGATGAAACGTGAATCCACCACTACACTCCTGAGACAAAAGAACAATCAAAACAGTGGACTGCTAAGGGGGAACCGGCTCCGAAAAAAGCGAAGACGGTTTCATCATCCGGGAAGGTGATGACGACTGTTTTTTGGGATATGCACGGAATTGTGCTTATCGATTCTGTTCAAAAAGGTAAAATAATAACTGGAGTTTATTATGCATCATTACTTAACAAGCTGAAGGTGGAAATTGCAAAAAACCGACTGCATTTGAGGAAGAAGAAAGTGCTTTTCCATCAGGATAACACGCCTCCTCACACTTCGACAGTTACTATGACTAAAATTCATGAATTGCGCTTTGAATTGGTTGCACATCCACTGTATTCACCAGATCTGGCCCCCAACGGCTTCTTCTTGTTTCCAAACCTTAAAGTTTCACTTGGTGAGAAGAGATTTTCTACAAATGAGGAGGTCATCCAACATGTAAACTCTTATTTTGAAGAGAAAGATGACAGCTACTACCAGGAAGGGTTAAAGAGGTTGGAGTATCGTTGGAAGAAGTGTGTTGACTTAAAAGGAGACTTAGTTGAAAAATAAAACTATATTTATCCAAAAAAGTACGTCTTTCCATGTTAGGCTCAAAACTTTTCAGACAACCCTTGTAAGCTATGTATAGCTCTTAATTCAGTTTTAATTGGCGGCAAATAAATGCATTGAGCCTATTAAACCTAATGCATCCACTACAGGGTTAATATTAAACTCTACATTTGTGTGATACTTAGATATAGAAATATATTGTACGAATTTGGAATATGCAATTATATGAGTTTCTTTGTTAAGTTAATAAAAGTGTTTATGAAGCTATTTTTTAAACGTTACTGATCATAAGATGTTGTATAATTATTTTTAAGGCAAAAAGAAAAATCTCAACAAACTGATGGAACACCAATAGCACTGTTTAATATGTTTATACAAAGAGTAAGGGATCAGTTGCATGTAGTTTTAGCCATGAGTCCTATTGGAGATGCCTTTCGCAATCGCCTCCGCAAATTTCCGTCCTTAGTGAATTGCTGCACAATTGATTGGTTTCAGGTATGTGGTGTTAAGTGCAAACCATTAAAGCTTTGATTCTTAGCTGTATAATTTATTTCATTTTATGTGAAACAACACTGTCTGCCAATTGCTATTCTAAAGGTTAAATAAAATACACAATTTCTGTTAATTTAAATTCAAGCTTACTTTAATAAAACTTAAGTTAGATTATTTTTAAAATTAGTAGCTATGAAGGAAAAAACAACCTTATAGAGTTTTAGGAATTAAAATCTTACTTTAAATCTCCCTTATTTAAAATCATGTATAGAGTATTGAGAATTTGTGATAACTAAAAAAAATCATTTATAATAACTTCCCAATATTATGTGTGAAATGTTAGGCCTGGCCAGATGATGCTCTAGAAGCTGTTGCCACAAAGTTTCTTGAAGAAGTCGAACTAACTGATAAAGAAAGAGAAGGTTGCATTTTCATGTGCAAGATGTTTCATATTTCAACTGAAAAACTGTCAAATCTTTACTTTTCAAAACTTCAGCGTCATAATTATGTTACTCCCACATCATTTCTGGAATTAATTTCTACATTTAAAACTCTTCTGGAAAATAAAAGAAAGTAAGTTTTACTTTCTTACTATTTTTTTTTTTTTTTTTTTTTTTTGTATTTATTGAAAACTTATTATTAATGTATTAAGTTTGAGTAGAGAAAGTAAATTTTAGTTACTTAAATTTAAATTCAGAAAGAAACAAATTGAAATGATATTTTTAATTTAATGATAATTATGACTCGAATTAAGTATTTATTGTGTTATTTAAATTCATCCAAAGAATTCTTAAGTTCGTAAAAGAATCTCTTACGTAGATTGAATTCTAAAACATTTCATGTGTATGAAAATCCAAACAATACCCTAATATCAATACTGTACACTTAAAGGAATTAAAAGAGTTCTTTAAAATTGTTTTAAAAGACCTGTAAAATTATCCCTAATGTAGATCTCTAAATTATGTCTCTAGCACTATAAACAAGTTAAATTCAAACATTTCAAGAAACAAGTACAGAAATTTTTGTTTGATTTTTAGACATTTTTAATTTTAGATCTTAACTTAAGTCTTTTTACAATTCAAGATTATTTTACAAAATATTTGTTACTACTCTTATAACTGTCATTGTAAATCTTGCTCATTACAGGTCTGTGCTCAAATCTAAAAATCGATATGAAGTAGGTCTTCAAGAACTGCAAAATGCTGCTGCAGCCGTAGTAAAAATGCAGGAAAAGCTCACCAGCTTACAACCAACTTTAGTGGAGGCTGGAAAGAAAGTTGAGGAACAAATGGCAGTGGTTCAGGCTGAATCAGCAGATGTTGCTGAAGTTGAGAAGATAGTTAAAAAAGATGAAGCTCTGGCCAATGAGCAAGCTGCCGCTGCTCAGGCCATAAAAGATGAATGTGACTCAGATCTGGCAAAAGCCATTCCGATTCTGGAGAATGCTCTTGCTGCTTTGGATACTCTAACTCCTGCAGTAAGTTTTTGTAACATTTATAATTGAAATACTGTATAATTTTATTCTTTCAAATTTTTTCAAAATTAGTTAACTTTGGAGATTAAAAAATGATTTACTTTTTAAAACTACATTTTTTTCAAGTTATGGCAGTCGTTAATTAAGTTTAGTTCATTGATGTGTTTTACAAATTATAATTGTGTTAAGAGTTATTTAAACTAGATCCTGTTCTGTATTTAATTTTTTTACTTTTTTCCCTTCTTTTTTTTTTTTTTTTTTTTCCCTTCCTTTTTTTTTTTTTTTTTTTTTTTTTTCCCCTTCTTCTTTTAAGCTTGAAATGGCACAATTAAAATATTTATGTTTAAATGTAATTCAATTTGCTCATCTTGTTCCTAACTATCAGTTTTATTGATACTATATTCATATGCACGTTTAAGTTAAATATTTTTTAAGAAAAATTTTATAAAAATGTTTTACTTCTATTCTAAATTGAGTTCAATATTATAATGTGTTACTTTTATGCCCTGTTAATTTAAAGAAATACTTTTCTTCAGGATATAACTGTTGTTAAATCTATGAAAAGCCCCCCTGCTGGTGTTAAGCTAGTTATGGAAGCTATATGTGTATTGAAAGGAGTGAAACCAGACAGAATAAAAGATCCTGCTGGAACTGGTAATTGTTTATTAAAATCAAACATAAAAAGAATCTCTTAATAAAGCTTAAAACCTATTGTTTGGAACTCTAAAATATAATTTTTATACATTTTCTTACAATTTTTTTTTTTTTTTTTAATATGTGTTGCTAACTATAGTTTGGTATAAATAATTGCTGAATATTTTTCTTTTTAGTACTTTAAAACATTTATAAATTGTACATTGATTTTTAAAGCTAGCAGTGGAACAGTAAAGCTGTTAAAAGAAATAGCAGAGTTGTTTGAAATCCATAGGATGCTTTACTGTAGTGTTTTCTTTTTACCCACCACAGTATTAAAAATAAATAAGTTGAATTTGTAAAAGTGTTAGGAAAAGTCCAATTTTTATTCAATCGTTTCTACTTTAATTAATTAACATTCCATATTACATACAAATAATATTCCACTTCTAAAAAAATATATGCAAATACATTCTTATTAATATAGGTAAAATGATTGAAGACTATTGGGGACCGTCCAAAAAAATTTTAGGAGATATGAAGTTTTTAGACAGTTTGAAACACTATGATAAGGTAAGATGTTTTATATTGCGTATGCTAATTTTTTTCATTTGACAAATAGACTCAGAAAACTGTCTACATGTTTTGATAGCAATAAGGTTTACTCTTCTTCTGGGAGCAGCTAGTAAGCAATGCATACATGTGATTCTTCCGCGAATTAGCGGAAATCCGCAAATTTTTTTACGTGAATTAGCGGAAATCCGCGAATTCATCATCGGCTGAAAATCTCTTTATCCGCTAAAATTTTGGAATTAGATTAGATAAGTTTTAAAAAATATTCAGAAATCGTTTTGAAAAGTCAGCCTTTTCCTTCATTCCCTAAAATGTTTTATTTATTTCAACTGACGTGTCAAGGCCATTCGATCGACTTCCTTTTTTCATAAAAAGAATGCCTAGTGCGCTCGTTTCCCACTGTCCTTTTTCCACTGTAGTTCATGACTTGTTTTAGTCTGAACTAACTTGGTTAAAGAATAGTTAAACCGGTTTTCGATGTTGTTGCCTTTGTCACGTGGTCTTCATACATGTGATTCATCCGCGAATTTGCGGAAATCCGCGAATTGCATCAAAATTATCCATCATCCACTGAAAAACTTGTGTCAATTCTGAAAATAGATGTATTCAATTTTTTTTCGGAAATCGTATTGAAAAGTCTGCTTTCGTCCTTCATTCCCTTAAAATGTTTCTAATAAAATGCCTATTCAAATTCAAAGTCTCAAACTAAATTAAAAAATGTATAAAATTTGGCAATTTATCGCCGTTTTTTTTTTTTTTTTTTTTTTTTTTTTTTTTTTTTTTTTTTTTTGCGAAAAAGGTATTTTCACCAATTTGATTTTTAAAAAATTCCAGTGGATTGAATCTTGAATGCCAGATAATCGGACTTTTTCTGTATTTAACTATTATTACAAGGTGTTCAGTAGTTGGGAAATATACTTGAATTTTTTGCATCTCGGGAAAATCGTGGATTATGCTTGAAATTCGTATTAATGTTGGAATTTTCGGTTGAATTCAGAAATTTTCACTCCTCTTCAGTATCGGAAAAAGTCTTCTTATATCGCCGTTTTTCCACAATTTTCCCATTGATCTCGCGGATCGAAAGTAGTTTCTCCTTCCCTCAGAAATGTTCTCTTGAAACATGGTTCTATTCGAAGATTTTTGACCGAAATTTCAAACATGTCGGAGATCGATTAAATTTCCTGACAAACACGAAATCTGCACACGTTTAAACTCCGCCAAACCACCGATGGAATGAATACTTTTCCTCAGATTTTTTTTTTAATATCATAGCTTCTATGTGCATTATTTACGTTGATATGCGATGGACATTTTGCTGAACGTTATGGTGATGAAATGGCCGTTTTCCCGTGATTATGGCGGACGCTATCGCTGAGAATTACGTTGTTGCATGATGATAAATTTTGTCTGAAATTCGGATTTCCGCTCTTTTCTTATTAAAATTTCGATTATTCTTGAGATCGATACAAATCTACATTACAATCTTATTGAGCTTGATAGCAAATCTGACAGCCATGGATCTTATGTGCGTTCAGACTTCCTCAAACCTCCGATGTAATGGCCAATTTTTCTACAGATTACCAATCTCTATCGCCATTATTTACGTTAGTGTATGGTACTTAGTTTCGCTGAGCATTGCGCTGACTTAAGGTCTGTATTTACATAAATTTACGCTGCTAACGGCGGGCAATATCGTCGAAATTTACGTTGTTGTGGTGTTAATTTTTTCCGATTGTTGCTTTAATGTAATTACTCAGATTTTCGCCGATACGGTGGCCGCTATCGTCGATATTTACTTTGGAGTAATGGTAATTTTCGACTAAGCCGTTTTAATAGTAGATATTGCGAAATTTGCTGCCCTCTTTATGTGTCATTCGCCTAGGTTTCCGGTGATGTGATAGCCGCTATGCCCGTGATTAGTGTTTGTGTGAAGATCTGTTTTGCCTTTTGATTTGAATATATACAGAATTACTAAGATTTTAATTTAGTTTTGTGCAAAAAATTCGACCCAATTGTCCAATTTTACTGCATATTCTTATTTATAATTGCGATTTTAACTGCTATAATATATAAAATAATGTATTTTACCATATAAAAAAAAAAGAAATTATATTTTATCTAGAGCCATTAATAATAGTTAAAAAGTTAAAGCATTTTTTTATATAATTGTTTAAAATTGGCTTTTTCAACTGTGGAAATTTGAAATTTTTTGCTTGGGTACTATATTATGGTCTTGTAGAATCTCCCTCCCTTAGTACTTATCAACAGAAATGTTAGTGACAAGCAATTGTTTTCAAAGAAAAAGCCAAAGGAAACTGAAAGAAAGAACTGCAAAAGTTGCCAAATTACAGAGAAATGTTTGCCTGAAAAAAAAAATCCTAAGTCTCAAACTATCCTACCACATTCGAATCTTACACTCAAAATGAAGCTGTTTGTTCCAATGCGGCTGATGCTTAGCACAAACTATTAAAGTGTGCACCTAGTAACATTACCTGTGTTTTTTGTCTGCTTAGATTTAGACCTTCATATTTATGACTTGGTAAACTATCTTGTATCTTTTTTTTTTTCTCAGTCTCAAGAATGAGCCTTTAAAAAATCCTCTCTTCCTATTTTCAATATAACAACCCAATTCTTTTCTGATAAGCCATTTCTTATTTTCATACAATTTTTCTAATTTCTAAAATTAGCTCAGCACACTACTGAGTGGGGTATACTTTTATACTGGAAAATATGGTGATAATTGGTCGCAAGAGGGGTCCTTGAACGTTTTTCGATGATGCTTGAATTTTTATTAGAAATTTTGCTGGACACCCTGTATTATAATTTCTGAATGTGTACAAAAACATTTAAGTCAAGTTAAATTTTTCAGTTATGATTAATACATGAACACAGTTGTCTTTATTTAATTATTGTGTGCGTGTCAATCACAATGAGACGTGG
The DNA here is from genome assembly GCA_963978545.1 of Linyphia triangularis. Classification (NCBI taxonomy): domain Eukaryota; kingdom Metazoa; phylum Arthropoda; class Arachnida; order Araneae; family Linyphiidae; genus Linyphia; species Linyphia triangularis. The sequence goes on from OZ021728.1 coordinate 25,645,570, forward strand.
TTGTTGTAGAGTTAATAATTGAAATCAATCTTATATCCAAAATTTAACTAAAATTTGTATTGAATTTTGTGCGCTAATATATGTTTTTGTGTATTATGCTGTAAAATGAAGAAAAATATTTCAGCTAATTTTTTGCTTGACTAATCACATGTATGGCAATGGTTTCTCTCTAAGTTTGAAGCATTTTTATGGATAATGCTGATTACTTATTCAAAATTGTTTTTGTACGTAATTCACTAAATACAAGTGTTTGTGGTGGTCTTGTGTACAAATAACAGATACAACATCTAGGCACCAGTGATCACTTGTGCCTAGTGGTTAGCGCTTCTGTCTTCCGATTTAGGACAGAGTGGCCACAGAACAGGGAAAACTTGGAAATCAGGGAAATGTCAGGGAGCTTTTTAAAATTTCATGAAAATCAAAGAAATTTTGTATTGTTTAAGGCACGTTCATCCATATTTTGGTGCTATTTACATGGAGATTTGTAGTGGTAAGCCATTAGAAGTTTAATGTTACGAAATAATTTAAACTTTTCATTACCAGCAAAATTATTTTTTAAACAATTGCATATTTTCTCTTTAGCATACATGTTCTATTTAATCAGGGGGTCTAGACATCTGGAAAACCTAAGAAAGTTGAGGAAATTTAAAAGAAAGTTTGCCCTAAAATCAGGGAATTTTTTAGAAATCTCTCTGCGAATTATCAGGGAACTTTTTTTTCTGAATTTTGTGGCCACCCTGTAGGAGTCCTGAATTCGACTCCCTGTTAGCGCACATTGCTACATTGGTAACACAAATATTTGAACACATCAGTGGCACACTACCACCCCAGCACCTCTGGCGACACTGCCACACAGCAAACAACCTCTGGCGACTCAATGCCACACGCAAAGCACTCAACTCACACCCAAACAACTTAATCATTCATGACTCACTGGAAAATGGCTATCTGATGGTCTTGTGTATAAATGACAAATACAAGATCTAGGTGATCACTTTTGCCTAGTGGTGTTAGCACGCTTGTCTTCTGATTTAGGAGTCCCGAGTTTGACTCCCTGTTAGCACGCATCTCTGCAGGTTATTTGAAAAGTAGTGTTAAGTGGAACCAGTGTAGGTTTTTAACAAAAATCTTTTATTTGTTAACTAGACTCTTATCTATGTATCCATATTTGACGTGTGTGTGTGTAACTTTTATATTCAACCACTAGCTACATGACCCTGAACTGCTGTGTTCTATCAATGTGTATAGATGACAGCTTTTGAAGTTTTGTAAACCAGGTTCACTTCCTTTGCATAAAAGGTTCACTGCTATGCAAACCAACTTACTTACCTTGCAAAAAATGTCATTAGTACATAATTACAGGCTTACTTTGCAAACTTAGTATCACGTTGCTTGCTAAAAGGTTCTATGCAAATAATTTACCTAGTTAATACAATCCTCCTATTCTGAGAAACAATTTTTTGAACCTGTTTGTTTTTATTTAACCTGATAATACAACAGCAAAAATAAGTTTAGCAAGGCATAAATAGCTAAGATTGTCATGCTGCCATCTGGTGAGAGTTTTGGTACCCGATTTCAAAAATGGTAACTGCATTAAAATTTGTTTAATTAATTATAAAACTAAATTTTGTTGTTCTCTAAATATGGCAGTTTCTCTAAGACACCTAAACTCTTTATTTCAGTAGTATAGATTCTGAAGTTTAGTCCTTAATACCTGCATCTTTAAATACTTTCTTATTCAAAGTTTTTCCATCTAATTCTTTCAATTTCATAAATAGTTGGAATGTATGTTAGGTGTATTCATTTGCACGACAAAATCATTTGCATTATAAAAGAATGTCTTTTACAATATTCAGGAATTTTAATCCCTCTTTTCATTGAATCTTTGATTCATCCATATAATTACCATTAACTTTTTTTTTAAATATAAATTTGGTTGCTCTATTTCAACTTTGGCATATTTTGTCTTAAATATTCATGTATTGTAACAAAATGAGTGAAGATGTTTATATTTGCATATTTAACAATTTGAATGCCCTTAGTGCAATGATACCCAGGTAGAGAGCTGGATGCTCTGAATATCTCTTTCAAATCTTGATCTGGTTTCCTCACCCATGCAGCACTTTTCTCAATTATTTTCCAAACAACTCTTATGTATATTCATAAAATTTTGTGTATGAAATGTTGAAATATTTATAGGATAATATTCCTCCTAAAGCCATGAAAGATGTTAGGAAGTATTATACATCCAATCCAGAATTTGATCCAGAGAAAATCAAAACTGCTTCCACAGCTGCTGAAGGCCTTTGTCGCTGGGTTCGCGCTATGGACTCCTATGATTCGTAAATTACTTTTCTGTTTTACTATTTATATTATTAGAACCATTATTAATGAAATCCTTTGTTTGCTCAATGTAATAGCCACCATGAACAAGATTGAAGAAGTGGAGAATGCTTTATATTTCTTGTATTCTTAACAAATCGCAAATTTGAATGCCCCTTAAGATTCTTTTTTTAGTTTGTATTTTAGTTGTTTGTTGTTAGGCTAAAATTCTGAACATAAAATGTATAGGATAAATTCTAAACATAAAAAGTTGATCTTCGATTGGTTTAAAAAAAAATTTACACAACTTTTTAGATTGATGCTTATTTTTAGTTCAACAAATTTTTATATTTTTACTTCACATTTAATTTTATATTTTATACTTAATAGTTTAAACCATGTGATTTCCTTTTATGTATCTCTGTATATATGTTTCTTCTTGCACATATTTTCAAGAGTGTTGTGTTATGAATGTATGTAATATATATTACTAAAATTAAAGACTTGAGTTTTATAAAATAACTAAATGTTTCTGTCAAAAAATTGCTGTTTATTTCATTTTAGTTTTTACAATTTTATTTCAGAGTCATAAAAGTTGTGGCCCCTAAAAAAGAAGCATTAGCTGAGGCTGAAAGTGATTTAAATGAAGCTCTTTCTGCTCTTAAAATAAAGCAAGACAGTCTGAAAGAGATTCAGGATAAGTTAGCTGCTTTGGAACAAAAACTTGCTCAAGCACAGAAGGAAAAAGAAGGTAACTTATGAACCAGTTTCTTTTCATTTATTTATGCTTATAAAATTACTTATATAAATAGGATTTCCTGTTCTATTTTACTTTTACCTTAAAGAACAATGTTAAAATATGTGCATAATGCTTTCTCAAATTAAAAGCACCAAACTTAAAAATGCTTTTATGATCAGCAAAGGTTGGCGGATGATTGTATTGGATATTTGTAATGGCAAAAAAGCTTTGTGATGGCAGGAAAAGTGTTCCAAAGTTTTTTATTTTTTCATGTTTTTATTATGTGTGTATTTGTATCTTTGAATATTATTTTTATACAATTTTCCTCAAATACCTACATTAAAAAGTTAAAAAGTAAATAAATAGATACTTTTATACTTTTCCAGATCTGGAAAAGCAAGTGCAGCTTTGTGCAACACAACTTGAACGAGCCCAGCTGCTCATTGGTGGTTTAGGTGGTGAAAAGGATCGCTGGAATGAATCGGCCATAGATCTGGGAATCCAATACAACAATCTAACTGGAGATATTCTCATAGCATCTGCAGTTGTGGCATACCTTGGTGCTTTCACATCTGCATTTAGATATGTATGTAAGATTTATTAATTCTATATGTTAAAACTGCTCAGCTACAAAAAGAATGCCATCTTTAAATTAATCAACTTATTTATGAAAACCAAACCCAAGATTAGAGGTATTTAACATTTATTAAGCTCTTAAGGTATCCAGCAATATTTCTGGGGGTATGCTGTGAAAGTCAAAATTTTCCTTTTCATTAAAATTTTCAAGAATTTAAGACTGAAGGCTTATTAAGTTGCAAGACTTTAAATAGCTATTACCTAGCATGTCTTTGGAATTTGATTTTCAGCTAGGCATGTATATGTTTTATTTTATCTACGTGTACTACCAAGCATTTAAAAAATATGATTAGGAATGTTTTTTCGGTACTTATACGTACTTATGTATTATCCTGTCAATGAGACAAGAGGTTCATCAAATAGACTCCTTTAATCTCTCAAAACGATCAGTCTGTATGAATGTATGGTTAGCAGCGAAGGTAAGGCAGTAGAATGCCTTGTAGAATGCTGACTGAGTCTGTAGAATGCCTTAGATATGCATTCTACAGGAAGGCTCCGATGTTGGTCCAAACCAGACAATGGAGAAGGACACATTTTTTTTAATTTTTTGTCTCTAATAAAAAAAAAAAAAAAAAACGATCAGCAAATTAAGGCATAAGTATCATTTTTCTTTATTTTATTGGTGCAAGGAATAATAATCAAATATATAAAAATGTTCATACATAAAATAATTTAAGTGGCATTCATTAAAAAAATTCATGTTGTTGCTGACATTTATATCGAATCTAAAAAATAAATTTGATGAAGTTTAAGAACTTTAGCAAATTCATTTTAATTTTGCAATTTCAGAAAAAGTGTTCCCTTATTATTTACCTCCAAATATTATAACGAACTACATAATGGTACTTTTTCATTATAATTATGCCACGTATTGGTAATTTTTAGCAAATGGTCTGATTTCCAGGTGATGCTATTGTTTCATTACCCTGATTAGACAACCTTTATTACAAACAAAACTTATACCGAAGTAGCTTGTTCAGATTGCGGTGTGTTTAGGTTTGCTTGCAAAGGTGCGGGAAACCACGTCAGATATATTGCGGAAATGTGCCAACATAATAACTAGTAATGTTTAAGAAGTTATATAATTCTTCTGTGAAGTTTTTAATATTAAGATTCCATAAAGACATCATTTCACTTTCATTTTTTATTGTTGTGTATCAAAGCCAATTTATGTTTAATTCTCATCCTTCTATGATTTTCTTATATTGTATTTATTACTTTAGGATCAATGTGCTGATTGGGTGTCTGCTTGCAAGGAGTGTGGGATTCCTTGTTCAGATGAATTTTCTTTAAGAACTACCCTAGGAGAACCGGTTTTAATTAGAGATTGGAACTTAGCTGGTTTGCCCACTGATAACTTCTCTGTTGAAAATGGAATCATTTTAAGGTATTTTTAGTAAATATTTTTTTTACTAAGTGTTTGGAAGAAAATCTTAGAAAATACAGAATTTTTTCAAAACATACTGAATTGCTTTAGAATTTTAAATATTAAAGCTCTGTGAATATTATTTCAATCCGCATTATTATTTTAATAACCTAAATGAGACCAAAATAGTAAAAATAGAATTTTATAGGGTTAATTTGGCTCTGATTTGATTATTTGGTACATGCTTTAAAGTTTTGAGTTTTAAAAACTGAGTTTCTATATTATAAGCATTTCCTTTTTACTAGTATTTATTATGTTGTCTTTAAAGACCTTAATGAGTTTTTTGATTTTGAATGATCTGGTTTATTCATCGTCTATCATTAATTTTGGTCTCTTAATTTTTAGCAAAGCTCGCCGCTGGCCACTATTAATCGATCCTCAAGGTCAAGCCAGCAAATGGATTAAGAATATGGAAAAAGCTAATAAAATGAAAGTCATCAAACTTACAGATAGTGATTTTGTTCGTACTTTGGAAAATTGCATTACTTTTGGGAACCCAGTGAGTTACTTTTTTTAAAAAAAAAACAGTATTTTTTTTAAATATTTTTTTCAACTTGCCTCAGTTAAAGAGAAGTTAGTTTTGTTTTCTGTACTGAAATATTAGCTTGTTGCACAATTTTAATTCTATATATACAAACACTAAATTTTTAAAGAAAAAAAAATCTGCTCCACATCTTTGTTTTATCACTCAATTTTAAGACATCATAATATCACAAATCTGCTTCTTTACTTGAATTATTTAAAAAATACTTATACAAAAGTTTAAAAATGATAAATGTTTTGATTAATGTCAAGTTTATTATGCAAATTATTAAATATTAAATACTATTATTAAATTTTAAGTAATTTCAAATATTCATATGAATTACAAAATAAATGTTTATTTAACTTTGTTTTTGTAGGTACTTCTTGAAAATGTAGGAGAAGAATTGGATCCAGTTCTGGAGCCATTGCTTCTGAAGCAAACCTTTCGCCAAGGTGGTATGGTATGCATCAAACTAGGGGACTCTACCATAGAGTATTCTTCTGACTTTCGCTTCTATATCACCACCAAACTCAGAAACCCTCACTACTTGCCTGAAACTTCTGTGAAAGTGACTCTTGTAAACTTTATGATCACCCCTGCTGGATTAGAAGACCAGCTGCTTGGGATTGTTGTGGCAAGAGAGAAACCGGAATTGGAAGACCAGAAAAATAGCCTTCTCTTGCAAGGAGCTGAAAATAAGAGGTGAAGGTTGTTGTTTTTTTGGGTTTTTTTTTTTCGAACTTTGATTTTTATAATATATCACATGTTTTACATTTATGTCTAAGAAAATAGTGAATTTTTGACAATACTAATTTCTAAGGAAGTCCTTAAATTTTTTTAATTGTCATTAAAAAGTCCTTAAAAACTACTTATTTTTTACTTTTGAAAAGCTTTATGAACCCTTTAAATTTACTCTTAATTTTGTATAAGTCAAATTTATTTTTTATGTATACTTGTGCCTAGCCAAATTGTGCTTCGATACATGAAAATATAATACAAAAAAATTAAATATTTATAAATTCTAATTGAATTCTAGACAATTGAAGGCAATTGAAGATAAAATCCTAGAACTGCTTACATCTGGAACCAATATATTAGAAGATGAAACTGCTGTAAAAATAATATCTTCCAGTAAAGAACTGTCCAATGAAATTCAAGAAAAGCAGGTAAGTTTTGGTTCAATATTGTACATAAAATATTTAAATTATTCTTTCCATGGCCATTAACTGCATTTGATAATTGCTTATGAGTTAATACTTTTTAAAAATATTTATAATCATTAGGTATTTTTAAAGATTTATAACTTTTTTTCAGCAGTCAGAGATTTCATTAAATCTTCGTAATTTTTTGGTTGGTTTTATACAATGGTCCATTTAATGTTTTTTCTTAAAAACAATGTTATTTATGTTTAAATTTTGTAACTTGTAGATGTTAAGTGCTGAGTTGGAAAATTATAAATTAGATTCTTAATAAAAAACCCAAAAAAACAACTTTTTTTTAAGCCAGGTTTTTTGGTTTAAACCATTTTTTTTTTTTAAATCCATTTCTAATTACATACATACATATTTATAAATGAAATTTGACATAAACTAGAATAATTTATGTTCAAATAACAATATTTATTTTGAAATTAATTTAAACTTTAAATAATAAACAATTCTAGCTACTTATGTGAACATTCAAATCATATTAAATTTTAATATTTTATTCAGAGATTCTATTTTTTAAATTTAATGTGTGCAGTATAATACAATAGTAATTGTTTACTGAATAATGCATGGAATATTGCTCTTAGATTCATCAGTAATTGTGATAAGTTGTTTAAAATGATATTTTTTGTGTTTAGAAATAAGTTGTTAAATCAAAAAACCTATATTTTAGAAATAAATTTAAAATGCAACCTATAATTTAAGTTTAATAATTTTGAATTATTATAAAACATTAATATATCTATTAGTTTAATATAAAGACTTGTTGATATTTATAAAAACTTCATTACTCTTTAATTGCAAGATTTATTTTAAAATACATTAAAATTTATTCCATCTATAGAATTTATATATTTTTTCATTAGTGAATTATTTTCTTAAAAAATTAATAGAAAGAAAAGTCGAGTTCAGTTAAAAATAGAAGTCATTTACAACATCAAATAATTTGAAAAATCTAATTATAAATAAATAAAAATACAATTTAAATTTATTCTTTATAAAAAATAATTGTTTTTTTTTTTTTTTTTTTTTTTTTTTTTTTTTTTTTGAAAAAGAAAAAAAACAATTTGGTTTAAACCATGGTTTAAAGTGTGGTCAAGTGTGTAAAATACTTTGTCAATGTTTTAATTGACACAAATATATTAACATAAAATGACATATTTTTGCACTAGGTATTTTCTGAGGAAACCGAAGCTCAAATTGATCAAACCAGGCTAGGCTATAGACCAATTGCGATACACTCGTCTATACTCTTTTTCACCATTGCTGATTTGGCTAGCATTGACCCAATGTACCAGTATTCTCTGCCATGGTTCATTAACCTGTATATTGGTGCCATTGATAATTCAGATGTGTCTGATAACCTTACAGAAAGACTGGAAATACTAAAAAGTTTCTTCACAGAGTCTTTGTATGTCAATGTGTGTAGGAGCTTGTTTGAAAAAGATAAGGTAAGTTGTCTTAAGTATTAAGTCAACTACATAAGATTTACAAGATAGTTAAAGCATTTTTAATATTTATTTATCTACCATTTGCGATGTGCATAAATATTTTGGGATGTGAAATAGAGAACCCTGATATTTAATGTATTTTCTTAGTTTAGGTCTTCATTTTCTAAATCAATTTGAATATTATCTATTGAACTATTTATAATACTAGCTGCGTGGCTAGCGTTGCTGTAACTTGTCATTGGTGTATAGGTCCCAGATTTTGGGGCTTCGCAAACAGGCTTGCTTCATTCGTCAAAAGGTTCATTGCTATGTAAACCCTTGATATTAGAATGCCCAACCCTGTCGAGAAACAAAAAAACAATTCTCCGTTACTACAATAACAGAACCCCATCACACCTCTGAAAATATTTTAATATTGTGTTTGTCAAAATTCCAATTAGAAGGCCAAAACTACTTATGTTGCAAATTTCAGAGGTGTGTCCATATTTGAAGTCGCTTTGTGAAAAGAAAAAAAAATTAAAAATAATTATTTAAAAAAACTCATTATAATTTTAATGTTTTGTTTTTTAAAAGTCCAATTAGAAAGCCGAAACTATTTAAGTAGAAAATTTCAGAGCTGTAGTTCTATTAGAAGTAAAAAAAAAGTGAAAATTAAAAATCGAAATAAAATTTTAACATTCTGTTTTTCAAAAGTCCAATTAAAAGGTCAAAAACTACTTATTTGAAGATTTCAGATCTGTAGCCCCATTAGAAGTTGTTATATAAAAATAATTTTTTTTTTTTTTTTCAAAAGTCAAATTAAAAGATCAAAACTACTTATGTTGAAAATTTCCGATGTGAAGTTTGGTTTTTCCTAACCATTATTCTTTCTACCTACTTACTACATTGCTTTGTGTCATCATTGAAAAAATTACCCAATACAAAACACTTGTTCTCACCTCAAACTCAGACGTAAAAATTTACACATATCTAGATACAGTGTGTAACTGAAAAAAAAAGATGAGGAAACGAACAATTGTCCAAGGTATTTATTCGAGTAAGAAAAGAAAATATGAAGCAATTATTAATTCAATTAATCAATACTACAGAAATGGGGTTTCACAAAATTACATTATCGAGAGAAATTAAAGCAATCAATTACACAAGATTAATTAAATCGAAAAGGGCTGAACACCAGGGAAACGAAGTAAAAATTATTAACCTTAAACGTACAGTGACTGTAAATACTCAAATTAAATTTAAATACCAAGAAGTGAACTTGGGAAATTAAAAAATTAAAGGATTACTAAGATTTGAGACATTTTCACTAGGGAGAAAGGAAAGGCACCTGAAATAGACCTATCCGTCTATTGAGGGGATGAAATGTCTTCCAGGAGATACTGGACTCTTGACCGGCGAAGTTTGATGGTCACTCACTGGACAACATGGAGAGAGTTGTGGATCTGAGTCAGGCGGATAACACTCTTGGAGAAGAGGGGAGAAGTTCACCAGGAAAGGAATGATTCCAGGAGATCAGGGACATCGAAAGATGAACTCCTAGGTCGGGACGTCGAGGAACCTACTGGTTCACTCACGAAGACTTGGGGTCAGGGAACCACAGGGATTGGCGGCATGAAAAAAAGTCTGGTACGTCTAGTTGAATGAAGCGTCTAATTGATTGAAGTATTTACGGGAGACTGATTACGTTACCAGAATGGAACAGCTAGGAATTTATATGGTTGACTGCTCATCTCGGCTCAGGTAATTGGGAAGGATGGATTTCGAAGAACATCGCTCATTACAGGAGGAAACTCGATGCGGGAAACATTGTTGAAAAGATATAGATGTACGACTGCACCTCACGGTTCAGGTAAACGATGTTAAAAGGATGTAGATGTACTGCTGCCCTCGATGCGGAAAACAATGTTGAAAGGATGTAGATATATGGCTGCCCTTTACGGCTCAGGATTATACACAAATGAAGAAAAACTTACAGCTCTTAGAGACCGAGAGTTCTGAAACAACATATAGGCTGACATCGCGCTGAAAAAAGCCGATTAAATGAAAAAAAGTCCAGGCAGTCGGTGTGGCTTTGTAGAGGCCACATCACTTACCCCTACAAAAGTCATTTCCTGTCTAAAAACTACTAGGAATCAATTAGAAGAAGTTTGGCCCTTCTCTAACAGTAGAATTTAATCGTATAAAAATTGACCCCAACAGGAAATAGGTTGAAGATTACTATAAATAATCAGTTAAATTAAAGCATAAAATTGTAAAATGACATTTTAAGAAGGAAAAATGTCCTAGATATACAATAAGAAATCGTTGGAGAAACCCAGCATTTATAATCACAGCACCAAATTCTACAGTTATTTAAACAACTTTCTATCGAGAGACAGATTCTTTGTTTTATTATTATAGATAAATTAGTACAGTAGAACTCCAGTTATCGATTTACTTTTAGAAAAAAATGTAATCTACAAAGTCCACATTTTACAAGTTCCTCATTAGGGAAGGATTAAAAAGTGTGCTTAAAAAATAGAAACTCACTGCTGATACGAAATTCAAGCTTACTGCTGATAACTTAAGCAAATAGCTGATAGGGTAGTGCTACAGCTACTTACCATCAAACTGATGCGACACTTTGTTAGAAATATGTAAAGACAACGAAACAATGAACTTTGCTATAGGTTCAGGCAATTATATATTTTAGTGCAGAATGTAAGAGTGAAATATAAGCAAACTTATTTTCACAGTCATTAAATTGCATTAAACACTAAAGCAAAATTAGTTTTTTTAGCTAAGAAATAATGTTTTCGTTCTGAATTATCCAATTATCAGAATATTCGATAATCTGGATTAAGTCTAGCCCTAATTGATTCTGATTAATTAGAGTTCTACTGTATATAAATCATCAGTTATATTAGTTGTTAGTTATATAAGCGTTTTTAAGTTAACCTTTTTATCAAATAATTAAAACAAAAGTTTTTCTACATGATTTTTAATACCAAAATAATTCCTTAAATGTTATATTTTCTTAAAGCTCCTGTTCTCTCTTCTGCTTTGTATCAATATTCTAAAAGCTGATGGGAAAATTGATGAGGAAGAGTGGAGGTTCCTTCTAACTGGCGGGATTGGCCTTGAAAATCCTCATCGTAATCCTTTTGAGTGGTTGCCAGATAAGTCTTGGGATGAATTCTGTCGTCTTAATGATTTGGAGGCTTTTAAAGGTTTACATAAGTCTGTTAGAGCAGAAGAAACTGGATTCAAAAATCTATTTGACAGTCCAGTAAGTTAATTGGTTTGTAAGTTTTTTAAGCCAACTTGGTATCTTTCTATTTTAAAAAAATTACAATTTTTTTTTTTTTTTTTTTTAATCTTTTTCTTATAGTTAACTTCCTCTACATTCTGGTAAGTTTTAGAGCTAGTCTGATAGTTGAAGATATATTCTTTTATCTGTCATGCTAGCTTCAATTATTGCATTAATTTCTCTTGGTTGCCTCTTTTAAAATTAGTACTTATTCACACTGCTAAAATTCCTATAAATATTTATCCAAATTATTATTTTTTTTTTATCGTCTTAAAGAAATCTATTTTCAATACTAGGAAGAAATAATTTCATAAAATTAAAACATTTTTTAAATTTAAATGTAGAAAAATTTCAACTTTTTACCAATTTTTTAATTAGATTTAAAAATTCGAATTTTACAGATTTTTTTTCTTTAAGGTCATAAAGCTAAAAAGGCACTAACGTTATAATCCCTACCCAAAAGGTTTTAAAAGTAATATTACTCGATATGTCAGAGAAGAGTAAATAATATAAGATATATTTGTGGTTTTGTTGTAAATAATTTCTTCAACTTTTAACTTTTTAAAGTATGTATTATTTGTATTTAAAAGCATTTAAATCATTTATTTTTTATATTAATCATAGAGGCCACAAAACCTAGAAATCAGGGAACTTTTTAGAATTTCACAAAAATCAGAGGAATTTTTTTTATCGTATTAAAGGCACGTTTCCCTGTTCATCCGTATTTTGGCGCCATTTACCCGCAGAATTGTGGTGGTGATCATTAAAAGTTTATTGTTATGAAATAATTTAAACTTTTGATTAACGCTAAAACTTTTTTTTCCTTTAAATTGGCATATTACAGCATACATGTTCTATTTAACAAAATGTCTACACATGTGGAAAAATTTGGAAAAATGTTTGGCGTAAAATCAGGAAATTTTTTAGAAATCTGTCAGGGAACTTTTTTTCCTGAATTTTGTGGCCACCCTGTTAATGTATTTAATTTTTTAATTCCAGGTGCCTCATGAGGAAACTATTCCGGGTGATTGGGACAGCAAACTTTCAAGCTTTCAGAAACTCTTAATAATGAGGTGCATCAGGTTCGATAAAATGATCCCAGCTGTTCAGAAATTTGTCATGGATAACCTCGGAGAACAGTTTGTCGAACCTCCCCCATTTGATTTAGGGAAAGCCTTCATGGATAGCAATTGCTGCTCTCCGCTTATTTTTGTCTTGTCACCTGGTGCTGATCCAACAGCAGCCCTCTTGAAGTTTGCTGATGATCAGGTAAGATTAAACTATCACATTTCCACTCAAAGGATTTACTTTTTACAGTAGTAGTTGCTATTGGGTAATTGAAGTAGATATTCACAAAATAAGGCACACACAGTTCAAATTATTGATATAGATAGATGTAGGTTTCATTCAAATGTATTGCTTTAGGATCATTTGTCTATTTTTTATGACAATGCTACATTTTGTTATTTTCTCTATTTCTCTTTGGGGGATCATATATTAATGCTTAGGTGGTCTATCCACCGATGCATTAAATATAATTACCTAGTTTTAAAAATGATCACAGTAACAAAATAAAAGCCTAATCTTTTTACTTTCAATTACCCATATGTATACATAGGGTATTGGAAGTATACCATTCGGTCAAAAAAAAAATTGATTTTTTTTTTTTTTTTTTTTGCATTTCTCCACGTTTTGGAACATCCCGATTCCAAAAAGTGATCTAGAAAAAATGTCGGTCTGTGTGTATGTGGTCAGCATAACTCCCGAACAAATTGACCTACAATGTTTAAATTTGGTGTGCGGGTTGGTGGTAGCCATGGGACCTACCATTAAGGTTTTCGTCAAAATCGCGCCTGCGCATAAGGTAGCTGTCATTAAAAAAATCATGTTTTTCAGTAATTGCTAAAAAAACTGCTCTAGCGATTTTGTTCCTAATCGCTGTGGTAATGCCTCTTAAGGTGTTCTAAACATCCCCTCCTCCGAAATGTCCGTAAAAATGCTTTAACACTGTAAAAAGTTGAAAAACTCAGAGTCATCTTTCCTTGAGCATACAACATTAACGATTATTTTTTCTTATTTAGCCAGTTTCACTTATAATAAGGGTTATCGTGAAGTATATCGCCAAAGTCACCATTTTGACGGAGTTTTTTTTTTTTTTTAGACCCATACAAGAATTATCGCAAAAAATATCACCAAACTGGCCATTTTTTCTAAATGAATGATGAAAATATAATAATGATAAATGACACATTTCTCTGTCAGTATTATAGTGTAATTGAAAGTTGTGTGATATTCGAAATTTGAAAGTTGTGCGATATTCAAAACCTGAAAGTTGCGCGATGTTCCACACCCTTAGTTCATACTGAGCAGTAGTGTAGCATGGATAATTCACATATGTAGACTGCATCACAGTCAGTTTCTGAAATTGTTAAGTGCCTTTTTTATATGAGTTTCAAATTTATGTAAATTAAAATTTATAATGTATGTTTACGATGAACACTCAAACCAAAAGAGATTATACTTAAAATTTGTTAGAAAATAATGTGTACTTTTTTTCCATAGGGAACTTCAATGGACAATTCCTGCATTTTTTAAAAATTAGTAAAATTAGTTTATATTTATAAAGAATTTCTTTCTGATTCCAAATATTCGAACAAAAATTCTTTTAAAAAATTAATTATTTAAATATTTAAAAAAAAAAATGCCCTGGAAACCCAGTCCGATCACAGTTCTATCAAAAGTTCTACCTGAAAGTTGCGCGATGTTCCACACCCTTAGTTCATACTGAGCAGTAGTGTAGCATGGATAATTCACATATGTAGACTGCATCACAGTCAGTTTCTGAAATTGTTAAGTGCCTTTTTTATATGAGTTTCAAATTTATGTAAATTAAAATCAAAACATTCTTTCGCTTCTATGGTAATCGTGAGGATTTTGCCAAATAGTTGGTGTGTGTTTGGCATCAGTGTTTGGTAGACAATTGCTATATTTCATACTGGTTAGGGTGATTTTCGAGAAACTTGCAAAACTGGTTTCCGGTGCTGCTTTTCAAGCCAAGTTGTTTCAGATGTAGTGACATGACATTTGATTCGAGCCAAATGTGTTGTTTTGCCTCCGAAATCTTAACAAGCAATTTGAGATTGCAAATTACAAAAAAAGAAAAAGCGCAGTGAGCAGAAAATTTTCTGTTTATGGCCTTTTCAAAACATTTAGAATTGAATAGAAAAAAAAAATTAAATGCTGAAATTGACCATTATGCTTTTCTTTAAATTTATCACAAAATAAATTTTAATAAAACTTTTATTCAGTATTTAAATACTGTTTTATTAGCTAATTTTTAATTACCACAACAATAGAGTACAACTTTATGTTAATTAATTTGTAACCTGGTTAAACATTCATTTAAAAGTTTTTCTCTTGTACAAATATGATGATGCATATTCTATAAGTTGTTATAACCCTTTTTTGTTTTCCTCTTTATATTTCAGTATAAATAATATCTCGCTTTTTTTCTTAAAGGGATTTGGAGGTTACCGCTTCAATTCGTTGTCCCTTGGTCAAGGTCAAGGGCCTATTGCAATGAAATTGATTGAAGATGGAAAGCAGTTAGGATCATGGGTTGTCCTTCAAAATTGCCATCTTGCAAAATCCTGGATGCCTACTCTTGAAAAGGTATTATTTTCTTTAAGAAAATTAAATGTGTTTTCTCTTACAATCTAAGCTTGTAATTTGTCTTATTTTTTATGAATTGTCTTATCCATTAATTTGAGAATGTAATGTTTATAAAGTAAATCTATATCCACTCAAGGTTTGCGAAGAACTGACAACTGAAAACACACATGCAGATTTTCGTTTGTGGTTAACATCATACCCTGCTGAGTACTTCCCTGTGATGGTACTTCAAAATGGTGTCAAAATGACAAATGAACCACCAAAAGGATTGAAGGCTAACATTGTTCGATCGTATCTGAGTGACCCATTGAGTGAATCCGACTTTTTTGAAGGATGTGTACAACCGGTATAATCTTATTGTTTTTAATTTCATATGTAACATTATATTAATAATTAGTTTTATGTTTTAATGTATGATTCTGTTATTTAAGGTTGTTTTCAAGAAGCTGCTGTATTCCTTAACCTTCTTCCATGCCTTAGTCCAAGAAAGAAGAAAATTTGGTCCATTAGGTTGGAATATTCCTTATGAATTTAATGAGACAGATCTTCGTATCAGTGCTCAACAGTTATCCATGTTCTTGAATCAATATCCGGTATGAACTCGTGATATTTTCAACCTGTTTTTAGTAGGTTTTTTTTGTAATTTTTTCAAATCAAAATTAACTAATTGTTCTAGTTCAATTAATTTGTTTTCCGACAGTTATGATCGTAACTACTTTTTAAGATGGTGTTCGTCAACTTTTAGTTTTGAACTCTTTCAATTTTTAAAGAAATAAAACAATGTGCAACTATAAGTTAATTATTATTCTAAAACGGAGATCTTGGTATATTGTTTATCAAGTTCATTGGTGATTAGTCATTGTTCATTGGGTGATTGATTTATTAATAATCTGACAAAATAACTACATTAGAGTTATGCTGTGCTGAAAAATCATTTAAAATTGTTGCATATGGAGGTGGTCGCCTTTCAGTATTCAATGAATGCCCTGCATTGGTGGCAAATATGAGGAAACCCAGACATTCCCCATTAGCTATATCTATTAAATACCTTCATAGTCGCTGTGTGCCATGTCTATTAATTTTTTTAATGTTTTTCATGTAATTGGCTTACAGAATTTGTGCATATTTATTACATTAACCACTTAACATATCCATTAGAGTATGAAGTTGTTACTATATGGTCGAACAGCCAAAGAATTTGATGTGTCAAAGTTCTAAGGCATAACCATCAAGAGATAGTGGGAGAAGAGTTTATTTCGCTCTATATAGTTAGTATTTGGCTAGATTTTCCTTTGAAATGAATTGAGATATTTTAAAATACTATTTATATTTACAACAATCTACTTACATGAATTGCAATTAAGTACTTACATGAATAAACTTTGCTTTATTACCTTTGATTAAAAAGGAGTGCTTCATGCCCCCTTTTTAATATGAGAAGTGCAGACTGAGAACTGTTTAAAGATATCGAAATAATTCAGATAAAACTCATAATTCTTCTTTTTAAATTCAATGATTGAAGACTCAGTCTCTCTTTTGGAAATTTCGTCATTATGCATTGATATATGCTCATGTCCATAAATTAAGGATAATTCAGTTTTTCCCTAATGACTTCTAAGTAGAGTAGCATAGACACTTGAAATTTACTTCAAAGACACATCTTTATACAACAAAACGATAATTAAAACAACTCAGTTGCAGAATGAAATACAAAGTGTACAGCGGGGCATATGCAAAAGAATGGAGTACCATTAGTGTGCAGTTGTACAGATGCATTTACATTAAAAATCACTCAACACATGGAGTTGACTTTTAGCGTGAGATATGATCTTCCCTGTCATCAATATTTACTTGGCACAGTATTCTCATAATTAACATGAGTTACTTGATGAATTCTAGCGCCTAAATTGCTCGTCCCTCCTTTTGAAATGTTTGCAAGTGAGGGAAAGTTCCCAATGCATTAAATCTTTACACAATGAATATCGTAGAAGCGTCCCACACATGTTTGATGAAATTTGGAGTAGAGAAGTGATCTGGCTTACTTATGGGGGCAATACTCATATTTTTAATCCTTTATCCAAAGCAAAAGTGGAATAAAATAAACCATAACTATTAATAAACGCGATTTTGAAACTGATATTTCACAATTAAAGACGTGTCTAAATCAAGTTAACGTAATTACAGTAAAAAAGTGGAATTTAATTATTTTTTGCGCTCTTGGGGAGCTTATTAAACAAATTCAACAAATTGAATGTAAAGACCAAAACTCTTTTCCCACCAAATCATTATCTTGAACTGGCATTTACCATGAAATATCAAGTTCCCGCCTTTCTACAGATCCTCTGATGTCCAATATTACTCATGAGACTGACAAAATTATTTTCAGTAAATAGTATCTGATGTTAAAAAGATTTGGTCTTTGGGGGCAGTATGTTGACTTGGTTACATAAGCTCCCCAAGAGACAAAAAGATCATTAAGTTTAACTTTTTCCCTGTAATTATGTTAACTTGATCTAGACAAGTTTTTAATGGTGATATATCTGTTTCTAAATCGTATTTATTGATACTTATGGCAAATTTTATTCCACTTTGGCCTTGGATAAGCGATTAAAAAATATGAATATCGCCCCTATAAGTAAGCCAGGTCACTCCTCTAATCCAAATTTCTTCAAGCATGTGTTGGATGCTTCTACGATATGAATTGTGTTAAGAATTGATGTATTAGGAACTTTCCATCGCTTACAAACAGTTCAAAAGGTGGGGCGAGCAATTTAACCACTACAATTCATCAAGTAACTCATGCTAAGTATGAGAATACAGTGCTAAGTAAACACTGATGACAGGGGAGATCATATCTCACAGTAGAAATCCACTCCATGAGTTGAGTGATTTTTAATATAAATACATCTGGTACAACTGCACACTAATGGTACTCCATTCTTTTGCATATGCCCCCGCTGTACACTTTGCATTTCAATTTGCGACTGAGTTATTTTAATTATCATTATGTTGCATAAAGATGTCTCTTTGAAGTGAATTTCAAGTGTCTATGCTGCTCCACTGAGAAGTTATTAGGGAAAAACTGAATTATCCTTAATTTATGGTCATGAGTGTATATTTAAAAAAATATATATTTGTACTTTTTAATACTTACAATTTTTATTAATGTATATAAAAAATTTGCTATTTTCACAACGTTGTTCCTCTGTATTGCTTTGATAATAATTTTTTTTTAATTTTTTTTTTTTTTTTTAATTTTTTTTTTTTCAAGGATGACATTCCTTTTGAGGCAATTAGATATTTAACAGGAGAATGTAATTACGGTGGACGAGTCACTGATGATTGGGATCGGCGGGCTTTGGTCACCATTCTCAATAGATTCTATTGTGAATCCACTGTGAAAGATGACAATTATTGTTTTGATTCAGCTGGAATATATTATGCCCCACCTGAAGGAACTGTAAGATATTTATTTTCTTATTATTTCTAAATTATATTGTCACTTACTGTAAACTTCTTAAAAGTCTCCTCTGTATAAATTCATAAAATAACTTTTGATACTTAAATATTTAACTTAATAACGATTTTTTGGGTTGTGTTCTTAAAATGGTGTGACATAACTTTTTATCAAAAAACTCCAGCATGATCATTAGTAAAACAACATAAGTTCTCTTTCAAACCATGATTTTTAACATATGGGAATTGAATGATCTAATGAAATGTTAAATAATAGTTATCTTTTGATTTTCTGTTCAGGTGAGTAATTTGAAATCTATATTACTTTGTGTGATTAAATGCTCAACGTTTTCATAATTACTTTTACTTGAAGATATTCTATTGTAAAGATTTAGTACGATGATTATTTTTTTCCCTTCCATTTTTTTCAGTACCAATCGTATATTGACTATACAAACTCATTACCTCTTGTTGCCAAACCAGATGTATTTGGAATGCACTCAAATGCAGAAATAACAAAGGATCAAGCAGAAACAAATTTACTGTTAGATAGTATTCTTCTAACACAGGTAATAAGAATTTAAAGCATAATAATAGTAAAAAGTAACTAATACTTCAAAGAGTTGCAATTAATGTTGAACTTCATTAAACTGTATTGAGCAATATTTTCCATTAAATGATTTGTTGATTTTATTATTATTCAGAAATGTTAAATAACAAATATTTAACATTGAGTTGATTATTTTTGTTTCTTCATGGTCTATAACTGTTTGTGATATCATGTAAAGTATGTATATACTGACAGGGCTGCCACAGGCGACTAAAAAGGCTACTAAAGCGACTATTTTAGTGGCCAGGCGACTATGGCGACTATTTCAATGAAAAAAGGGCCTAAAGCGACTATTTTTAACAAAACCTTCAACTATTTTTCGACTGAGGCGACTATTTTTTAAGAATTTGGATACTGTCCGATGGTAGCACGAAAAAAAATCGGCACTAAGGTACTAACATTTTTCTCAAAACTGTGATTTTTTTTAAGGTAGGAGAGAGCAAATACTACCGAAATAGTTCTTCATATTCGCGGGTACAGTGGTCATTTTGCTAGTTCGACCCGAGATGGTTGTTTTTGACGGCAACAGCGATCATTTTCACCTGCCTGTTGTTCAAATGTTTTATCTTTCGCCGTGCAAGGCGCAAGAACATGCACTGTTATATTCGAAATATCAAATTATTTCGCTTTATTTACTCTACTTAACAAAAATGAATTTGTGGACAGCGCCCGAAAGAAAATGCTATCAGTATGGACAGAATTGATGTTATATAGACGTTATGTCCGAGATTACTGACGATTTCGCCGTGTAGGTTAATCAATGCAGAATGATTAGAATTTCCATGTTGTAGCTAAATTTATAAATAATAAAATAATTTAAATTTTGGGGCAATTTAATTACTTTGAATGTAGCTTAAACAGGGTGGCGACAGAATCGGGAATTCAGGCAAATGTCAAGGTATTTCATAAAATTACTCTTTAGTCAAGGAATTTTGAAATTTTTGAGTTTCCCTTCTTCTATTTCCCGTGCTGATGCGGACATCTATCCCGGCTCACGTCACAAGAAGTGGATGCCGTGTCGTCGGTGTTTTGAATAATACAGGCTTTTTCATGTGCTTTTTCGTAAAAGTCTCTCAATATCTGGCTAGTTGGTCGATTTGGGAGTACGAAGTTTTCGTTCACTGTTATTCTTGGAACAATTATTTACACATTATTTCTGTTAGATTTTTGGTTACCTTATAGCTTCGCGACCGCCGCCGCAATATTGTTAAAAAATATCCTCAAACTTAAATCTGACTGCATCCTTTACAGACATGATTGCTTTTCTTCTTGACTTGTGTTTTTTGACAATAGAATATATTAGAACCCTAAATTCCTTAATATTTCAAATTGATTCCATCATATTTTTTTTTTTTTATTAACCCTTTACAGCACTGTTAAAGATGTGCAACAAATCTATGGGCATTAAAAAGCAAAAAGGGTTAGATCCTGTACTTGATTATTATTATAATTATTTTTTTACTTTAATTTTGACATTTTACTAAACATAATTAACTGAAAGTGATATGTGTTTTTGATTTATATGTTTAATATAAATCAAACAGAGAATTGAAACATCCTCCTCCCTCTCCAAAAAATAAAAAATTTGAATGCGCTACTGCATACATTCAGGCAAAGAGTCATGGAATTTTTAAAAAAGTCTATGCATCTTTTTCCCCTGCCAAATGCTATGCTTGTCATGTTTCATGAAAACGATTTTTTGCCTCATTTAATATATACTTTAGTGGTTTAAGAAAACATTTTTGTTGCACAAAATTTTATTTCCATATATTTATGAGTAATTAATTTTTATAAGAAGCTGTTAATTTCAAGCCTTTCTTCTTCAAAATCCGAAAGACATAATTTTTTATGAAATATTATACCTTTATCTTTTTCCCCTGCCGAATGCTATGCTTGTCATGTTTCATGAAAACGATTTTTTGCCTCATTTAATATATACTTTAGTGGTTTAAGAAAACATTTTTGTTGCACAAAATTTTATTTCCATATATTTATGAGTAATTAATTTTTATAAGAAGCTGTTAATTTCAAGCCTTTCTTCTTCAAAATCCGAAAGACATAATTTTTTATGAAATATTATACCTTTATCTTTTTCCCCTGCCGAATGCTATGCTTGTCATGTTTCATGAAAACGATTTTTTGCCTCATTTAATATATACTTTAGTGGTTTAAGAAAACATTTTTGTTGCACAAAATTTTATTCCCATATATTTATGAGTAATTAATTTTTATAAGAAGCTGTTAATTTCAAGCCTTTCTTCTTCAAAATCCGAAAGACATAATTTTTTATGAAATATTATACCTAGAGAAATTTGTGACTGAATAGCAAAATGCTGATTATTTAAGTTTCATGCTCATGCATGTTTAGTAAATATGTAGGACACTGTTTAAAATTTATGTTATGAACAGGATACAGCCTATGACATATATTAAAGAAAACATGATTTATTTGTTTTATTTTTTAAATTAAAAGAAAAGTATTGTGCTAGTTTCTTTTCCTTGAAGTTAGCAAGTATGGGTGTAGTTTGTAATTTTTTTTTATTTGAATTTTTTTTTTTTTTTTATTAATGTTTTCCTTTTTTTTTTCCATGCTCTAAAGATGCTTGTTTTGATTTTTAGCAGAAATTCATATTTTGGTGCAATTATACTTTGATAAGTAAATGTAATTGTAAATAGTCAAATTTATATATTTTTTTTAACCTTTAAAGCAAGAGGAAAGTCTTTACCGACTTAAAAAAACAATCGTTATGAAAAGTGAGGCTACTATTTTCAACGTCTGAGACTACTATTTTCAATGTTTGAGACTACTATTTTGGCACTATTTTTAACATCTTAGGCTACTAAAGCAACTATTTTCAAAGCTTACAGTCAGTGGCAGCCCTGTACTGATAAATAACTGAATTAGAGCTTTTATTTATGGTGAAATTAAACATGTTTAATGATGCATCATTAATTAATGTTAGATATCTAATTTAAATTAAGGTATGGCATATTCCATTAAATTGTTTAAAAAGTGTCTGACATACCTAACAGTCATTTAATGCAGTATAACTTTTAGTTTTAAATGATAATAAATTAAGTTGATACTTGTAAAATATTTCCCATTTTTAATTCTCCTATATCAGATAGACTAGTTAGAAAATATAATCTTAAGAATATTTTCTCTTTAAACTTATTTTTAATTTAATACCTTTTTTATAATCTAATGATTTGATATTAAATTAGGCTCGAGTCTCAGGCAGTTCTGGTGAATCCTCTGAGGATGTTGAAAATGTTGCCATTGACATTTTGGATCGTCTACCTAAAAACTTTGATATAGTTTTGGCTTTGCAAAAGTATCCCACAAAGTATGAACAGAGTATGAATACTGTCTTAGTGCAAGAGATGGGCCGATTCAATGCACTTCTGATTACAATTAGAGCATCTCTTATCAGTGCTAGAAAGGCTCTTAAAGTAAGTATTATTTAAATTTAATTTTTGTTTGAGATATATAGAATTTCACAAATATTTCAATAAATATGTTAGATTAATTTCATTCAATAAGCTAGCTAGTTGGGTAAATAATCAGAGGATTTTTTTATTTGTTTTGGTATTGTTAATATAAGAAAAAAAGTTCTGTAAATATTCAAAGAATTGCAAATTGTTTATTCTGAAATTTACTGCTAGACTTTAGTTCACATAATTTAACATAATTTTTTCATCACATAATTTCATATTGCAAAGAGTGATTTATCATTGTGTATCTTTTGTGTTTTGTATACTCAAAAGAATAATTATGGTAAGAATTCTAAGAATGTATTAATAAAGAAATATTATACAAAAAAAGATTATTCAGATTTATGCAAAAATAAAAATGGGTATTTGGATACAACATGTATCACTCCAAATCTATGATATATCACTGTTTTTTATGTCTCAATATTTTAATAGTGATACCTCAATTATTAACTTCAGGGGCTAGTTGTGATGTCAGGTGAACTAGAGCAGGTAGTGCAGAGTATACTACAAGGAAAAATTCCAGCTATGTGGATGAGAAAGTCGTATCCTTCTCTTAAACCTCTTGGAAGCTACGTTGCAGATTTCTTGCAAAGATTAAAATTTTTGCAGGTGAGTTTGTCTCTGCATTTTGTATTTTTGCCTTTGATAAAATGTGGAACATGTTTGCTTGTTATTAAATGGATTGAATATTGTTAAGTTGCTTTGTGAGAATCCCATATCAATAGAATATAAAAATGATAAGAATATATTAATAATACTCAAAGTAAATAAGTCGAATATAACTAAGAAAGTCTCCCAATTAAAGTATTCGAATGCTGTTTCCAAATATACAAACAGACAAAATGTATACAGACTTACACAACAGTCTAAACTGACAAATTATATATTGATACAGAAAAATTTTAAATTTTGTTCAGCTTGTGGGAGTGAAGCTTTATTATTACATCATGCCAGAGTAAAACACATGAATGCATTTCAGTAACACTTTCAGCTTTTATTTAAAGGAACTAAAATGTCAATAGAGGTTTAAAACTAGTAATGTATTTCATCTAAAGCATTGCTTGGAACTACTGAACATTTTCTATTCTTAACAGGATTTTTTTTTTTTGAGTTATTGCGTTTTGAAAATGAAATGTTTTATTTCTCAAAAATCAATATATAGTGGCAATTATTAGTGTTTGAAAGTTTTAATTGCAGAATTTTGGCTTATAAATACTAAAAATGAACCAGTAATTCTTAATCCATCTGATTATCAGGGTATTAAACTGAGTGTGATTTTTTTATTTAATTAAGCATTAAGCTAGAAAAACTGTTCCTGGTTAGCAGATTTTAGCAATAATTGGAAGAGTTGATTATGATTTTGTAGCAATGATTTCTAAAAACTAGATTCATCACTTGGTAAATGATGGAAATGTGTAATGCAGTCGAATGTGTTCAGTTAGTATCTCATAAACCAAAATGAACTCATAAAACTAATTGATATAGAAGTAAAGTAATGCAAATGAACTATAGAAAATGAATTGACACAAATGTTTTTTAATTCTTTTCATATTGACCTCATTACTTATTAAAACCCTTTTATTAGTTTTCTGGTTCCCATCTTAAGACTGAATATATTGACATTGGTTGTTCTTGTTTGTATATTGTAATTTCCTTTCAATTCTAGGATTGGTATGACAATGGTCCGCCAAATGTATATTGGATATCTGGATTTTACTTCACCCAAGCATTTCTCACTGGAAGTCAACAAAATTATGCTAGGAAATATAAAATTCCCGTAGATCTCCTTGTGTTTGATTATGAAATTCTTGAAGATAGAGATTATGAACAACCACCAGAAGATGGTAGGCTCTTACTGTTTTAATACATTAGTTTTATTATTATCTATATATATAAAAACGAATGTATGTCTGTGTGTCTGTTTATCCTTTATGCATTACTACACCATTTATCCGATTGCCATGAAACTTTGGGAAATTCTAGAGTACACACCGCTAGGTTTCTGGCATAAAAATTAGAGGTGGAAGAGATGTCAAATGTTCTAAATTAGGGATATTTGAATGTCCCACTTACAACGTAGTCACAGCTCTGATACTCGGTAAAAATGTCAACAAGAGCAAACATAGAAAAAGTAAGCTGTTCCAATATCAATTCACTATTTTTAAAGGGTTAAAATGCTCCAAAAAAGAATATTCCAATGTACTAATTCCAGTGCAGTCATAACTTTGAAAATTGGTACAAAAGACAACAAGGGCAAGCATAGAAAAAGTAAATTATTCCGATGTCAATTAACCAGTTTTAAGGGGTCAAACATTCCAAACGTGGAATTTTCAAATGTCCCACTTGCAATATAACCACAACTCTGATATTATGAACAAATGTCAATAAGGACAAGAATAGAAAAATTAAGCTATTGCGATCAAAGTTAACTAATATTAAAGGAGTCAAAATAATCCAAATGAGTAATATCCCAGTTTCAATATAGTCATAACTCTGAAATTTGATACCAAGAGCAAGCATAGATAAAGTAAACAATTCTGATCTTGATTAACTCATTTTAAAGGGTCGAAAAGAGATCGAAACTTTTAATACGAGGAACAGTGCAATATACCATTTTCAAAGGAGTCACAATTCTGCAATTTGATACATCTTCCAATAAACTAAGCTATTCCAATATCGTTTAACTAATTTTAAAGACTCGAAAGGGATCTAAACATCTCAAACGAGTTATACTTCCAATGTAGTCACATTTCTGTAATTTGGTACAAATATCAGCAAAGCATAGAAAAGTAAGCTATTTTGATCCTGATTAATTAATTTTAAAGGGTCAAAATGGGATCAAAATGGTTCATATGAATATCCCTATACCTTACTTCCAATAGTCAGAATTATAAAATTTGAAACAAAAGTTCGATTTTCAGATGTCGAAACGGGATCCAGCACCCAAGATGTGGAATGTATGAACAGGGTGGCTACAGAACCTGAAAATCAGGGAAATGTCAGGGAATTTCACTCTTCTGGAAAAATTGGGAAATTTCGTAAAATTATCCTTTAATCAGGGAATTAAGTCCATCTAAAAAACCCTCAATATCTGGCTACTTGGTCGATTTGGGAGAATGACAATTCCGAACTTTTTCTACTCTCAGCAACTAATCCAAACCATCGATATCCCGCTCACAACCGCCTGTTGATGTTCCGCTTTTTCTTTTTTTATTATCTGGGATCATTATTATGCCTGGAACAATTGTTTCTGTTAGACTTCTGATGATCCTATAATTTAGCAGAGCAGCTATTATGCTATGAACAGGAAACAGCATGTGACATATATTAAAGAAAATAACATGTTTTATTTGTGTTATTTTTGAATTTAAAAAGAAAAGTATTGTACTGGTTTGGCTTTACCTTGAAGTTAGCAAGTATGTCTGAAGTTGGTGAATTTTGTATTTTTTAATTAATGTTTTCCATTTTTTAATTAATGTTTTCCATTTTTTTTTTTTTTTTTTCAACTAAAGATGTTTGTTTTGATTTTTACCATAAATTTATTATGGTGCCATTATACTTTGATTATTTAGAATTAAATTTACTTATTAATTTTTTTTTTAAATTCTCCATTATTTGGTTTTTTGAGCGCACATCAGGGAATTTTTGAAGAAATCTTCTGGAAATCAGGGAAATATCAGGGAATTTTATTTCTTAAATTCTCTAGCCACCCTGTATGAATGCCTTTTGATTGTTAAAATGCACATGGTAAAATTTCGTAGCGAAGCACGGATATTCAGCTAGTACCAATATGAAAATTACTTAAGAATGTATACTTAATTTGTTTTTAAATTTTTTTATTGTGATGAAAAAGTTCCACTCCAAATAGCATAGTTTATTAGATATATTGCTTGTGATTGTTTTAATTATTATAATATAGCAATTTTAAATAATTTTTTGTTCTAAAAATCAATTTGAAATCAATAAAGGTGTTGTAATTGAAAAGCATAATTTAAAAGAAATATAAAACTTTGTGAAAAATTATAGTTTGAACTTCATGACACAAAGATCGAGTGACAAAAAGTTACTTCTTAAATATATTAACTTAAGGTATGTGACATAAAATTGAAATCCTAATTAAAATTGTACAATTATGCGGTATTATTATTTTAATAGGTGTATATGTTCGAGGTTTATTCTTAGATGGTGCTTGTTGGGACCATGATACATGGTTGTTGGGTGAATCATTACCAAAAGTTTTATATGACAACCTACCTATGGTAAGTATCATAAAATTATAAATAATTAATAATCTATATTTAAGTAACTAAATTGTTGGATACGAATATCAGCTAAGTGGTAAAGCTGTTATTATTTCTAGTTTTGGTTTTGACTTTTATGATAAATTCACTGAGCACAGATGTATTTTTTTCGTATAAATGTTATATGCTTTCAATCGCCAGTCAATTTTAAATAAATACCATTAAAAAAATTTACTTGATTATTTCTTTTATTTATTTAAAAATATTACGATCAAATTATTAAAAAAAAATATTAATTCCTTTTAATAAATTACAACATAGACCAGATTATTAGGATTTGTTTAAAAAAAAATTCGGAACTCAGATTGGCAAACAGGTAGAAATGATTCCTAGTATATTTTCAAAAAATCAGATGTTAACCCATTAGCGCCCAGTGTCCTCATTTGAGGACACTTTAAAATACTGCTATTTCTATTATTAAATTAAAAAGTATTATTTTTTTAATCAAATTGGTCTGATAGATGGGAACACTATACAATGCGTAATATGTGATTTGTTTAGAATAACGTAAAAATGGGCAGAGAAAATGCACTATAATTACCCGCTTTTTTGGTAATGGTGTTGTGTTAACTTCATACTTCAGTATTGCATTGGATATATATGGTAAATTATTCCAGTTTGGTATATATATAATCTAGATAGTCCATATTATACTGTTAACATGTTTTTCAATAATTATTGTTATTAATGTATCCGTAATATGCAAGAAATCTTATTCATCATCATTTGAGGACGCTGGGCGTTTGTTTATACTTCTTATTCACCATTTAGATTTGTTTTCAAGCGTGTCTTACATTTTTTGCTGTCTAATTATAAATGAGCACTGAAAGATAAGTAGAAGAAAAATATTTAAAATCTTAGAAGAGGCAACTGCTTATCTTTTTTCTGAAGAAGATATTATAGCAATGCCTCTGGATGTAGATGAACTAACTGATGAAGAACAATTCAACGATGATAATTTGGACACTCCAGTTGTATAAAATGTTACAGGTACATTGGAGATTACAGTATGAGAGGATAATGATAACTCTATTATTTTGGATACAAAAACAATTATTCCCGTAAACGTAAAAGGGAAACATCAAAAGTTGTATGGACAGACGAAACCCCTTCTTATACATTTGGAACTTTGGCAAATTCTTCAAAAGAAATAGTGATAAATTGGCAATTGAAACTAGTAATATGAAACCACTTGAGCTGTTTGAAGAATTTTTCTCTGAAAGTGTTTATGATATGATTGTAGAGAAAACAAATTGATATGCTCACGAAGTGAAAAATGAATTATAATGTGACTAAGGATAAAATAAAAACCTTATAGGTTTTTTGATACTTTCGGGTTAGAATACTTTATCTAGTGAACAGCACTACTGGGCAGAAGCAGAGGATTTAGAAGTAACAATATTGAAGAATGCTTTAACTTGAAATTTCTACTTATAGCTCAAGAGATTATTACATTTTCAAGGTAATAAATTACATCATAAAAACAAACTTGATAAATCATTTAAAATATGTCCCTTGTTAGAAATGCTCTCCAAGAATGGGGAATTTTTCATGAAAATTTGTCTGTTGATGAAATGATCATCAGGTATTATGAACAGCATTCGCTGAAGCAGTTTTTAAAACCTAAACCTATTAAATATGGCTGTTGTAAATGGCTATGTCATTTATAAAAATATTAATGGTTCTATATTGATGTCAAACAAAGATTTTAGAAGGTATATTGCAGTAACCTATTTAAAAAAAAGGAGCCAATTCAAAAGCAGCCCTAGGAAGACCAGTACAGAGACGTATAAAATCTAGATCCAAAATGTGCTTCCTGATATAAAATTCGACCAAATACAGCATATTATTGGCCAAAGAGAGAAACAAAGGTGTTGCAATATGATACCTGTTCTTCAAAAAGAAAAACATACTATATGAAATGCAATGTAACATTCCACGTTTTCATACAAAAAATCAACCTAGAAAATCTTAAAAAAAAAAATTTTAAAAAAATTCTTACAAGTGTAAAAATAAATTTTGCTTTTTAACTTTATACTCTTTATTAGTTTGTTTATGTATTAAAACTATATAATTTTAGGTAAAAAATTTTTTTTTAGAAAATTATATTTTTATGCATACAAACTCACTGCGTCATCAAATGAGGATGACTTAAAACATATAGTTACAGTTAAAAGTTTTCAAAATGCTTTTGAAATACTCCTAATTTATGTATTGCTACCCATATATATCAATTTCAAAGAAAATTTTCAAATTTTTTTAATTTGGGCGTTACTGTGTTAAAGAAATGGAAATCTCCAAACTTTACAATAAAATTTGGTATGGATGACTTGCGTAAATTACATGTCACGCAAAATTTTGACTTTTTTTAACACCTTACTCCTTCTCCAAATTTACCTCAGTCAGGTTACCTCCTGTCTAAAAATTAATAATACCATACCCTTCTGTTTCTAAAATTAATAAAAAATGCATATTTAATGTAGTTTCTAGTTTTAAAATTTTTAACTGAAATAAATTAAAGTCCAGTTTATTGCAAATTATCTTTTATTAATGTGATTTGTGGTCAAGATTATTCTATTCAATTGATTGAAACTAAATTTTTTTAAATTCAAAATTTAAAAACAACTTTATTAAATTTTTTCTGTAAAAGTGAAGTGGATCCATCACAAAAGCGATTACTCTCTTCCCTCAATGTCACTGACTGTCACTTTGGATAAACCCCCTTACTCTCTTCTCTGCTTGTGACGTAATTTATGTGCAACCACATTTCATCTCTCATAGAAATAGGTATCTATATATTTAATAGGCAATACGTTTTTTGGGGTTAGTCCGTCCGCCTAAACTGCTCAACCAATTTCAATGATCAAGGTGTCACTTTAAAGGAAATAAGCTGTAGATTTGCCAAAACGTGCCAAAATAATTTATTAACACTTTATTAATTAGTTAAATTTCAATATGTTTCATCATTAAGCTACTACAAAGCCTCAATGATTTTGAATATATGAATGGCAACATCCTCACGTATGTAAACAACAAACCCGTTGCTAATTTTAAAGCTCTTCTCTTCGTTTCAAAGTTGATTTTTTCTGTTTTTCTGAAGCATTTTTGTATTAGAGTAATTATTATTTTGAAGTATTTCTATCCAGAAAATACCTCGCGTTGGACGTCGTGCTCGCGTTGTTTTTTATCAGAATAAATAAAAGATATTGGGACTTCAATGTAAGGGCTAATGAAGTTTTAAGTCAGAATGTTGGCGGATAGTATATTTAACTTTCTATTTTGAAACTTCCAATTTGAGTGTTTTCTCTATTAGGCCTTACATTAAATTTATAAAAATTTGGTTACATTTTTTATGGCTGGCAAACCTATTCGAGCGCAGCAAGATGTTTTAACCACAAATTTGAGAGGCAAAGCCGCTCAATTCGAGGGCAGCGAGGCATTTGGGGGTTGACGAGCGTCAGCGAGTAGGGGACGAAGCCCCCTAGTCTATATATTTAATAGGCAATACGTTTTTTGGGGTTAGTCCATCCGCCTAAACTACTCAACCAATTTCAATGATCAAGGTGTCATTTTAAAGGAAATAAGCTGTAGATTTGCCAAAACGTGCCAAAATAATTTATTAACACTTTAATAATTAGTTAAATTTCAATATTTTTCATCATTAAGCTACTACAAAGTCTCAATGATTTTGAGTATAAGAATGGCAACATCCTTAAGTAAACAAACCCGCTGCTCGGGGGTTCAACCAACCAACCAACCGTTGCTAATTTTAAAGCTATCCTTACGTATGTAAACAACAAACCCGTTGCTAATTTTAAAGCTCTTTTTAAACTCTTCGTTTCAAAGTAGATTTTTTCTGTTTTTCTGAAGCATTTTTGTATTAGAGTAATTATTATTTTGAAGTATTTCTATCCAGAAAATGCCTCGCGTTGGACGACGTCGTTCTCTAACGGGGCGACTTATCAGAATAAATAAAAGATATTGGGACTTCAATGTAAGGGCATAACTAATGAAGTTTTAAATCAGAATGTTGGCGGATAGTATATTTAACTTTCTATTATGAAACTTGCAATTTGGGTGTTTTCTCTATTAGGCCTTACATTAAAGTTATAAAAATTTGGTTACATTTTTTATGGCTGGCAAACCTATTTGAGTGCAGCAAGATGTTTTAACCACAAATTCGAGCGGCAAAGCCGCTCAATCCGAGCGCAGCGAGGTGTTTGGGGGTTGGCGAGCGTTAGCGAGCAAGGGGCGAAGCCCCCTAGTTAAGTTTTATTGTCGATCAGATTGAAATTGTTGTATTTGTTAGTAAGTGTATTGTATTAAGCATAGTAAATGATGTCAAAAATGAATCGTATAATAGTTCAGAGGAGTTTGTTTGTGTTTACCTATAAAAAAAAGTTTGGCATGTTTCTTGTTTTGGGACTTAATGTCTAAAAATTTGCTCATCTTTCCTAAAATCATCATCATCTACATTTTATTCTATTACGCCTACCATAACAACACAACCCAATCAGAAAATACTTTAAACATAGAAACCATAAAAATTTTATTATTTATTTTTAAATATTTTTAATAAAAAATTCAATTAATTTTTAAATATTTAAATTTCATTCTTGTTATTTCAAATTCCCTTTGTGTTTTAAAGCTTAAAATCTCTCTCCAACTTTTATTTTAGGTATGGTTAAAACCTGTCAAGAAATCTGAGTTTGTAGTGAAACAAAGGTACTTATGTCCTGTCTATAAGACCAGTGAACGAAGAGGTACCTTATCTACCACAGGCCATTCCACTAACTTTGTTATCTCTATGCAGTTGCCTACCGATAAACCTCAAGAGCACTGGATTTGTAGAGGGGTTGCGCTTCTTTGTCAGTTGGATACTTAATTTTATTTTTGATCAATAACCACAATTGAAAACATAGTTTATTAAAAATTTAAGAAAAAACTAATCCTAAATAATGGTGTGTTTTCTATATGAAAGAGCTTGATTGTCTTATTGAATGTTTGTAACAAACTGCTTTTCTCATATCTCAGGGAAAAAAGTTAATTTTTGTTGAATTTAGTTATTTTTGTAGAAAATAACCAGTGTCTTATTTTTATATTTGAAAACTTTAAAATAGTTGATGTAGTATTGCAGTTTGTTTATATACCATTAAAATTCAGAATTTTACTATGTGCATATTTTCTTCATTTCAACTTTTATGCAAACAATGTTATTGATACATATCACATTATATATTTATTTGTTCTTTATCTTGTGTTAAATTTTAACTTTGCATTTGAATTGTTATTCATACAGTTAAGTTTATCATAGAAGTGTTTATAAAGAATATTTATATTTTTTATAAAAATTAATTTTATTAAAATAAAAATAAACACTAAAATTGTATTAATAAAATTTTATTTTATGTCCAGTACATTTAATGGAATGTATTTTATATGGTTCTAAATCAACCATAGTAAAATTAATTATTTTAGAAACATATTTGTACTTTAGCCATTAGCTTCCAAATGTTTTCTTGTAAATAATTTCACATGATAGCACTATTACTCCACATGTTAAACCAACAGCCCATACAAGAAGAACGCCATAAATATTTTTAAGCCCCAGAGCTCTCAATTTGTTATCGTTGTCGCTTGTGCACTTATTTGAATCTTCCAGAGCAGCTTTCATGTGCCTTCCAGGGATGCCTGCATCTACTGATCGAGTGATTCTGAAATACACCCAAACAAGAAAAAAAGTAATAATATTTTATTTGAACACATTTAATTAGCATATTAGGTGTTTACATAAGAGTAATCCAGTACCAAAGGTTATTATGTCGAAAAGTGAAATTGTTTAGGAAACTAAAAAAAAAACTTCTTACAATTCTACTAATATAAATATCATGGGTTTTTTTTTGGTTTTTTTCTAACTATTGCAGCCAAACAACTTATAGTTTTAGTTTATTTGCAAAATATAAGGAAACTAACAAGGAATTGTTGGTACTGTGGACTTGACAAATTCTGAATCTTAAAACAATGAAAATTGTTGAAAATAACCTATGCAGGAGCTGTGGAAACTCCGTTTAAACAGTAAAGTATGTCTTTGGAAAATGCCAATCATTCATGGGCAATAGGCTTAAAACCTGTGGAGTTATTGACATCAAGTCTAATGAATTTTGTAATGTTCCCCTCTCAGACTGTTTAGCCTTCTGTAAGGCCATTGCCCTGTTTAGCATGCCATAGGCAGTCTTCTTATTAATAAGATTTTAGAGAGGTACAATGGGCCAACAGGCCTAACTACATATGGCTTTGCCACTCTCTTCTCAATATAATCTAATTTGAAAAATTCTGAACTGCACCTAGTTTTAAACTTTAATTTTAGGTGTAAAATAATGACTTTTAGAACCATTTGACTTCTGAAATGTGTGCAATTGGATAACATCATGGATAACAATTTATAAGAAAATAAATTAAATAATTTTAAGTTTAATTTTAATAATTATAATTTTAATAATTTAATTTTAATAAGTAGGTGTCTCATGCATACTCTAAAATTATTATTATTTTTTTTTTAAATATCCTAAATATTTTGAAGGTAGTATTTCCTTAGTGTGATACTTTTGCTAGTGAAACCACACATATAAAGGTGATTGGTGAAGAGGAGGGAAAATTTATGATTTTATTGGTTTTGATATGTTACCGGCAGTGTATGAAAGCCAACATTCTGTAGAATACCTGGGCATTCTCTGTAATGCCCAGCTTTTTTAGGCAAGATATGAAATATGAGGATTATTACATACTTTAACTAGGCATTGTATATAATACATATGTATTCTATAGAAAAACTAATCCTCTTTAGGCACACTGTGAAAAAAAGGTTGTGATAAAGCATTCTATAGAAATATAAAGTATATAATAATTGTCATATTTCATACTTTGTCTATAAACACCATGTCAAAATAAGATGTATTTCCTACTATTCCGATTTGTCATTTGGTATTCGATAGAATGCTTAAGAAATGTGAGAAATGTTCAATCATTTCATACTTTACCTGTCAGTTTTCGGCGTTATAAAAAATGCTTAGGTGTTCTATAGAATATCGACTTTGATACATTGAAAGTAACAGTAGATATACTGATTTAAAATTTTAAGACTGGTATTGTTTTACTTGCTAAAACTAAAAAACTGTATAGTTAATTCCTGTCTTTCTGTTCTATCTTTTCAAAAGTAAGTTAAAACTGTGATTCTCCTAAACATTGTGTAAGAATCCAAAGAGCATGAAAACTGCATTAAAGAGCCGTCCAGGACTTAAATATTACTTTTGATTTGAAGCAATTATTTTATTACGATTCATGTCGGGTGATGAATTAACCTAGATTTTTCACTAAGTTTTATCAGATATTTTATGCAACAGAAGAAGGAAGCTTATTTACATAAAATTGCATTCCTGAATGGACAATTCTTGCATTTTTTAAAAATGAGTGAAATTAGTTTATATTTATGAAGAATTTCTTTCTAATTCCAAATATTGACACAAAAGTTCTTTAAAATAATTCGTTATTTAAATATTAAGAAAAGAAAATGCCTCAAAACCGAACCAAAACCAGTCCGATCAAAACGCACAACAAAATTTGTGACTTCAAAGGTTCCTACTGTTTCGGTGGTTATTGTGAAGTTTCTGCCAAATAGTTGGTGCTGGTAGACCATTGCCATACCACGTACAGGTTGGCGCGATTTGCGAGAAACTTGCAAAACTGATTTCCGGTGCCGCATTTCAAGCCAAGATGTTTGGGAAGCCTTGACGTCACATTCAATTCGACCTGAATTAATCGTTTTCTCTCCAACGTGTAACAGGGAAACTTTGATTGCAAATTTTTTTTTAAAAAAAGCGCATTGAGTAGAAATTTTTATGTTTATGGCCTTTTCGAAACATTTAGAATTGAGTAAAAAAAAAAATACGGGAACTGTCCATTGCAATAAAAAAGCACTTTTAACTTACCCTGAATTGAAGATTTCATAAATAGAAGGCGGCAGCTGCCTTTGCATGGCAATTATAAGAGGAAATGGGAAGAAATAGTGCTGGGAAAGATGCAGTTGGCAAAATGTTTTACTTTTGTAGAATTCACTCAGTCTGTTTTCCATTATGAGATGACCATGAAAGATGCAATATTTGCCTCTTTGCACGTCTTCTAACATTTCATCGGCAAAAACTTCACTTGCTGGCATCAAATGTGGTTTTATTTTTTCCCACACTTTTTCATACACTGGTATTCCAGAATTCTAGAAGCAAAATAAGTTTGGTTGTATAAAATTGTATACTGTCGCCAAATTGCCAGAAATATGTCATGTACATATAAAAAATGTAGTATTAGCTAGTAGTGGTATTGCAACAATTCTCTAGCTGTCGCACGGGACATTTTGGTTCTTTTTTCTACTCGTAAACAGATAAGAATTATAAAATTAAGATGAATATAATAGTTATGTTTATATTTGATATATTACTTGGTGAGAAAGTTATATGGAAAAATAATTATTTTAACTTGGTCAAATATGCATTTAGGTATATCGTCTGATGACGTCTACCCTGCGTCAGACGATATAAATGCATATTTGACCTAGTTAAAATAATTATTTTTCTATATAATTTTGTCACCAAGTGTTATAGTCCGAGAGGCGACTGCAAGTTTAGGTATCCCATCGAACATCATTCTGAATTTTGTATGGAATGTGGAGAAAAGTTAGTAGATTACGAATCCACAGGTCTGCTGTGGTGAAAATAACCGAAACTAGACGAAAATCGACCTTGAACAAGTTGAACTAAATCCGATTGCAAATATGCCATAACTTGCCAAATAATGAGCTCTCTTTTTTTTTTTTTTGTGATAACCCATCGCTCTTTAATTTTCAATTTAAGAAGTTTGCAGACGATTCAGATATCTGGCGTCGGTCTACTTGCATTTATTAAAAGTGAGCCAAGTTGGCAATAAATATTACGTAACTGATGTCGCCAATTTGGCTTACTTTTAAAATGTGCAAATTTTCTCAGCCAGAAATCGTCTGCGCCCTTCCTCATTGAAATATAAATGCCGTAGGTTACCAGACGCAGGGGTCGCAGACGTCCTATATGTCCTATAAATCCTATATTTTTTAAAAAATCGGTAAAAACGTCCTATATTGTCCTATATTTTACAATTGTCCTATATATCCTATATTTTCTACATTGATTCGATCTATATTTTCTTCGAATTCTTAATAACGGCGCCGTTTGTTGCCATTTTTTAATATTTCGGATTCTTTGGCGCGATCGTAGGTGAAAAAGACCTGACAAAAACGATGTTTGTAACGGCGGCGCGGCGTTTTATCTCTTGTGATGTCACGTGCTGCATAACCTATAACTCAACTCTACTGGACCGGCGGGAGTTGTAAACATGTGAACATTTCCATAACAATCGGTCTTGAATTTCTGATCTGATTTCTTCTCCAAAGTAATAAATTAATTGGCCATAATGCAGAGAGAGATGCTACAACTAAACTCTGCCTCGGGAAAAACGGATAAAAACAACTTGGGATTAACTTGCAGGCGGGCACCGATAGCCCAGGCGGTAGAGTAACGAGCTCGTAACCGGAGGGTTGTGGGTTCGGGCCTCCGTCCGCCAAATATCGGTGTGTACCTAATGGGGGCTGGTGCACATTAAATCTGTCGTGGCCTCAATGTCCTCTCGTTGGTGTGGTGGGGTCGGAGAGAGGGGTTTACACTAGAAGATTTCGATCTCGTATTCTTCTAGATGCTCAAAATTACGAGACGTATTTGGCTGTGTTAAGCACTTTATAAGTGGCAGAAATAGACAGTCGGTGGTTTCAAAACAAAACAAAACAAATTAACTTGCAGGACTACTTAAGAACATTTTGAGTGCTCAGTCAATAATTGATGAAGGAAACAAAAGGGTTAAAATTTACTGCATGATGTCGGATGGCGATTTTTTTATTCCGAATCCTGTACGGATTCTGCGCCACGAATTGTTTACATCAAACCACTCCAAATTATGGAAATCATAGGCAGTTAGTTATCTTGCTCTTAAAAAATGGCAGGACTGCCATTTTTTGGCGAAAATCGCATTGGCGCAGAATTCATACCGGATTCGGAATATTAGCCACGATTTTTTCATAAAAGTCGCCAAAATTGAAAATTACGTTAATTCGTTGTGTTGTCAAATCCAAACGATCACTAGGGTTGCTTTAAAACCCAAGTGCCAGGTTCGCCACATTCGGCGATAAATCTCCCACTTTTCGCCGCCAATCCAGCCGACACTGAACAGTAAATCTGAATCAACAAAAGACTGCAAGCAGGGATAAAAAGAAAATACTTAAAGATATTGGAACAGTTAAAAATGCTGGAAGCAAAAGACTCATGATTGCAAATAATGTAATTAATAAAACTTGATTTAGGGATGGAATATTGAGGCAATAACGGATCACGTATTCAGGATCAGGCGATTTCTTTTTTTTAAAGGTGTGTTTTCTATTCTCTTAAATTCAATATAACGAGTATATAAATGTATAACGAGTTAATTTTGAAGTTCAGTAGCAACTGTGTGCAGTTATTTTATGTTTTATATTGTCCTATATTTTTTTTGAAAAAATCCTATATATTCTTATTTTGTCACTTTGACCCCTGATAAAGGTAAAGTATCGCCGTTGCCTCATGTTCCCACTCCACTACACCCCTGACCACCGATAATCTCCGTTTTGTAGTTTTAAGTCTGATGTATTTAAAATTATGGTCCTTAAATTTTTCTAAAAAGGTCCTTGAATTTTCTTAAAATGGTCCTTGAAAGTCCTTGAATTTTTTTCTTTAATAAGAGTGGGAACCCTGTTCTAATTGTTTAGAAATAGACATTGATAGACTTCAGCAGTAACAAATCTAATCTAAGAGCAGATAGTTTGGTTTATGCATAAATTAACTTTTTTCAAGAGTGACTAAAAATTGAATATGTGCTTTAACATACTCTTTGTGATTAAATTCTCTTATGTTTAGAATTTACGTTTCACTTCTTTGCAGGGGTCCTATATGTCCTATAAATCCTATATTTCTATATTGATTCGATCTATATTTTCTTCGAATTCGTTATAACGGTACCGATAGTTGCCATTTTTTAAATTTCGAATTCTTTGGCGCGATCATAGGTGAAAAAGACCTGACAAAAGCGATGTTTGTAACGACTGCGTTTTATCTCTTGTGACGTCACGTGCTGCATAACCTACAACTCAACTCTACTGGACCGGCGGGAGTTGTAAAGTGTAAACATATGAACTTTTCCATAGCACGCGGTCTTGAATTTCTGATTAATTTTCTCCTCCAACGTAGTAAATTAATTGGTCATAATACATAGAGAGATGAAGCAACAAAACTCTGCCTCGAGAAAAACGGATGAAAACAACTTGTGATTAACTTGCAGGACTACTATAGAACATTTTGAGTTTGAGTGCTCAGTCAATAATTGATGAAGGAAACAAAAGGGTTAAGATTTACTGTATGATGTCGGATGGCGATTTTTTTATTCCAAATCCGATACGGATTCTGCGCCACGAATTGTTTACATCAAACCGTGCCTAATTATGACAACCATAGGCAGTTCTCTTGCTCTTAAAAAAAAATGGCAGGGCTGCCATTTTTTATCAATCACCGTCAAATCACCGTGGCGCAGAATCAGTACCGGATTCGGAATATTAGCCATGATTTTTTCATAAAAGTCGTCAAAATTGAAAATGACGTCAATACGTTGTGTTGTCAAATCCAAATGGTCTCTAGGGTTTCTGGAAAACCAAGTCCACGGTTCGCTACATTCGGCGCTTAATCTCCCAATTTTCGCCGCCAATCCAACCGACACTGAATAATAAATCTGAATCAACAAATGACTGCAAACAGAGATAAAAAGAAAATACTTAAAGAAATCGGAGCAGTTCAAGCAGTTATAGATACTGGAAGCAAAAGACTCAAGATTGCAAATAATTTAATTAATAAAACTTGATTTAGGGATGGAATATTGAGGCAATAACGGATGACATATATTCAGGATCAGGCGATTTCTTTTTTTAAAGGTGTGTTTTCATTCTCTTAAATGCAATATAATGCGCATATAAATGTATAACGAGTTAATTTTTAAGTTCAGTAGCAACTGTGTGCAGTTATTTGATGTTTTAAAATGTCCTATATTTTTTTTTTAAAAAATCCTATATAATCTTATTTTGTCACTTTGACCCCTGCAGACGAAAAAAATGTGTTCACTTTTTGGCAAGTTATGACATATTTAGCAATCGGATTTAGTTCAACTCGTTCAAAGTCGATTTTTGACAAGTTTCGGCCATTTTTGCCATGGCAGACCAAAGGATTAGTGATCTACTAACTTTTCTCCATATTCTATGAAAAATTCAGATGATGTTCGATGAGGTACCTAAACTTGCAGTCGCCTCTCAGTCTAATATGATATAAAATAAAAACATGATTGCTAGATACATAATAATTTTATAACTCTAATTTGTTTATGAGTAGAAAAAAGAGCTAAAATGTCTTGTGTTTACAGCAGAGAATTGCCCGTGTTTTTCAGGCATGGAAAGAGCCGCCAAAAGGTTGAATTCCGCATTCTACCATTTTGAACATTTTTCAAATTGATGGTTGGAAAATATTGCGCGTAAATAAAGGGGGTAACCCAATTTCCACTTTCACTAACTCGTAAGGTATCAGTATTATTGGATTTGTATGTTCACCAAAGGACTCAAAACAAGTATTAGATATTCAGAAACCTATAAAAGTACATGCAATTTTTTTTTTTTTAATTCATTTTTGTTCAGCAATTTCAGGATTTCGCAATTGAAAATCCAAATATTCGCTATCCTTGTCATTAATTTAAGTTTTTAATCTGAATATACTTAATGTAGTCTGATAGGAAAGTAGGCATTTGATATTTCGCTGTTAAGATTTCATTAGGTTTGGTAAAAACAAGTTGGGCATGCAGCTTAAGACATCGATGGGAAGTCAACAATTTTGTCATTAGTGTTTAGCTAACTAAAATATTTTATCACTTTTATTGTTGATTTTTAGACCGGTTAGTAAGGGCAACAGGTAATTTCCAAACTGAAATGTTTTCAATGTAAATTAAAAGGAACATTTAATTTTTTTTCTTCAAGTTCTTTTGATTCTATACTATTTTTGTTGTAAACCCGCATATCTTTCGCCTTTTCTTTATCTTTAATTCACTTTCATTTCAGGTATTTGCATGCATGATATTGTTTAACAGGCTTTCAAATTTTCTAGAACATCTAGTAAAATGTTTCATACACAGTTAGTACCTCAAAAGTTATTTAATGGGAATGACTGAAATGTTTTGTTTAAAAAATAGTTTTATTAATATTCAGGATATATCTAGTAAAGATTAAGCGATTTTACTACACTCGCTATAGATGAAAGGATTTTCATAAACAAAAAAATTAATCCAAAAAATGTTTTTTTTTATTTTTCAGAGTATAAATTTTCTAATAAGAGAAAACTAGAATTTAATCTTTACAGCA
Organism: Linyphia triangularis; assembly: GCA_963978545.1. NCBI lineage: Eukaryota > Metazoa > Arthropoda > Arachnida > Araneae > Linyphiidae > Linyphia > Linyphia triangularis. The sequence goes on from OZ021728.1 coordinate 25,686,256, forward strand.
TTAGCAAAGTGTCCACACAACCTGGAAATGTCAGGGAGCTTTCTGATTCTGGAAAAATCAGGGAATTGTCAGGTTATATTTGAAAATTTCGCAAAAATGAGGGAATTTTTCTATCGTATTGAAGGTTCGTTTCCCCGTTCATCCGTATTTTGGTGCCATTTATTCAGAGAATTGTGGCAGTAATAGTTAGAAACTTCATCTTACGGAATAATTTAAGCTAAAAAAATTTTGCCGTAAAATCAGGGAACTTTTTTCCTAAATTTTGTAGCCACCCTGTTGGAATTTTAATATGATTATTCTCAATCCTTTGTATATTTATTTTCAATTTCCCATCTGTTAACATTGGATAATGAAAGTATTGGATTCGATTAAAAACTAACTTTAGATTTTTTTTTTCTTTCATTTCTCTACGTTTTGGAATGTACTGAGTTAAAAAAAAAGTGGTCTGGAAAAAATGTCTGTCTGTGGTCACAGCATAACTCATGAACAGATTGACCTACGATGTTCAATTATTGAGTACGGGTTAGTGATGGCCATGGGACCGGTCATTTAGGTTTTCGTCTAAATTGCGCTTATGCATAAGGTAGCTGCCATTGAAAAAATCATATTTTTTAGCAATTGCTAAAAAACTGCTCTTTTGATAAAAATCGGTGGTTAATGCCTCTTAAGGTATTTTAAACATCCCCTTCTCCGAAATTTTTATAGAAATGCAATAAAGGCGTAAAAAGTTGAAAAACGAATGTCTTTACACAGAGTTCTCTTTCTTCCAGCATCGCCAATTAACGACTGTATATCCTGGGATCCACTTACAAAGAAGGATATTGTAAGAATTATCGATAACTATTTCGCCAAGTTCGCAATTTTGGTCGCAGGTTGGTTTTGTATATTATAATCAATTCCAAAAAGTCAAAAGCACTCGGGTGTAATTTTAGCGCATTTTAAGGTCGATTCAATTTATTCTTTATTTAGATAAACACTGATTACGTCTCCATTCTGTGTCTCACTTACACAGAATGGGTCGATCGCATTACTATTACTATTCCATATAGTATCACCCTTTGTTAACGAAGAGAAGTTGAATATCTTACTTCTAAGATAGCTTCAATTTGTATTTCTACTGGAGATGTTCCAATCGTAGAATCTGTACTCAGTAAATCCTCCATTGTGTCGATAAAAGGTTGGCTTTTACGTACTGTCAGCTTCGATACAAGAAGACTCTGTAATGCATTCATTACGAGGATGCCTACACCCAACAACCATAAAGTTACTAATAGTTGTACGAATAAAGATAATTTCATTTTGCTCTTGCGGAGGAGGTACTTTTCGGATGGATCTGAAAGATAAAAATGAATGAAAAAACTTCTGTTGTACAAGATGTTTATAATTAAGGTTCTATTTTAATTTTCAAAAAGCCGTAAGAAAAATCACTGCTCACAGAATGACTGGCATATAATCGAAGAAGACTATTGCGAACAATTTTTTTCCCATTAATGCCATTCCACTTTCCCTCTTCTTTGTGTACGTTCAAGTAAAATTTTAGATCAATCTAAAGTGTTTTTTTTTTTTTTTTTTTTTTTTTTTTTTTTTTTTTTAGTTTTTGAAGGATGAACATGTTTCATCCTTCAAAAGCTGAACCCGGACTAATTAAAATTTAAGTTTTAAATTTTAATCACTCCGGAGGGATTATAATTAGTTCAACTTTCAGAAGCATGGTATTTTTTCTTATGTAAAATCAGGCTTTCAGAAAATATTATTATGACATAGGTTCGAAATAGTTTTTTTCTTATGCCCAACAGTTTGACCCTTCTCCGTGTGTGTACCTCTGCATGTCAAATTTCAGGTCGTTCTGACTAGTGTTTATTTTTACAGCTTTTTTATTTTAATCACCTCGTGTAATTAGTTCAACTTTCAAAAAGCATGACATTTTTACTTTTAATTATCCAAATGTATACAAAGGGTAATGAAAGTATAGAATTCAGTCAAATATTTTTTTTTCTGCATTTCTCTTTGGAACATCCTGATTTCAAAAAAGTGACATAGAAAAAATTTGTGTTTGTGATCAGTATAACTCCCGAACAAATTGATCCACGGTGTTTAAATTTGGTGTGCAGGTTGGTGATGGCACAGGGACCTACCACTAAGGTTTTCCTCAAAATAGACCATGCGCATAAAGGTAGCTTCCATTGAAAAAATCATGTTTTTCAATAATTGCTAAAAAATGGCTCTAACGATTTTGTTCAAAATTGCTGTAGTAAGGTGTTCTAAACATCCCCACCTCCGAAATTCCCGTACCCTTTCCTTGAGCATACCTCATCAACGATCGTTTTTTCTTCTCTCCTTGGTTTCACATATAAGAAAGGATAATATAAGAATTATCGAAAAATATATCACCAAAATCATTATTTTGGCAATTTTTTTTTTTTTTTTTTTTTTTGTATGACTCAAACAAGAATTATGGCAAAATATATCGCCAAACTGGCAATATTTGCTAAATGAATGGGAAAAATAATATAAAAACGGTAAATGACACAAATCCACGGCAGTATTATATTATAATTGAAAGTTGTGCGATGTTCCACACCCCTAGTTTCTTATGTCAAATCATGGCTTTCAGAAAACAGTGGTATGGCATAAGTTCGAAATAGTTTGGCCTTATGCCCAACCGTTTGACTCTATACAGGTCAAGTTTCAGGTTATTCTGACTACTAAACTCCAACTTAACTTGACATCACTAGACAATAGATCTTCACCGTGCTCATAGGCAATCAATCCATTTTAGCAGAGTGAAGACATAATTCTTGCCAAACCTTATATCCTTTTGTTCTCTACAGGGTTGCGTTTCCTAGCGTGATTTTTTCTTGTGGTGGGACAGGAGAAGAATGAAAAGGGAATGGGGTGATACAGTATTCCTGTCCATCCCGTTTGTCGAACAAAAGGCTGTATGGTTTGGCGAGCATTATGCTTTCACGCTGCCAAAATGGATAAATTGCCTATGAGCACGGTGAAGATCTACCGTCTAGTGATGTCAAGTTAAGTTGAAGTTTATTTTAATCATCTCGGGTAATTAGTTCAACTATATAAAACCATGGCATTTGTTCTTTTGTCAAATCATGTCTTTCTTTTATTAAACAATGGTATAGCATAAGAATGAATGCTTCGGAGGCATGAATGAGGAGGCTTTTCCTTTAGATCAGCCCAAGCCATAAATTTCAACATTAATATTTTTTTATTGATACCGATTTTTACTTTTTTTGTGATTTGAGAAAGATAAGTAAAGAGTGTGTAAAAAAAGTGGGTAAAAAACAATTTGATGATAGATGCTAGCTCTCCTATACTATTAATTAATGTTTTACTTACATAATTTTTTTTAAATAAAAATATTTGTTTTTAATAAAAAAATTTAAGAATTTAGTTGAAATGGGTGCATTTAAGAATTTATTATTTTAAGAATGACCTATGTAGAAAAAGAAAGGGGGCTCGTTTAAGTATAAATTGGGACTTGCATCTACAAAATGTTGAAATTGTAACTCCGTGCATGAAAACTAGTCATTTGACTATATATTTTTTGTATAAAATAGAATGATAGTTACTTACTCTGTCGCAACATGTACGAAAGCAAAATCCACACATATTCGCCTGTAATGTTTATCCAAACAAAGTTCTGCGAGACTGATACACTCTTAAACAGTGAAGCTGATGTCGCCGCTATTGCTATAGCTGCGACAATTATCGCCATCCATACCTGTGAAGAAACTTTATTTTAAAAAAAATATAATTGTAAATGCGTTAGTGTTCCTTTAAGGAAAACAGTTGATGACTGATGTGAAATTAATATTTCGGAAAAAAGTTCAAGTTAATCCTAAATCTTCCCTGAGTTCCCTGGAAATGATTATAGCATTGTGGAGTTCATTACTTTTTTACTTTCAATTACCCTTATGTATTTATTATACATAGGATAATAAAAGTATAGCATTTGGTCGGGGGAAAAAAATCATTTCTCCACGTTTTGGAACACCCTGATTTCAAAAAAGTGATCTAGAAAAATTTTCTCTGTGTCTATGTATGTATGTGTGTCTGTGGTCAGCATAACCTATCGAACAAAATGACCTACGACGTTCAAATTTGGTATGCGGGTTGCTGGTAGCTATGGGACCTACCTTTAAGGTTTTCGTCAAAATCGCGCATGCACATAAGGTAGCTGTCATTGAAAAAATCTCGTTTTTCAATGATTGTTAAAAAAACGACTCCAACGATTTTGATAAAAATCGCTCTGCTAATGCATCCTAAGGGGTTCTTAACAACCCCACCTCCGAAATTCCTGTAAAAATGCTTTACTGGCGTAAAAAGTTGAAAAACGAACGCCAAAGTCACAAATTAAAAAAAAAAAGTCCATACAAGAATTATCGCAAAAAATATCGCCATATTGGCAATTTTTTCTAAATAAATTATGAAAATATAATAACGGTAAACGACGCAAATCCACGTCAGTGTTATAGTGTAATTGAAAGTTGTGCGATGTGTCCCTCAGATAATTTTTTTTTTTTTTTCTTTCTCCAACTTGAAGCAGTTAGTTGATGATAACATGATTGAATCGTGTAATCGAAATAGTAGTTTTTACAAAAAATAGTTATAAGAATTTTATAAACAGAATTGTTCAACGATATTACCTACGAGAGTCTATGCTGTTATAATGTCGGTGGCAGAACAATCATAGATCTGCATTACTTACGGTGCGACGAGTGAGGGGGGGGGGGAGAGAGATTTTTGCGTACACAGGTGCAACAAACGGTTAAACTTAGTCTTTTTACACCCGTCTTTTGCCATTTTACATAACAAAAATATTCTAATTTAAATATAGAAGCAAATAATAACTTGCATTTGAACCTTCCCTTACTTTTGTATCCAACACACTAAGATAGAGAAATAGGCTTCCATCTTGAGGTTTTTTCCCTGATAATATTGTGAAAGCCTCCACCGAAATTGGATTTGTGAAGTAAGCGAAATCCATAAGTTTAGGCCTTGGCATGATTGGATTTAAAATGAGATCCACTTCCTGAAACAGAAAAAAAAAAAGTTTAAAAGAAGTTTTTGGTAAAACGTTGAGTGGTGTATGTACATCGTACAAATAAGTGGTAGTTGACTCATGTAAGTCAATGAAGTGTCAATGGTAATCATGGACAGACCATGATTACCACTGATAAATCACCAAAATGTATGCGTAATTATTTATTCATTTTACTTAATATTGAGCAATGTGTTATTTTAAGAAGATCTAAATCTATTTATTTACGAGGTTCTAAATCAATAGAGTGATCAATGGTAATCATGGATAGACCATGATTACCATTTAAAAACCATCAAAATGCATGCGTAATTACTTTCAATTACCCATGTGTATACATAGGGTAATTTTAAAAAAAAAAATCGATTTTCTTTTTTAACATTTCTCCAGGCATTCTTTAGCATTTCTCCCCACTCTCCAAGTTTTGGAACATCCTGATTTCAAAAAAGTGTTCTTGAAAAAATGTCTGTCTGTGTGTGTGTATGTATGTATGTGTATCTGTGGTCAGCATAACTCCCGAACAAATTGACTTACGTTGTTCAAATTTCGGATGAGGGTTAGTAGTGGCCATGGGACCTACCATTAAGGTTTTCGTCAAAATCGCGCATGCGCATAAGGTAGCTGCCATTGAAAAAATCATGTTTTTCAATTATTGCAAAAAAAACGGTTTCAACTATTTTGATAAAATTTGCCGCGATAATGCCTCTTAAGGTGTTCTAAGCATCCCCACCTCCGAAATTTCCGTAAAAATGTTTTAGTGGCGTAAAAAGTTGAAAAACGAATGCTTTCAACATAGAGTTCTCTTACCTTGAGCATACCTCATCAACGATCGTTTTTTCTTCTCTCCTCAGTTTCTGTTATCAGAAAGGATTATATAAGAATTATCTAAAAGTATATCGCCAAAATCACCATTTTGGGGAATTTTTTTTTTCTCAGACCATTACAAGAATTATCGCAAAAAATATCGCCAAACTGACCATTTCCTCTAAATGAATGATGAAAATATAAAAACGATAAATGACACAAATTCACGTCAGTATTATAGTGTAATTGAAAGTTGTGCAATATTCCACACCCCAAGTTTTTTATTCATTTTACTTAATATTTAGCAGCTTGTTATTTTAAGTTGCTTCTATTTAATTAGTAACATATATTTTGTTTAAGAAATATCGAGATTCTGATAAACTCCCAAATTTAAAAGCACAACCAGTCTATATTTAAGGTCTGTCTACTTCTGTCTTGAAAGTTCTGATCTATTAAATTAATTTTTACAGCTATTCAGCACTTAGAAAAAATAACCAGACTTAGAAAAAATTAATTCCAGGTATGAATACATAATATGCTTACATTTCTATACAGCATGCCAACCATGCCACTCCATGTGTTATTTTCCCAGGTTCCAAATATATCTCCTGGCGATCTGATAAATGTCATACTATAAAATAAAAACAAATTTATACCACTAATCTGCAGTCATTCGGTAAAAGACTCCCAATCTAAAAAAAAAAAAAAAATCAAATGCATATTTTGACACTTTCTGATGTTATATTTCTTAGTCAATAGAAAATATCTTTTTATTTCATTAAATGGCTCAAGTTCTTAGATCATGCAAACCTATAAAAAGAAATGCAATTTCAAAGAACGAACTCAAAAGCTTCAAAATATGCTTTTGAATTTTTGGCGATTTGGGGCTTTTTAACGTATGACGGCAGTATATTTATCAAGTAAAATGTAGTGATGCAAATATTGAACTGTGTACAGTGCACAACTTGAACTTCTAACGCAAGGATTTCCAAACTTTCCGAATTCGGAACCCGCCTTTTTAAAAAGTCAATTTTGTTGCACTCACTATATTTACATGCATCCAGATTTTTTTTTTTTTATCTTGGGAAAACGAAACGTCACCCAATGGTCCAATGCAGCTCAACAGGCTTTTGTTTCAACACTACCAAATGTTTAGGCTGTGCATTTGAACTCGTTAGATAGATTCAAACATGTTCAAGTGTATTTACAACAGCAAGTAAATAAACAGCATTGACATATTTTTTGAGATTCAGAATAAGTAACAAAACTTTTTCTGCAAAAATAAAATTATACCTCCACCTTTCTTTTACGTATTATTGGAAAAAAATTTAACTTTGTAGATTCGCGAAAGAAAATGCCGTATCCAACACAAACACATAATAATATAATTAATGGTACATCTTCTGTGCTTTGCTTACACAAAATAAATTCATCAGTTACGTTATGCCTTCTCTAGATTAGTTCAATGTGTATGACGAACCTAGTAATGATTGAAGTGTTGCCCAGGTAAATATATTCAATCTTAATTCTAAGGAAAACCTAAAATCACCCTGCGGCAAAATTGTTGATTAATTAGTAATTATATTGATTATTGTATAGATATATTTACCTTTTCAACTATTTAAATAAAGTAAAATTTAGATATATAAATACACATGTTCATGCACACATTTACTATACCTGCATCGTTATAACATTGGATGCGCAAAATGCTCAAACTGTATGAATGAAACCAGTCTGTTTTCCCAGGTTTTTAAACTATCGTTATAAACAGGTTTTACTGTATAAGAAACCGCATGCTGCCCATACTTTCTTTGAAAAATATTTAAATTTAGACTTAATTACTTAATATATAAATTTTGCGTACTTTATTGTCTTCACTTAAGGGGAAATAGACAATTCCCGCATTTTTTAAAAATGAGTGAAATTAGTACATATTTATAAAGAATTTCTTTCTGATTCCAAATATTTGAACAAAAGTTCTTTAAAAAAATTAGTTATTTAAATATTAAGAAAAGAAAATGGCCCAAAACCCAGCCAAAACCAGACCGATCAAAACAGTCAACAAAATTTGTGACGTAAAGAGATACCCTGCGTTTCTATGGTTATCGTGAGGTTTCTGCCAAATTGTTATCGTTAAAAAATTTGGCGTTGGTAAACCATTGCCACAATCCGTACAGGTTGGCGTGATTTGCGAGAAACTTGCAAATTTGATTTCCGCTGCTGCATTTCAAGCCAAGATGTTTGAGATCTCTTTACGTCACTTTCAATGCCAACGAAATGGGTCGTTTTCTCGCCAACCTCAAACAAGGTAATTTTGATCGCAAATTAAAATAAAGTAAAAGCGCATTGAACATAAAATTTTATGTTTATGGCCTTTTCGAAACATTTAGAATTGAATAAAAAAAAAAAAATTAAAAAAAAAAAAAAAATGTGGGAATTGTCCATTGGTACCCTCTATACCGGTAATGTTAATTTGCAATATTTCATGTACCTTTTCCTCAGATAATAATTGATATAGAAGCCTAATTTTTTTTCAATGAATTTAGCCGACATTTGTTATTCTACTGAAGTGAGCTTTTTATCGAAACTCATTTACTTTTTTTTTACTGAATTATCGTGAAAGTCACGCAAAGTTATTAAAAATCACAAATTTTTAGACGAAATAAGCCAGAACAAAAAATATTTTTAAATTAACAAAAAAAAAACTCACTTCAGTATATACAGATGCATAAAAGGAATGTGTGGTAAGAAATTTAGGTGCGTAGTGTGTGCAGTTTTTAAGCAAGAAGTACATGACCAATAGCGGATCCAGCCAGGGGTCGCTGGGGGCGCGCGCCCCTCCCTCAGCTTGAGTCTATATATATATTTTGTAATAAGTTCACACAACAAACATATTTCGACCTTCATCTAATTTCCGGAAAAAGAAGAAAAAAAAAGCTTAATTTTGGATCAAGGTTCTTTTTATAGCCTTCTCCCATTTCATTCAAACGGACGTTGAAAGACTGCACTAGCATTCAAACCTCCACCCCCTTGATCTTGAAGACATCTTCACGACACTTCAAAACACATCCCTTTCTGTTAAAAGTACCCTGGGATCGAATTATCAATAAATATTTTTCCCGTCCTCCAGGACCAAAGATACCTTTTTCTGTCGGCTGGGAGGAAGAGATGTTGACTCTCACATATGTAATGTTCCACACCAACCGGGGGGGGGGGGGGAATAATGAGAGGTTGACTATTTTGGTTACCCTCCTTCTTTGGAAATAACCACTTTCATTCAGCTAGACATAGTAATTGGCTAAACTTAAAGTTTTGATAGAAAGGAAGAGGAAGGTTGTTTATAAACTGCATAAGAACTCGTCCAGCTCTAGCTTGTGCTTGTGTTTCGGCTTGTAAATAAGCGCCATGTTTGAATTCAGATTAAAAATCCTCCTTTGAAACACCACAGTGGAAAGGTATGTCAATTTTTTACAAGAAATAGACTTACAAGCAGTTTTGTAAAAAGTATTATCTGTGTAAAGTAGCAGTACTCGGTGGGTCCACGGGAAGCAGGAAGGTCTACTTTTTTTAGTGATTATTTCAGGGGGGGGGGGGGGTCTTGTTTTACAATATTATATAATGTCAAATTTTATCACTGGACTTTTTCATTTAATTTTATCATTATACTTTTTTATGTGTAAGTATAACTATTGGCAATAGACTTCGAAACTGGAATTTGTTTTGTAATAACTGATCAATAATTAAATTGTATTTGTTTCTATTGCTTTATTAAAAATATTACTTATAATTATTAGTAAAACATTCTCTTTGAAAACAATTTTTCCCTACATACTTTAGATTACTCGATTAGCTATGGATTATCCAATAAAACTACGTATTTTTACTTATTAAGCTCACTGCATTAATGTTTTATGAATATGTTAAATTTTGATGTACAATTACTGATTTCCCCGTTTGATGTAAGTATAATGTAAGGTTTATACTTAGTCAGTTAGTCACAAATAAAAGTAACAAGTTCCCGCTTTCATTGGAATTTCTTCAGTATAATCGATACCTCCGGAAATGTAGCTTGCTAAAATGTTCAATATGTACGGTACATTTTGAATACAATTGTTTTATTAAATAAAATAGTAAATGAAAAAATAAAAGGGCAGTGTTAACCACCCTTATACGCTAAGCTAGCAAGTCGGAGATGTGACGAATGAGAGGGGAGGGGGGTCAATCAATGGATATGGATGATCTTGAAGTATATTTTTTTAACAATGCTTAGATTTTGATTTTTTTTAAAAACTTTTTTTAAATATTTAATTTCGTCCTGACTAGGGCACGGCAAATTGTTGCACCCCACCCTCAGGAAAATCCTGGATCCGCCACTGTACATGACTAATGGGAAAATGAAGTTTTGAGAAAAACTCATTTTAAAGAAAACTTTACTTACACTAATAGTTTCCACTTTTGTCTTCACAAATTTATTAAAAATACTTCTAAATGAGGTATTATTATAAATAAAGTATAATTTTAAAGGAAAAATTAAAATTTTAATAAAGAATAGTAAACTCAAAATTGATTATTTTTTTAATAAATCTTAGAGTACCAACTCCCCTTAAATATTTAAAATGGTTAAACAACTGAAATTTCTAAATTAAACATTCAATATTTAATTCCTCCACTACTTACCTAATATTCATCCAATTAGCTACATCTTTTACAATGGCAGTAATTATTCCATTCAAGACTAGGGAACCACTTGAGTTTTCTACTTTCACAAATGGAGGAAACTGTAAGCATAGAGATGATAAGTTAATCATCCCTTTTTAACAACTTTCATGCTCGCATCACTCAATGCATTTTAAATATAAACCCCAAACTATGTAGCTATGGAGTGAAATATGAAGATATAGTCCCACCTGAATTTCATTAGTTAGGAAGTTTTAGTTTTAGTAGGGACTGAGAAGCAAAGGAGTCTAAGTGACTTTTCTTAACTTTTGAGAAAATACAATTAAAAGTTTCTTATTTATATTAAATTCTATGAAAATTATTTGTTGTTCAAATACTAACCTCTGGAATGAAGATATCACTAACTGTTTTTACATATACCTATTATGAATTTTAATTTTTTCGTATAGTTCTAGTTTCAAATGCATTAATTACTCCATTCATTACAAAAATCACTTGGACCCCTTCGCTTCTCAGGGCCTCAAATGACATTCGATGTAAATTTGTTTCTTTAAGTTTAATACGCCTATCTACATTATACATATAAAAAATGTATTTGTTGATAATTTTCGTTTTCTATGTTTATAGAAATTTTTTGATTACATTAATCACTGTATCTTCTGTAATTGCTAATCTATATATACTAACAATCTGAAATTCTTATATTTCTTTGCCATATGCTATCAAATCCGCCATTTCCCTCTCCCTCTTTCCAAAAAAAATTTCTGCCGATTTCATATGTAGAGCCTAAACTGTAATAAAAAAAATTGCCCATTCTCTGTATATTTTTTCGTGAGGCATCCAAGGAACCGGGAAGTATCCCAAGATTGAATCTTTCCTAACAAGAAATTGTTTTAAATTTCAAAAACGATGGTTTTAAGTGTTTAGAATATAAGTTTAAAATGAGGTCGAACACTCTAAGCATAACGATGAGAATGCTTGACTTGATTGTCAAACTTGAATTACATCCTGTATTTTATTTTTATGATTAAAGAGTCACGTAGCCGGATTTTTTTTTAATGGATATCTCTGTATTTATAAATTTTGCACAATTTGCATTAAGAAGAATTTAAATTATTGTTACTATAAAATAGTAAAAGGTTGAAAAGTGATTTAACTTAATCATGGTTTTAATTTAATTCATTTATAACTTTCTTTGTTCCATGATATTAATTTAAATTAGAAATTGCATGTTTTCAAATGACTTTTGACATCTTAACTTTGATCTTTATTTAAAATGCAAATGATTTCTCAAAACACACTTATTAAAATAAGTAATATATTATGAGTTTGAAAAGTTTTCCTTAAGTATAGTTAATATCAATATATAGATAAATTTCTGAGTAAAATTTTGTGAAAGTTTAAAATTTAAACTTGCTGGAAGACTAAGTAATATAACTTACCTAAAACATAATATGGCAAGGTAAAATCAAATAATTTGTCATTGCAAATTAACTTGGTTTATCTGAGTGACTTTTATCAATTGGAAAGTATCTTCTTACTACTTAGAAATTAATTTAAAATTATTTATATTTAAGAAAAGTATTTCATTTTTCCAACAACAAATTGCCTTTATAATTTGAACAAATATCTTATTTTGCGTCCTCAATTCTAATTTGTCATTCGTCAACCTTCTAAAATATAAATTCGAATCCATTTACATCTTAATAGATATGACACCTGATTAGAAAAGGCCGTATTAGGACATCTGTTGAGTTTCTCACAGCAATAATACAGCACAATCGATGACTTCTTGCATATTTAATCTAAGAAAAAATCAATTATGTGACTTACGTTCGAATAAGCGACTCGCAAATTGAATGTCCCGACGTGTGATGACATTCAGTCCCTTCGAAATCATCCAAGCCCTTTTCAATAGCTCCAAAATGACACTGCTGTGACATCGAACGTTGCACGAAAACTGCAAAAACTAACGAATTGTTATTGGTTTACGTATGTAGCTATCTACTTAGACACTTCCCATTTGTTTAGTTCATGTTGCCTAACAATTACTACAACGTCAAAAAATAAGCTCATTAAGGAAAGATAAAAAAAAATTTGAAGTTGAAAATAACATAATGAATGTTTTCAAGCCAAGGGCGGATCCAGAGTATTATCACGGAGGGGGCGGACAATTTTTTAGTTTTGGGCTGTTGAATAGTAATTTTGATAGAAAAAAATTGTTTTTAAGTTATACTACTACACCATGAGATTCCAAAACAATAACATCAAATGTATTTAATAGAACTAGTTTATATCTAAACTACAAAAACGTTATAATTATTATTATTATTTTTTTTTTTAACAAAAACAACTTTTTAAACAAATAATGTGTAGTAAAAGAATTCTAATACTTTTGTGTGTTTTTTAAAAACCGAAACTTTCTTCCAAAACATAAAGCAAACTCATATTTTTCTTGGAAGTGCACTAATGAACAAATTTCTGCTTCCATGTTCCATGATCAGGAAGAATTAAACCAAATTTGTTTGATATATTTTGCATAGCCCTTGCTGTCTTGATTTGTACTCGGCCTTTTCTTCAATTATTAGGATGTTCAGTATGGATTCGTCAAATCTTAATTGACTGCATTCATATCCTAAGAGAAGCGAGCTTAAAAACGTGAACGGTAAAAACCATGTAGTACATTGGTTTGATTTATAATTCATTTTTTTCACATGTTCATTAACTTATTATGTACATAAATTAAATAAGTGTGTTACTTTTGAACGTTTTGTTATTACACTCCTGATAAACAACAAATAAACAATTTTTGTCGTCCTTTTTTTTTCTTCTTTCTTTCTTTTCCCTTTCTATTTAACTCTGATTAACGGAGGGGGCTCGCTGTATCCGACATTGTTTCAGGCTTCTTGCAGTGTTTCGCTTTCGACCAATGTGCTTTGATCATAGACCCCTTGCTTCGATAGATAATCTCAAACACTTCTGCAGCATAAGCCAAAAAGATAAGCACGCAGCACTTTTCCCAGTAAAACTTAGAGAGCTTTACTTTTAAAATCCTTTATATTAACTTCAATTTTGTGCATATGTAAGTTTGTGGGTATGTTTGTCGATGGCGGGCAAATATGCGGAGGCCTAATTAACCTCCTTGTCGTCATCCAATCGGTCAGAAACTTGACAGATAGATTCGATGTCTATGACAATGCATTCTATCAAATTTTAGGAGCTACCACTGTCACTAAAAGGTCGATTTTACGGAATACTAATAAACCAACTTGCCGCCATCCAATTCTTGCTGAAATAGCATTGAAGCTTGGCGTTCATTATCGCTGAGCAGAGCGGAGTGGACTAGATTAGAGTCAATTACAAGGCTGTCGACGTCCATTGCAGCACGAGGCTCGTGCTACAGTAGACGTTGGCAGCCTTGTAATTGGCTCTAATCCACTCCGCTCTGCTCTGCTCAGCGATAGTGGACAGATAGCTTTAACCGATCATTAAAGAAACTCTTTCCTGTTGTCAAAATTGTTTTAATAAATGAATAATAAAATAAATTGATTTAATCAGAATAAATAAAAAATATATTTGGATGTGAGTACATTAATTCACATTTATTTTTCATGGATAAATTTTGAATAGTAGTTTATCAGATATTTTACTGATAAGAGAGGTTTTTAATATTTAAAATTAGATACCAACACCAAACACACGCTGGCAAAAGAAACGACGCTTTGTTTATGAATTTAAATATAATTAAAAACTTTGTTTTCATGGGTTATATTATTATTGACTCCAAAACGACTAAATTGCAAATTTTGAGCTTTACCGCCTTATGATATTAGTTTCTGTATACGGTTTAAATACGGTTTAAAGACCATAATAATTATAGCATTGCTTTGAAGTTTGCTATTCATAACCTAGCGAAAACAGTATTTTTCAGTTTGATAAAAACAATTTCCAATACTAGTTCAAAATATTTGTAAATTTCATTTATAAAAATAAAAATCCCACACAAAAAAAAAAAAAAAAAAATGTACAGTGGCTCCCAAAAGTGTTCGCTCAGTCAACTTTCAATCAAATGCTACATTATCCATCTCAAAAACTAATACATCAGAATAGGATATTTTAAAAATAATATCTCTAATTTCATCTTAATAAAATTACATAAAATATTTGTAATGATTAATAAAAAAAAATTAGAAAAATCATTCACCTAAAAAAAAAAAAAAACTAACATGAAATTCTTTAAAAAAAAAAAAAAAAAAAAAAAAAAAAAAAAAATATTATTTAAATTCAATCTCAAACTGCAACACTTTTTCTACAAAATTTAAAACTGTACAAAGATTTTTGAGAGACACTGTATGCTTTTGCTGATAGATTAGCCATTAATGTATTTTTACATGGGAAAAAAAAACCTTAAAACATTTTCATCCAAATGTTATTTCTTTACTTTTTTGTCCGTTATACTACCAGATGAATCAACAAGAAGATTATGCATTCTAAATAGTTAATCACTAAATTTGCATGTTTGTGCCTTTTACCATCAATATAAATTTTGCGCTTACATAAATAAGAGTTGCAAATTCCATGAGCGATTTACACGACACGAAACAAGGGGCATGACATAATCTTTTGAGAGAAAAAAAATCTTTAATAGAAACTGTAGTAGTACAAAAAAATGCTGTTTCATGTTGTTATTTTCAAAATTTAGTAGTAGGAAATATTAAACTGTTTCAAGTCAGTGACCACTTAACAAACTTAACCGTTGGTAATCAGAATAAAAAGAAAATATGTAGTGTTTTTGTGTAATGGTCAGGTATAGTAAATATATTCTGACTATCATCTTTTAAAAGAAAACTTTCCTCAAAAATGTATTGGGATGCACAAATGGAAAATGGATTTGATTTAATTATAGGACAATTCCTTGCAAATTATTTTATACTTATGTATAGTAAATTGCACTTTAATATGTCCAAACACATAAGCGGACTATAAATATTTAAAGTTATGTGTAACAACGTGTGAGAAAAATAGAGATGAAAAGAAAGTAATTATTTTCCGAATAACGTGCTGAAATTATCTTGAAATACTGAAAGCTGTTCTGGCGTAGCTTAATAACAAATCTGCAAACTTCCTTTAAATATGCAAATTAATATAAATCACTTATTTAACATAGTATAGACTTTGCTGCAAGTTAGTTTATATTACAAGGTGAGACCGAAAAGTAAGGTGACTGATGTCATAATATTCACTGTATTATATATTTGCAGATAAATACATCACTGTCCTTCAAAGTAGTTCCCGCCGTCTACAATACACTTCTGACAACGTTCATACAATTTCTTGAAACTTCTGAAAAAGTTCTCTTTTGAGATAGTCTTAAGTTCCTTGGTAACAGCAGCTTGAATGTCTGAGATGCTTGAAAATCGGTTTCCCTTCAGTGCCAATTTCAGTCGCGGAAAGAGGAAAAAATCTGCTGGCGCTAAATCAGGGGAATAAAAGGAGGGTGTAATACAAGTATTACAGTATTACACCCTCCTTATTCCCCTGATCTAGCGCCAGCAGATTTTTTCTTCTTTCCACAACTGAAATTGGCACTGAAGGGAAACCGATTTTTAAGCATCTCAGACGTTCAAGCTGCTGTTACCAAGGAACTTAAGACAGTCTCAAAGGAGGATTTTTTCAGAAGTTTCAAGAACTTGTATGAACGTTGTCAGAAGAGTATTGTAGACGGCGGGAACTACTTTGAAGGACAGTGATGTATTTATATGAAAATATATAATACAATGATTATTATGACATCAGTCACCTTACTTTTCGGTATCACCTTGTACTAAGCCTTCTAGCGAGTGAAATCCTTGATTAAATTATGTAAAATGAAAGCCATGAATAAATTATGTAATTTTAAGGACAAAATTTTTAGACCACTATTCGATAAATAATCATACTCAACTTTTCAGATTTTGTGAAAATTTATTAAAATATAGTTATACAATAATTAATAATAAAGTCATACAATAAGGATATGAAGGCTGCGGTAAAATAAATAGTAGGATATAGTTTGACTTTGGTAAATAAAACTTTTTTCCCTTTTGAAGTATACTTAATGGTATTCGATATTTTTCTGAGCCGAAATTCTAAACTATTGTATTTTTAGAAATCTTATACATCATTAGATTTAATTATTAATATTTAAACTATCGCTGGATAACAAATTATCAATCTCCGGACACTCCCCAGTTCTTAGGATGACTTCTTTTAAACAAGTATCGTCAACTTTTCTTGGTGGAGTAATATCGTTGAAGTTACTCTCTCGAATAATGGTTTCCACTGACATTTGACTTCTTGTTTCTGAAGCTATAAATAATATAGTAGGAATAAGTACTATTTAAACATTGAAGAAATGAAAACAAATGAACGATTGAATAAGCTTTTCTGCAAGCAAGATTGGTTAGTATTACCATTTATAGTTATATTTTGTTTAATATATACAGGGCTCCCACGGTCATTGAAAGTCATTAAAAGTGCTTAATATTTTTGAACTTGTTTTCAAGGCCTTGAAAGTTCTTGAAAATCCTTAAAGGGGTCTTTAAAAGTCCTAAGAAGGTCCTTAAAAGTCCTTAATTTTTGCGGATGTTGTGTGCCTTACTGCAAAAGTTATAAAAGTACAACTCGGACTTGTTATCCCCGCGTGACCGCCACTTATCTGCACCTTATTGGAATTCTCTAACATTACGCATCCTCCAACTTGTAACTTTATTAAAAATTTAAATATAGACATGATGCCTGAAAACAAATTTTCAAAGGTCTTTAAAAACATTATTTAGGTCCTTAAAAGTCATCCATTTTTATTCTGTAATTTGAGTGGAAATCCTATATATAATACAAATAGTTTATAATATAATAAATCTAATCAATCAATCATATTATTACTATAATTATCATTTTTTTTGGTTTTTTTTTGCAAAAACTAGTTAAAGAGCAAAACCTTGACTTTTTTTTTGTCAATAAAAAAGTGATTTGTTCTTTTTATAAAAAAATTATGTATAATTTAAAGTTCAAAAATTCGATTTCGTAAGAATAATTTATTGTCAAATTGACGTTTATGCCAACACATTCTTGAGAGAATGATTCCTTCCTTTGTAAGGCGATTGTCACAACACAAAAAAAAAAATTCCAATTAAAGAAAAGTCGATAGAAGAATGCATACCACTGTTTTTTTTTGCTCTCGAATAACCCCTCATTTTACTAGGTGTTTGACCTAAAATTATGCCACTACTTGCCTTCGAGTTTGTTGATTTTTTTTTACAAATGAGTGAACAAAATGTATTGATAGAGAATAGTATTGGCAATTTGCATTGAAGCGGTTCCATTTAAATAAATAAAAGAGACTTACGCAAATAAAGAACGTTTCACACAATTACTATATCTATGAAGAATAAATGTTTACATTACTCCTAAAACATACAACAGCAACAAAAGGTTATTGGCGAATATTTTCCATTACATCTTATTTTATAGTATTAGACAAAAAATCGTTTCTAAAGAGAGAACGATTCGACCTTCTTCTATTAAGTTGAAGAAATATAACTGGAACTTTATTTAAAATATTTCTACATCGCACAACTACATCAAAAGTTTCTTGGCTAAATTTTCATGACATCTTATTTTACAGTATATTACAAAACAAAGCCGTTTCTAAGGAGATTGACTGATTGGACCGATTGGACGTCCGACTCCGGTGCAAATTCTGCGCAAGAATTGCTTACATCATTAAATCACCCCAAATTACGGCAACCGTAGGCAATTTACTTGCTAGTAAAAAATGGTTGCTGCTACCATTTTTTGTCAAAAATCCTCTTGGCGCAGAATCCGCACCGGAGGTGGAAGTCCAGTCATTGGACATTCTCCTACTAAGTTGTAGAATTATAATTCTTACTTACTTTTATGCGCCATTGACTCTTGGTTCATTAAAACCGCTTGATGTGCAAGTGGAGCTACGTCAATATGGTGTCCCTTTCTTCGTTTCTGAAACATTTTCCACAGAACATACAACAGGTAGACGAGCAGGCATAATACGATGATAGAAATTATGCAAATGACCACGAAGACGTACACGCTGTCTGGAGGATGACGAACATACTCGTTGTAGCTTTTAGAATGCTCATGATCATCAAGCGGCTCGTGGCTGTTGAGGTTTCTGAGCAAACTTTTCAAATAAGTCAAGAAGTATTTTATCTCCAATTCCAGTGCTTCATACTCCATGTCTAAAAGGTATCCTATTTGATCTCTGAATTGACTAGCGGTTGTAGCATTCATATTTTCTTTATGATCGCGCTTGAATCTGTGAGAGTACACGGGCATTTTACTTTTGGATGATATTAGAGCGGTTTTTTAGAACATGTGTATGAATTGGAAACGATTAAAGGTAAAGTTATGGTTTACTTGCTGTAAAAACAAGAAAGTTAATTTAAGTTAATTAACAATTGAGTTAAACAATTAAAATTATTGTTTAGTTCCCGTATTGTTTTCGTAACAATGTGAACGCATCAATGAAACAAAGCAATTGATAAACCGATGAAAGAAGGTTTAGATTATAATCAAAATCGTTGGAGCTGTTTTTTCGGCAGTTCCTGAAAAACTGCTTTCTCAAACAAATTGTAGGTATTCATATATTTTTAATCAGTAACAAAAATATATAAGTTCATTTTAAAAGTGTTTTTCCCTTTTTGAGAAAATGTGAACAGCGTTACTCTGGCCCTTAAAAAAAATGAATTAAAATTGAAAATATGAAAATTTCTCGAATATAGAACATTAAAAAAAAGAAAAAAATCACCAGGAATGTGCCAGGGTAAGTTACTATACATTTAAAAAAAATAAAAGCTATTACAATAAGCATTCTTAAAATTTTATTCTGAAGTCAATGATTGTTTATTTATAAATATAACCTAAAATACAATATATATATATATATATATATATATATATGTAGGATTTTTATTATCCCATATCAATTGTTTACCGTCCATTTCAATTTCCTCTTGTAAAGACAGATGGCACTGCAAGACGATGTTTCTTTTGTTTTTTATTACGAATAAGTATTCGTACTCCGTGATTTTATTTTTTTAAGCAAGAAGCACACCGGATCCCATTCGGAAACAAACACGCTGAACTCTGTCCGCCAATTTTGGGTGCACTCAACTCACTTCGCTAATTGGGTAATGTACTAATTAAACACTTAGTTTTCGTCGACTTGTGCTGCCATTTGGCTAGTAATATTTAATACTTTTCCCCCCTTTGTTTTGTTTAAAAGTGATTGTGATGTTTCGTCTAATAAATTTAACTGTACTTTCCGTTTCTGATTTGGAAGTTTATTTCTCTTTTATTTCATTTTTGCTTCCCTAAATAAATCCCCTAGACATTTAAAAAACCGAACCACTAACCCCCCACATATTTTTGGGGTCCTCGGCCTGGATTAGCGAAAAAGAATTTTGAAAGGGGAATTGCTTCTAAATTTATTTTTTTTAATTTCGAGTAAATTTTGGTTTTTGAATAAACCACGTCCCTGTAGCGATTCATTTTTTTTTGTTCGTTTTCAAAGTTATTTGGTATAATAACAAGTGTATGCCTAGTAACCTGTTTCGTTTTGGTAACATAAGTTCAGTAATATTTTTCATGAGTGCACCCGTTTTAATCGAAAATCACCTTTATTCCTTCGAACCCCTCGAAGATGAAATTTACAATTAAACTAATTTAAACCCGTCGTAAAGAAATTCTCAAAGTTCCAGTCGTCGTTCTTAGCCAAAAAGCATCCAGCTTCAAACGAAATTCTTCGCCAACGAGTCTTCAACAAGCAGCCTGCCATTTCCAACTGGTGTCTCAACGTCTCATCAGTGTTCGTCTTCATCAGTGTTCGTCTAAAATTTTCGAATTTTCAATCCCGAAGTGCTGAAATTTTATCCGAGGCCCTTACCGGATAATTTGCCAAGATTAGTGCTCTGTGTTCCGAAACCATCTACTAAATTAATTTCGTGTTCTAAGCAGTGACAACCGACGTCTTCAAAGCCAGCAGTTTATTCCTTCAGATAAGTTCTGAATCATTGATACTTTCTTTTTCTAAGAATTGCATACTAGTTTTTTTTTATTTACTTTTTTTTGAAAACCTCTTGCTTGGGTAAACTCTTCGCAACACAAATAAAGAGAAAGAATAAAAAAAAAAAAAAAGGTCTTATCTATAACCGGAAGTGATACCTTGAAGGATTTGATGTTGCAGTCTTTTATTTATATTTTCATTATTGTTCTAAGAATAGCTTACATTTAAATTGTTTCTATATTCCCTTTTATTCTTTTTGTCTGAATTAATACAAAGAATATTATTCAATATACATTATTTTGATGGATAACTTTGGGTAATAATTCATTGTTTACTTTTCCAAATGCAGCTGTTATTTTGAGAAGTTAGGTGATTTAAGTGAGATAAACTTATCGTGTTAAAGTGTTCTTTTTATAAAATATCCTTGGGTAATATTTTGTTTCGAATACTTAATATATTATTCGCATCCTTATTCATAGTTTACTTTTCCAAATGCTGCTGTTATAATTTCTTATGCAATTAATTTTATATGCAATACAAAGCATAACTTATGCAGTATTATGTTTTAAAATATTATGCAATACAAAGTAAGTACATTATTATAAGTTAGTATGTTTATCGTGTTCTTGTCCAAGTGAAAAAAAAAAAAATCTTTTCAGTAAAAAACTTCTGAAGACTTGTTCTTATACAAAAGTTCATGAAATTCTAAAACCTTTTTCTTACGGTAGTACTCTTACTTTTTTGTGAATTATCTGATTGACCGAGAGTTGATTAACTTCTTCAAAAATATATTTCTTCATTTTTAGAATGTATCTTCGTTAATTTCGTAGTGTTCTTAGCAGCATACTTCATTATTTTTTTTTAAAAGAGGAAAAGCACACAACATAAATCTACAAGCTTTTTTCCTTTTAGTCGTTATTTTTTTTTAATTTCATTTTTACGAATATCACAAAGTTCACTGGATTTCCACCAAATTTAAAGATCACCATGACTTTTCTTCTAAGAAGTAAAAAAGAGGATCTGTTGAACTTAGCCACGGAATTAGGCATAAAGATAACCGCTACCATGACCAAGCCGATCATCAAAGATTTAATCTTGGGAAATGAGAAGTATGACGAAGATGAAGTAAAAGCACTTCTCGAGAGCATCACCGAGGAAAGGTTGCAAGAGCAAGAGCGTCAAGAGGCCATCGCCATCGAGGAACGAAAACGTCAAGAGGCCATCGAAGAACGAAAACGTCTAGAAGCCATCGAAGAACGGAAACGTCAAGAAGCCATCGAAGAATGGAGACGAGAAGCAGAGTTCGAGCTCGAGAAATTACGAATCCAAAACCAGAAGGATTCATCTTCGAAAAACGTCACAACAAACCAAGTACCAAGCAGACCTTCACGTGATACCTTCCACAAGTTCGATATGAAAGAAGATGTGAATCTTAACCTCATCCTGTTCGAGAGGCATGCAGAGCTGTCATCGATCCCTAAAGAAGAATGGGTTCAGCACCTCATAGGCCTACTTCCAGTCGACGTTGCACACTTAATTGCGCGGGAGTTCCCCGACAAGTCTCACGACTATGATCACGTAAAGCAGTTGCTGCTACGAAGGTTCAAACTGTCTCCAGAAAGACTTCGCCAGATGTTCGTGTCACACCAAAAATCTCCTGAAGGAACTTGGTTGGATTTTCTCCATGAATTGCAAACTTACTTCGATGGATGGGTGGAAGGTCTTGAAATAAAAACTTACGACCAGCTTCGTAACCTCATCATAGCAGATCAGATAAAAAGAAGAGCTCCGTACGAATTCAAAGAACATTTTCTAGATGAATGGACACTCATCAACTCGCCCAGAGAGCTGGCCCAAAAGTTCGAAAAATACGAAGATGTCCGCAGAACGTTAAAGTCAAAGCAGTTCGACTCCTTGCCCAAAGGAAAATATGGGGCTAAATCGTCAAATTATGGGAACCCTTCCCGAAGAACCGACAGTCACCGAAACGAGGCCGGATCATCGAATAATCGTGGAAGCCCTCCCCGAAGAGCTGATAATCGCCGATATGGACCAAACAGGTCAGAAAAGAACCATTTCAACAATAACCGAAATACCGACTCTGTCAGGCCTAGACAGTCACTCTGCAGTTATTGTAAAGAACCAGGACACTTCTACGTTAACTGCGACAAGCGCCGAAAAGATGCAGAATCCAACAATCCTCCGAGCAATTCTGTACCGACATGTACAATCATCCCGTCAGAAGAGTTGAAATTTAAAGAAATCGTTATGGGAAACAAACTCATCACCGCACTCGTAGACACAGGCAGTTCACTCAGTCTCATTCGAGACGACATAGCCAAAGAAATCATCGATGAATCCAAGCTTTCGAAACAAAGGAGAACGCTCTCAGGCTTAGGAAATTCCCAAGTCACAACGAAAGGATCTTTCGAAATGAGTTTCACCACCGACGGAGAAGAATTTTCTCTAACATGGCATGTAGTGCCACAATCACAGTTATCTTTCCAAGCAATTATCGGAATGGATGTTACGAATCAAGCTACGTTTACAACGTCCAGGAATGGTATGAAATTTCATAAAGATGAGCCCGCTGATTGGTTCATGCACATCTCCGAAACAAGTCCTAATGAAGAGATAGAGTTGACCCACATAAGAGACATCAGGATACAGAACGAATTGAAGCAAGTTATCTCAACTTACAAGCCTGACAAAACTTTGTCAACAGACGTATCCATGCGAATCATCCTGAAAGACGACGTTCCAGTCTACCAACCTGCGAGACGATTATCTAGTTCAGAAAAGTTAGAGGTCAATCAGCAAATCGACGAATGGCTAGAACAAGGAATCATCAGACCAAGCTCGTCAGACTACGCCAGTCCTATCGTGCTAGTGAAGAAAAAAGACGGTTCCACCCGCCTCTGTGTGGATTATAGGAAATTGAATAGAAAATTAGTCAAGGATCGATTTCCTTTACCTCTGATAGAAGATGTTCTAGACAAGCTACAAGATGCTCAAGTATACACTACACTCGACCTCAAGAATGGATTTTTTCATGTTGAAGTAGATGAAGAGAGCCGCAAGCTAACCTCTTTCATTATCCCCGATGGACAATTTGAGTTCAACAAAGTACCCTTTGGCTTAAGTACCAGTCCCAGTGTATTTCAAAGGTACGTGTACAACATCTTCCGAGATCTAATGAGAAAAGGCATCGTAATAATCTATATGGATGATTTGGTAATTCCCTCAAAGGATGAAGAAGAAGGTCTAAGAAACTTACAGTCAGTACTAGAAGTTGCATCAAAATACGGCTTGGAGATAAAATGGAAGAAATGTCAATTCCTGCAACGGAAAATAGAATTTCTAGGACACATAGTGGAAAACGGTACAATACGACCATCGTTGGCTAAAACGCAAGCAGTAAAGAAATTTCCCGTACCCACAACCGTGAAGCAAGTACAAAGCTTTCTCGGACTCACCGGCTATTTCCGCAAGTTCATACCAGAATACTCCAAAATAGCAAAGCCACTAAGCGACCTGACTAAGAAAGAAACTCCATTTGCGTTCAATCTACCTCAAGTCGAAGCGTTCGAAAAACTCAAGAAACTCCTTACAGAAAGTCCAGTCTTAAGTATCTTCAGGCAAGGTCAAAGGACAGAATTACACACTGATGCCAGTTTACACGGCTATGGAGCTGTACTACTGCAAGAGTCCACCGACGGAAAGATGCATCCAGTCCAATACATGTCTAAGAAGACAACACCAGCTGAAATGAAATACAGCAGCTACGAGCTTGAAGTGCTAGCTATTGTAAGCGCATTAAAGAAATTCCGCGTCTATCTTCTGGGAAACCATTTTAAAATAGTCACCGATTGTTCGGCATTCCAGAAGACTATGGATAAAAAAGATTTAGTTACTCGCATAGCTAGATGGGCATTATCCTTAGAAGAATTTGACTATCAGATCGAGCATCGACCTGGAGAAAGGATGAAACATGTAGATGCTCTGAGCAGAAATCCAGTCTTTATAATTGAGAGCGATACAATCACAGCTAGATTGCGCAAAGCTCAAGCAGAAGATGAAAACATCAGTACTTTGAAGGCAGTCCTTAACAACAACGGGTCGTCAGAATTTTGTGAAAGAAACGGAATCCTCTACAAATTCGTAAATGGTCGCGAATTAATTGTAGCACCGAAGGACATGCAGACGGAATTAATCAAGCTCGCGCATGAGAAAGGACACTTTTCGACCTCTAAGACGGAAGACGTTATAAAACAGGAATTCTTCATTCCAAATTTAAACGCCTTAGTCCGCAATGTCATCAACAACTGCGTCCCATGCATCTTAGCTAACAAGAAGAGCGGAAAGAAAGAAGGATTTCTAAATCCAATTCCGAAAGAAGACATTCCTTTAAGTACGTATCATGTAGATTTTATTGGTCCAATGCCCTCTACCAACAAAAAATATCAGCACATATTGACTGTTGTTGATGCATTTACCAAATTCACATGGCTGTATCCAGTGAAGTGTACTTCTGCGGAAGATTTAATAGACAAACTAAGGTTACAACAAAAAACTTTCGGAAATCCCAAAAGGATACTCACAGATCGAGGATCAGCATTTACTTCGAAAGCCTTCACTGATTTTTGCACTGAAGAAGGAATTCAACACTTGCAAATTGCTACCGGAGTACCTCGAGGAAACGGTCAAGTAGAAAGGATCCATCGCACTCTAATACCTGTCCTAACCAAGTTATCGTTAGACGACTCGACAAAATGGTACAAATATGTCGACCAACTACAACGAATACTCAACAGCACGACTAATAGAAGTACCAAGTGGACACCTTTTGAACTCTTAACAGGTGTTACCATGAGGAATAAGGACGACTTGAAAATACGAGATCTACTCATGGAAGAGATAGAAGATGAGCTTCAGGAGCAAAGGAACTCATTGCTACAAGAAGCAAAGAGGAACATCCAAAAGATTCAAGCCGAAAACAAACGGACCTATAACAAGAAACGCAAGAAAGCTCCGAACTATAGGGAAGGGGATTTGGTGGCAATCCAGCGAACGCAGTTCGGTTCTGGGTTAAAACTAAGACCCAAATTCCTAGGACCCTATAAAATTACAAAAGTTAAACCCAAAGATAGGTATGACGTACAAAAAATAGGTAACCAGGAAGGGCCTAATATAACTTCTACATCAGCTGATCTAATGAAATTTTATACTACTAAATAAATTAACTTAACATAAACACTCTTCAAAAATAATATGCAAACATTTCCATAATTGTCTTTTGCCCAACGTCATTATTCTTCATTTTATATGTCATTGTTTGATTTTCAATTTACCATGCAACTCCAGCCATAGCACAGGACCCAGCCATTGATGTAGTTCCTACCATCTTCAAATAGACTTGATCCTGAACTTTTCGAACAATTACAAATGAACATTGTGATCGTCAACGAAATGTTTTCATTTTGTCTTAGTTTCATATTTTCTTTTACTTAAGTATTATCACATGTCTTGCCCATTTCCATGTGTTTCATCGATGAGGTCATCGATCTACAGGATGGCCGAATCTGTAGGATTTTTATTATCCCATATCAATTGTTTACCGTCCATTTCAATTTCCTCTTGTAAAGACAGATGGCACTGCAAGACGATGTTTCTTTTGTTTTTTTATTACGAATAAGTATTCGTACTCCGTGATTTTATTTTTTTAAGCAAGAAGCACACCGGATCCCATTCGGGAACAAACACGCTGAACTCTGTCCGCCAATTTTGGGTGCACTCAACTCACTTCGCTAATTGGGTAATGTACTAATTAAACACTTAGTTTTCGTCGACTTGTGCTGCCATTTGGCTAGTAATATTTAATACTTTTCCCCCCTTTGTTTTGTTTAAAAGTGATTGTGATGTTTCGTCTAATAAATTTAACTGTACTTTCCGTTTCTGATTTGGAAGTTTATTTCTCTTTTATTTCATTTTTGCTTCCCTAAATAAATCCCCTAGACATTTAAAAAACCGAACCACTAACCCCCCATATATATATATATATATATATATATATATATATATATATATATATATATATATATATATATATATATATATATATATATATATATATATATATATATATATATATATATATATATATATATATACCAGAATAGAGGACCATTCCTGAATATTAAGAATCTGTTGCTTTGTGAGAAATAATTTATTTAAAAAGTATCGAGGAAATAAAAAAATTTGACAGTAAATAATTATACAGAATTTAAAATTATAAGAATTTTCATTCAAGTAAATAATTTTGCATTAAAAATATATTTCTTTGTATATTCTGGTCATACTCTTATCGGTTACTTCTGTTTACGAAATAAGCGATTTCTTAGGGACCCACGGAACGTTTTGCATTTCATGAAACAAACGAAACATTTCTTTAGTGAAATTTCTCGAAATATACCCTACTCCACTTAGAATTTCGGAAAACACTTCCTATCTCAGACATTGTTATTGTCTTTTATCGCAGTATGGTATCAAAAGATACAGGCTTAAAATGTATTACAATAGTCTGAAATAAATATTAAATCAAATTGATGAGTAAGAGATTCGAGTTGAATTAAATGAAAAGAGGTTTTCAAAAAAAAGTCAAACCCCGCTAACGCGATGTCGATGGGGGGCCGCCAAAATTGTTAGCGTTAATCGAATTTCGTGTTAAACGAATAAATTAACGTTAAGTTTTAAGTACGGAGAACTGCTTTTACTTTGCGTCAAATGGGATTTCATGTGATTTCACCTTAACGGGGTTTCACTGTAAGTAACGAAGAGTTAAAGATATATTTGATCCTTTATTTAGGCATTTCCAGAATTTGTTCAGAACTTATATTGCAAGAAATTATATTCTTTAAATAATCTTGGAAAATGATTTAAACTTGTATGTTTTTATTTCATCCAGAAAAGTTAACTGTATTTAATACAGTATAAACATTTGAACGGTGATTTTGATGTTGCCGAAACCTCCTTCTCAAATATTCTTTGACACCAACACATTCACCGAAGTCTTTTTATAATTCGATAGGTGGATCTCAATCAGGAGGACAAGCAGAGCAAGAGTGAGACCAGCCGCCCACAAGAGCAACACTCCGTAGATATTCTGCAATCCCAATGCCTTTAGGGTGTTGTCATTGTAGCTGGTGCAGAGTTCAGACACTTCCAAGGCAGGCTTAAACCAACGGCCTGCGATGTCGGCGTCAACGAGCCGGGTTATTCTGCAAAGAGGAAAAGAGTTTATTTAACAAAATCCCATCTACCAGAACCACATCAATATTTTTTTAAATCACCAGCCTTTAGGATTATTTTAGTGTTTTTGGGCTTGACCAGGACTAATTTTTGTTGTTGTTGTTTCTGTTACACCGATGGATTGCTACAGTTCTTGGGCGAACATGGATTGGACAGTAGTTGTATAATTGTCTATTTTATTCGACACCCTATACATTACCAGAGGCGGTCTTATGTGCAATCCTAGCAAGGGCGCCAAATTTATGAAATTTTTTGGGGGCGCCAAAAAATCAGTTTTGTGTGATTTTTTTTTTTTTTTTTAATTCATTCACTTTTTTCATATTAAAAATTAACATTTTCAGAATAAATCATTGAATGTGTCTTCCAAACGTGCCTCCCACCCTTCCCAAAATGAAAAATGCGCCCTCTCCCCTCTCTCCAAAACGAAAAAACGCCCCTGTACCATTTCGTTAAGAAATGTGTAATCTGTTTCCCACCACGAAAATTTCTGGCGATCAGGTGATACCAAAAGGATAAATTTTTGAAATCTACCTACCTCAATTCAATTTCTGTCTTTACCATTGCGTTGTGTCTTGAAAAGAAAAAAAAATAGTTTATGGAAATTTCATAAATTTGGGAAGGGCGCCAAAAAAACCAGTTCTGTATTATTATTATTATTATTTTTTTTTTTTTTTACTCAGTCATTTTTTAAATTGAAAATTAACATTTTCAGGATGAAAACAATAAATGTGTCTCCCAAACGTGCTTCGCCCCTTCCGCTTTACAAATGAAACTGTGTTCCTCAGTTGTTCAAAATTTATAGTCTTCCAGATTTATTTAGTGTTTTTGATTTTTGAATATTTCGAATTAATCATTCTTCTAATACTACATAGAGCGTTTAACAAATAGTAAAAATTAACAACGACACTTACTGATTACTAAAACCTTCAGCCGTTGAGTGACTTTTAAAAAGAAGGATATTCGATTTTTTTTACTGCACGATCAGTTTATTTACTTCCTCACTAGTTTCTTTACGGTACTTTTCTACAATTTTCAGTAACATGAAGTGAAGTTTTATTTTATCGAGCTCCCAGAAAACACAATTTGGTGAACTATCAAAATGCAATTTAAAACATAATCAAAATACCATTTCTTTTTACTCACAGATTTCGGTCATTCGTCACCGAAAGTGGCGTTTCTGCATATTTACTGATTCAAATTTATAGTGGTTACTTTGACATACTAATGGTCACATCTGTTTACTTGAAGAAAAAAATTACATTTTTTCCCCCTTTCTTTTCTCGAAACATTTTTCAAAAGAATGTGTATGTTCACTTTTAAACTGATACTTGCAACATACTTTCAACGTACTTTCATACATATATATACTATAACGCACTTTGTAAGTACTTTGATATTTTATTAACGTACTTTGAACTTATCAGATATGGTCATTTTCCCGATAATATTAATCATCGGATATATCTTTAACCCTCCTGCCACAATTCGATAATCTCAAATTGAATTAATGTTTCTCTTATCTTGAAAGCACAGTCTATAAGCTAATTTGTCTTGTTGAGCGACAGAATGCTGTCAATGCTCATCTCACCAAAAGGTAGCTTACCCAGTATTGAATGTCTCGTGGAATGCCACTGGTTTCTTCTTACTGATGGCCATCAGGAGTGAGAATGGGTAGAAATACTTCTTGGACAGATGCATATTGCAAGACCTTTGCTTCGGGTAGAAGTGGCTAAGTCTGTCCTTAATGATGAGGTGGCCATGAATGATGCAGAAGCGTCCTTTCTCCACTTGGCGCATTACGTCATCCTGGAAGACGCGTGTATGAGGCAGATCGTTCTGCACGTGGGTCCACGCACGCCTATTCACTTCCAGAGGAGAATCCTGCAGAAGACAAGAGCAAGCATTTAGGAACAGTCATAATAAAATAAAAAATTCCACACTTGGGCTTCCTACTTTACTTGACAGTTGCTGCTTTAGGTGTTATGTTCGAAACAAAATGATTCGTTCGGTAAAGTTCTTTGGCATTTCGGTGTCGATATAAAGCTTCCAAAATAAATAATACTTCGGATACAGAGACGAATAGTTAACCAAGTATACAATTTTGGTGTACATGATGCAGTTTCAAAATGTAAAATAACACACTGCCAAGAAAGT
Source organism: Linyphia triangularis (assembly GCA_963978545.1). Lineage (NCBI taxonomy): Eukaryota > Metazoa > Arthropoda > Arachnida > Araneae > Linyphiidae > Linyphia > Linyphia triangularis. The sequence goes on from OZ021728.1 coordinate 25,716,348, forward strand.
AAGAAGCAGAAGTACATACTGGTGAAAAGGAGTAAAATTTCGTTTAGAGAGACTAATTTTTATTTTTACATCTTTATTAGATCAATAATTTGAAAGAGATTTTTCACGAATTGTTTTTTAGCTCTAGGCTTGTTATAAATCTGATAAAACATATAATTTAAAAAGCTATGGTTTCATTTATGTGCATTGGAAAATACTATCGAAATATAATCAAACATATAAAAACGGTAAATTAAACCAATCCATTTCAAATTTGAATGCAGTGACCAGAAAAAAATTGTAATAGCTGTAAAATTGTAAGTTAAGTAAGTTAAAATTCCGAGTAATTACGATGTTTCACGCCGTTAGTTTTTAATAAAAAATACATTAGAAAACTTTAAATTATAAGAATTCAATGTGAGTTACGTGTTTGCAAAACGTTCATGATTGTTTCTAGGTTGAGATTTGTGTTATAAATTGAAAACAGTAAGATCCTCTGGATTCAATCGAGATTGATATTTTGTTTTAATAGCAACTAATTTTAAGAAGCCGGTTTCACAAAAGTAGTAGGTTGATGATAATATTAACTGCTAACTAAATTTAAATATTAACTGCTTTTACTTCAAATCGGCATATGCGTTTCCGATCGATAGCCAAAAATGTTTGGCAAGTCAGAGATTTAAATGTGATGTGCAGCGTTTTTCGTCGCTTGAAACATCAATAAACTATTCATTTTCATTTAAAGATATATATTGGATTTAAAAATATTAAAAGAAAATGATGTACTCTTACTTTACCAGATAAAAATCGCCAATTTGCAGCAATAACTCATCCAAACTAACTACCTTCAAATAATTTATTATTCCTCTAACAAACCATTATAGGGCTCTATAGCAACCCTATAGTAAACTATACACGTTTAGGCTTGGTGCCAACTGGTACCCGTTCAACGGAAGAGTACCGAAAATAGAGAACACATGTCCAGCCTGATTTATTATGTCTTTCTCATTATGGCCATCCAAATGTATTTTTTTATTTAGCAGAATCCAAATACTGTTCTGTACTTTATGTCTAGCGTGTAAGCTATTTTAAATAACGTATAAGTTCAGTTACGCCATGTGGCATGTTAACAATAGTATCTTCTTGACACTAAATCAGAATTTGTAGTTAAATTATATCAAAACTCTTCGATAATCAACAGTTATCAGCAACATTTGTATATTAATTTATTTTATTTGAATATTAATTTTGGATGCATAGCTCGTTGCATAAATGTCACTACAAATTTTATTGTAAAAGGAAAATAATTTCTCCCTAAACATTGTTCCACGTGAAAACAAAAAGTCACAATTTTCAATTTACCTTAATTACATGATCGATTTGGATTTCCCTGGGTGCTAAACAAACACATTCTTTGCTGGACGCAAGATCAGATAGAGTTTCCACAACAGGCTTTGATCTTTTTAGAGTCAATTTAGAAACTAAAAGGCTCTGAAACGTATTCATTACGAGGAATGCAATGCAAAACACCCAAATCATGGTGAGAACTTGCAAGAAGAACGACGACACATGTTTGTTTTTTCTCAGAAGAAGACTTCTTCTTGGAACTGGTAAAGAAATATAAATATTAAATATTTCTATATTTAAACACACTAAATGAATATAAAAGGTAAAATGATAACCATAATAAAAGGATGCGTAATGTGACCGATCATGTGATCAAAATTCGGAAATACAAATAGTAATTAAATTGGTTGTAGTGAGGATTTTCAGAAGCAAAAGTGCTTCACGAGGGTTTTACTGCTGAGGAACATTTTTAGAACAGAATTATCGTGAATGAGGAATGCCTTCTGAGAGGTTTTTCAAGGGGAAAACTTCCACCAGTTAGGCCAACAACAAATGCAAGAATATGTCATAAAAACCGCATTATCTACTATATTTGAAAAAGGCGAATAGTATGAAAAGGGTAATGGATAACTATATGTAATTCTACTTATTTTGCTTGTTTTTTGCTTGTTTGCTTGTTTTTGCTACTTTTTTGCTTGTGTAATGAATGAATTATATTAAAATTTGTAACTGACGAGTTCGCTAAAAAGGATGGTGAAATGGTGAAAGGACAATTCCCGCATTTTTTTAAAAAGAGTAAAATTAATTGACATTTATGAAGAATTTCTTTCTGATTCCAAATATTCAAACAAAAGTTCTTATAAAAAAAAAAGTAATTACTTAAATATTAAGAGAAGAAAATGCCCCCAAACCAAGCCAAAACCAGTCCGATTAAAACACTCAACTATGGCTGAGACGTCAAAACTTCCTTCCGTTTCTATGGTTATCGTGAGGTATCTGCCAAATAGTTGGTGTGTGTTTGGCATCTGTGTTTATAAAAAAAACTTGCAAAACTGGTTTCCGCTGTTGCTTTTCATGCCAAGTTGTTTCAGATGTAGTGACGTCACATTGAATTCGAGCAGCATGAATCGTTTTCTCGCCAAAGTTTAACAGAAAAAAATTCTAATAAAGTCTAACTAAAAAAAAGAAAAGGCGCATTGAACAGAAATTTTTGTCGAACATTTCGAAACATTTCTAATTAAATAAAAAAAAAAAAAAAAAAAAAAAAAAAAAAAAAAAATGCCAGAATCATCAATTCGGACAGATACATTACAACAGCTCACCAAGCGTGAAATACACATATTAATAAATCATCAGCTAAAGCAATGAAGTCGACTCTGCCAAGGTAGAAGTCACTGTAGGAATTCCTTTTCCCAAAAATATCAAGTTATTTCATTTATTTCTGAAGACCTGCATCTATACTAAACTTCAACTTAACTAGACATCACTTAGACGGTAGATCGTGACAGTGCTCATAGGTATTTAATCCATTTTGGCGGAGTGAAGACATAATTCTCGCCAAACCTTATAGCCTTTTGTTCTCTATAGGGTTGTGGTTTGGCGAACATTATGCTTTCACGCCGCCAAAATGGATTAAATACCTATGAGCACTGTCACGATCTACCGTCTAAGTGATGTCTAGTTAAGTTGAAGTTTAGTATAGTATCATTAATTTATACCTAACTTCACTGATACCTCCACACCTGTGAAAAAATTCACCAAGAAGCGAGATTCTTGGAATTGGTAATCGGAAGAGCAATCTGCTTTTGAAGCTTTTCAGAAATATTTTGTCCCATGTACCGATGCATCAGGCTGTGCTTCGAGAGAAGTTCTCAGTCGTCTACAGATTCCAGCTGAAGAAAATATTCCACAACCGAACGAAAACCTCCCTAGATTGAATAGGCCTTTAAACTCGTTCGGCAGTTACATCAAAGAATCTGAGATAATGCCTCTGAACTTTAGAACACTTCGAAGTGATATTTTGGTTTGTGAGTTTATTAAGTGGCTCAGATCTAAGTTTAATGGGCCTTAATTTAGTGAAAACGCGTTGAGTTTCGAATTCTTCCAAGTAGATTGCGTTTGTTTTTAATGTATTTCAATCGACATCAGTAATCTCGTACTCAGAGACTTCATGTTTGAAACTGTTATTCAAGGCGGCGGTATGGTGTTTTGCTAGGAACAGCGAATATTTACTACAGGCAGTTATTTCGCTCGAAAGTCATACTTCCACGTCACTGAAAAGTTTCGCAAGAAATATCTTGATGCAGCAGCAGCAGCAGTACCCAATAATTCAAAGGTGACATGATTAATTCACCGTTTCAAGACAACTGGATCAGTAGCTGTCAAGAAAAGAGCCGGTACGCCATTCATTTTGGACGATGAAAAACAGATAAATTGAAAAGAAATGTCTGTGCTCACCGAATCGTCTACACACGATTAACTGAGTTGAAACGAACATCGTAATAACCCTCTATCTTACATCAATACTGCCTTGCTCCGCAGAGTCGCACGAAATTCGGAAACACGAACATGCTTTTGTACTCGAGAAAGAAGTTGTCATTTCAAATTTTTATTGTAAAACCTAAAGTTTATCTGCTAAAAATAAAAGCCAGTATTTCAACTAATCTCTGAGATTGTTTACTTTAATTTGAATTCTGAAACTGGTACTTGTATGAGCAGCTAAACGTGGACGTGAGCGACTTTAAACTCACCTTGCATCTCAGCCGTCTACTCTGATTCCGGCCTAAAGAAAATATTCCGCCACCGAAAAAAAACCCTTTAGGTTGTATGGGCCCTGAAGAAATTTGGCAGTTACATCAAGGGATCTTGAGGTAACAACGCCAATGATCTTTAATCTTTGAAGTGGTATTTGGAATATCTCTCAGTGGGCCTTACAGAAGCAGTCTAACAATATAAAGTTAAAGTACGTGCCTTGGAAACCAAATGTTGTAGAGGAAATACTGTAGATACCTCCTTATGCATTCACCGGTGCCCTGTGTGTTGTTCTGTACAGTAATAGGAGATCTCCTCACTAGAAAGTTAAGTGATATCCCAGAAGAATAGTTGAAGTTGAGGGTTTGAAGAAAATCATACTATTTTAAAAGCAGTTCCAGAGACAAAAACTTTTTGAATTGAACATTTCATTGTTACCTTTTTAAACAGTTTATTTTAGGAAACTTTTCAACATTAAAAAATCCTTTCTAAAAGGGCCTCACCTTGTTTCAGCATATATGACATCAAGTTCCAACAATACCATCCAGTTGTATTCAGCAAATTGGAATGATATGGAAGCACAGCACTTCTAAACAAAGCTGCAGATGTCAAGGCAATTACTAGTAAGGCAGTAAGTATTCCAACCCAGACCTATGAGAATAAAACGTTGGCAGAAATACTTCAATTTTTTCACCCTTATTGGAAATTATGATCCTTAGAATTTTCGTGACGAAAAATTGTTTTTCAGGCATTAATAGTTTAACGTCAATTGATTTTATTAATTTTTGAAAATTAATGTATACAACAAATTACACACCACTTTTGGATTAAACTGTTGTAAATAAAAAATTAAAAAATTATTATTATTTTTTTTTTTTTAAACTTTGATACATAGAAATATATGCTTTTATTGCTACCTTGTAATCAGCACGGTCAAAAACCTTTTAAACCAATTTTAGCCAAAGAGGCTTATGCAAAGGTTTTACCCATTTTTCTAAGATCAAGATTACTAGGTAAAACTATAAATGATGGATTCGTGAGATATATCATAATATATATACGTGTGATATATCATATGAAAGACTTTGAGGGGAGTTTCTATCACATAACTTAACCGGAAAGTGGCCACCGTAAATCAATTTACTCTTCTAGAAGTATAAATTCTTAATTCATATCTTTATATATAAGTTTGACGGTCTCGATCAACACCTCCTATAAGAAAGCCTCTGCACGGATTACCACTTTTAAATATGACGTGATTAAAATAGTCAAACTTGAAAACTACGAACTTCTTCTATACGGGGTGCCATTTTGAAGAAGATATTTTTCCGATTTGGCGATAAATGGTTTGGCAACGTTTTAAGTGCTTGTGATTCGTGGAGATTTGGATTAGCGACGTCTTGCGTACTTGTGATTCGTCAAGATCTATTTTGGCGGATAACTCTAGCGTACGATGGACGATAGCAAAAATCAACATCGGCATTTTGTTTACCGAATACATTAAGTCTGCTGCATTTTCTGTTTCAAATACGTATAGTTTGCTGTATTTTCTGTTCCGAAAACGTAAAGACTACTGCATTAAGAGCAGTGGTAGAAGTGGGGGGAAAAAGGTGAGGGGACGGCCAAAAGTAGGTGACAAGTGCACCCCCTAAACGATAAATTTTATAATTTCGTTTCTAATAACAATAAATTTATAACAATTAAATAAATAACAATTAACTAGTAGAAAGGAAACAATTTTCAACAAGAACAAGTGTCCAAAATTTATTGTTATTTTAATGAATATTCTGCGACTTAGTTTTTTTACTAGGAAGTAAGAGATGAAGTGAAGTAATAATTCAACATTATATACATAAATGTTTATTTAGATTTAAATATTGCCATATTGCCTCTAAATAAGCATACTTTCATAAAATTAAATTAATAAGGAATTCTAATTTTTTTTTTTTTTTTTTAAATACTTTGTCTTTGTATTTTTTTTTTTCTAGTTCCTCCAAAGTTAAAATTTGACCAAGTGAAAATACCTATATCTTTATACAAAGTAGTATAATACATTTTTATAACACTATGACATAAATAGTTTTTTTTTCAGTGACTTGAAACTTTTTCTCAGTGTCATTACATTTCGCATTTCCCTACATGCTTGGTATATTTTTTAAGAAGAAAATCTATGCCAATTAATTTTAGTACTATCTAATATCTCATTCCCAGTATTGCTTAATGTTCAAAGAAATTTATAAACAAAATTAGTGATAAAAACTGAAAAATATAGTCGGGAATAAATAAAACAAAAATTACAATTTTGAATTACATGACTCTGAAGACAGTGATAAGATGAATTTGTTTCAACAATTTTGGCATTGATAGTATATACAAGTATTGTATCGTGCATTCAAAAATTGAAAGTAAAAAAATTGCTAAATGATATTTTACCTTCTTAAAGGAAATTTTTGCATTTTTCAGCCTTCTCGTTTGGCTTCATGGAAAATTTTTCCTGCAAATTTATGAGTTTTACTGGTTTTGTGTTTAAAAATCTGCTTTCTTAAGGATTCTCGTTAGTCAAATTCCTTGTCTCCATGTGGAAAAATGTTACACCCTACCCATTCGTTAGAAAGTTTCAAACCTTGTTTTTTTCTGGTTTTTTAGTAGCCTTTTGTATGTGTTGCATCCAAGTTTTTGTTCTTCATAAATAAGCCATGGATACTCGTTGTATTTCTGAAGGTGCGTATAATTTTGTGTCCAATACTTTGGATAATCATTACTGCAGTGCGTTTTTGCTTACTGTTGCTGCCACGTGCTAGATTCTCTCTCCACGTGGTCTCTTCAACTTTATGCACTTGGACATTTTCCACTGTTCCTTCCTCAACGGTCTGTAGTGTATCGGAGTCATTTTTCTTACAGTTTTGAAGCCAAATATATCAATCTCATCTTGTTTTGTACTAGATGGATTACGAATACAAATGCCATTTTGAATCAAAAGTAAGAGTTAATGGTTAAGTTGGAGGAATACACGGTTTTCTACTAATAATCAACAAAACACAAACTATTTTAAAGTAAATGGTTGAGGACAAAACAGGAAATGATAGTGCAATAAATATGTCTTTTTCTATCCACTCCTCAATAATCCCAAACAACGGGAGCCGAAACTTGCCGCGCATTTCCAAGAAATATTGACTGAATCTGCTTTAAACAAAACAAAAATGAAAGTATAAAAAATAACAAACAGCCAGAAAAAGCAGAAGTAATGAAATTGGTTAATTCTATCCCCCCCCCCCCTCCCCTTTTAGTTTTTAGAAGGATTGAATGTTTTTTAAAATTGGGGGAATAGATTTCGGTAGTTTTAGAAGTGGGGGGATGGATTTCAATGTTTTTAGAAGTGGGGAGACGCATGGGTATTTTCTGGACAAGTGGGGGTACGTGTCACCCCGCGTCTACCCACACTTCTACCACTGATTAAGAGCGCTATAAATTATATTAAATGCCATTTCAATGCTCTGTGGTAAACTGCAAAGGAAACTTTAAAAATGGGCCAAAAGTTCCGGTATTTATATTTCCCACGGATAATTAACTTAAAAGAAGATGGATAACTGCTGTTTCGAGAAAAGTTTTCGTAGTTACTTCTATTTCAAGGGTAAGCGGAGAGATGGAGTGGTTCCTTCTATTTTTTAAAGCTATCCTAGCTACATGTCTAAAGCAACAGTATCAAGACCCAAGTCCTGCAGAAAAGATGGTAATAGCGAATGAACAAAATATCAGCAAAGCTATCCAACGGATTCTAAAGGATTGAAATGTGCCACTTACTGATTTAAAGAATGTGTTCAATTTAAAAAAGTCAACATATCTTGTTTTAAAGAAATTACACTTTCCGAAGAAGATTTTATTGCTATTACTAATTTACAGTGCCGGTTATTGTGACCATTCCATTGTGAAATTCAGCAAATGTTCTAGCTCTAAAAATATTTGGACACTTGAAAACATTGATGATGCTTTTGATTTTCTTGACAATGTTAAGAATAGTTATATTTTGAATCTGGATAAAGATGATTTATGCTATCCAAAACTTGAGGTTTTGAATGTTATTTTGTATTTATATGTTGTAATTCAAAAGTTCATTTCTGTAATATATGAGAAGTTGTTTTTGAATTTTTGAAAGTCAAAGATTACTTTCAACAAGTTTAACTTTAGATATTATTAATGGTAAAGAAATATATAACATTCCGCATGAATGTAAAGAACATAATATTAAATTTATTGTAGAAAGTATTCTAAGGAATGCTGCAAATATATATCGAAATAGTTATTGTAGGCAACAAAAGGACAACTAGATTTGGTGTTTTATTTCGGAATAAAATTCAAAATAATAGTTGAACATAAGTATTAAAAAAAATTTCAATTATCTCTGTCAATAAAAAATAAATGTTTTCTAAATGCTCTCCTATTCAAATTAACCAGCAAAACTAAGAAAAGGATAATTCCTATGCTACCAATGCGAAGGACGATTGACTACTCTTTGTGACGTCACGCAATCAGTGCGAAGGCTTCTTATATAGGAGGTGTTGTCTCGATACGGTTACTACGATTAAATAAAATTGAAAAGGTGTTTTAAAATTCAACTGGAAGTGTGTTTCTATAATAACTCTATGGGAATTCTTATCTTCGCTGCAAATAGTTATCGGATTGTAACTTGGATATTAAGTGACAAGTTCTCTTTCCAAGTTTAGTTACTAATTTTACAAGATTTTGGTTTATAGAATAACGCCAAACTTGCAGTGTTTCTGTCATCATGTTTTTCAGAGATTTTTGTCAAGTATCGCTAAATTCCACATGCTTGGTAACCTTCTCAACCACAAAACAAACGTGTGTTAGTAACGTCCTTCTAGTGACAGAGATTGTCATAATCCAGATTGTTTCTTTCTATTATGACGTTTTGTTACATTTCATACAATATTGAGACAACCAGTAAACGCATTTTTACTCATATCTGACGTATTTTTCAACATTAAGTAAAGAAATTTTTTAATTTGATATATTTGAAATATTCTACATCGATTAATGTGAATGCAATTGAAGTTTTCAGTTGACATAAAAAAATCAGTTGAGAACCCTTTCAGAAATAATTTTTGTATGCAAAATTATAGGAAATTGTAAACGAGACGACAAATGAGTGAAAGCTTATAGAAACGTATCAAAAATACTGCCAACATTCCAAGGGCGGATCCAGAGTTTTATTACGGAGGGGGCGGTGGCTGTTGAATAGTTTAGGTAAGTTTTGTTGTTCTTAAGTCCTACAATACTTTAACTTTGATTGTACTGAATATGTTCCAAAGAGGTAAAAAAAATCTCAATAACATAAAGATGACACTATAGTTGGATACGTGAGAATTCACGACAATAAATTAGAGTTGTCTACAGCTATATGATTCAGGAAAAATTATTGTTAAATATGATAGACAATACAATCTAACAACGAATACATACACACATTGAATATTTTCCAACTCTATCATTTGCTTTGTTGTTTTCTTTTTTTTCATCCATGGCTTTTTTGTCTCCGATTTTTGAGATGAGAACATTTGTACTAAAAAAATCTTCAGTACGGATTCGTTAAATCTTCATCCAAAGCCTGAGAGAAGCTCACGTCAAAATGTGAGCGGTAAAATCAATATAGCGAAAAATTTTTATTTTTTACTTTTAATTCCATTTTCACACGTTCAAAAGCTTATTGCATTTATATAAATTAAATAATTAAATATTAATGTTCATTTTGGACGCCAGTGATGACTTTTGTTTATTACAGTCATGATAAACAACACATATTTATTCTTCGTCATCGTCCCCCCCTCCCATTTAACCCTGAATAATGGAAGGGGTGATCGCCCCATCCGCCCAACGCTGAATCCGCCAGTGCAAAGTTCATCATTTATTTTTTTTTCGTCTACTGTTACAAGTTTTGCAATCTTAATTTTAATAAACATCTCACCGATTTCTCCAAGACGCTGAAGTAAAGGAAAAGTCCTGCTTCTGTCGATACTTTCCCTGAAAGTATGGTGTAAGCTTCAATGGTGATGGGATTCGAGAAACGCAAGAATTCAATGAATTCCTCTTTGGGAAGTATAGGATTCATGATTAAATCTACTTCCTGAAAAGCGTTAAAAACATTACCAGTACAGTGTGCCTGAAAAGTTACAGAGCATATAAAATGAACTAAAAAAGTCAAGAAATGATTAACTTTTCATTTAACTGAAAAATAAGTAAAACTAAAATGTAATAAAATGTAATTTATCACTTTAGATCGAGGCCGTGCACGAAAAACCAAGTGTCTTGCTAGATGCTCAGTCTACAAGGCCATAATCCTGAATTTTAAACGAGTTTGACGTCACAGCAAAAAGCTATGAAATTTTGTGTTGATGTTCTGTTGATTTTTTCACTTTTCTTATGAATATTCTTATTATTTATAATATTTTCGGTGAGTAAATTTTTTTCAAAATGTTATTATAAAAGTATAACACACCAAATGCGATTCGGTTGCATTCTATTTCAAAAGCCATTTCTAAAAAATGGTCTTTGAAATTTATAATGTATACTCCATTAAATATGTATATATTAAGCCTAAGCTATTTTCCTGTCAGATTTTATTAGGTAGCAATTTATTAACGATTTTCAATATTTGAACTAAGGAATTTAGCTTAATTTTGGGCTAATTTTCTCGTTATTGTTTATGACATTCTTGATGGAAGTGTATTTTTGTAAGGATTGAAAACAGATGTAGTAAAGGACAATTAGCATTTTCTTTTTTCTTTTGGCGTTTAGAAAATTCGCCAAAATTAAAAACACAGTAACTGAAAGAAGATTAAAATATAAATAATTAACTGGATTAAAATATAACTTAAAATAAAATCCGTCGCCAGAAACAACATTTATCTGAGGGGAGAAAAAAAAAAAAAAAAAAAAAAAAAAAATGCCAAAGAAAATCGCGCCGAAGAAACGTTCTATACTACATCTGTACCAAGAATTGTTTTGTGATCTTTCTATGGATACTTATCTTCTTTACCGTTTAAGTAACGTCTGACTAAATACTTCGTTGAATCTTTAAAAAAAGAAGGTACTGTTTCTTGACATTGTCTGGCAGTGTTTGTCAAGCAGCTAGAGTTAAAATTTACATTTGTCCTGAGGATCACAAGTTTAAGCCTTCACTCCACTTAAATGTTGGCTTGTAGAATAAGGGGTGATTCTGTACTATAAATTTGTATAAATGTATAAGGATAGTATAAGTACCGAATACTAAATAACAAATTTTCCTAAAAGAAACCAAACGCATGATGTTTTGTATTCGCATATTCTAAATGTATTAGAAATGTTGAAGAATACTAGTTAGTTTTTATTCATTTTCCAGAAATTTCAAAAAGTTATCGGAGTTAAACATGAAAATTTTTTGAAATTCAAAAATCAGAAACAACTTTTGAAGGAACTAGTTTTGAAAAAAGATGGATCCTCTTCATGACATTCCTGATCGACAATGTGATTGTGGAATGAAGATGAAAATTTGAATAGAATCTTGTTTGTCAGTGAGCATTACTTATTTACTTAATTAGGCTCTTCACGCCGTTAAGGTATCCAGCCTACCTCTCCATACCTTCCGATCTTTTGCCAAGGATCTTGCTTCCTCTAGACCATTTAAGCGATCTTTTTTTAGGTCTGATTGCATTTGACTTTGCCAAGTTGTCCTAGGCCTTCTTCTTTTCCTCTTACCATCAGGAGCCCAGGAGAGAGAAACGTGTGTTAGATTCTCTTTTGACATTCTTAATGCATGACCGGTCCATCGTCACCTTCTCTTACCTACTTCTTCGATTGAAGTAATGCCTGCCCTTTCTAAAATTGCTTCGTTAATAACTTTAACAGGCCCAAAGATTTTAAGGATTCTTCTAATACAATTATTTTGGAAAACTTCAAGTTTAGCATTAACATATATTTAAAAAATTATTTCAAAATTCATAATGACAAAGTGAAATCTCAAAAGTAAGAAAAGAAAACTAGCCTCTCTTTCTGATATTGTTATGAATTTTTCCACTGAGGCAATAATTTTAAGACAAAAACTACTATTTATTCACTCTTCACAGGCACAGAATTTATTCAAAGGCAACAGTGTAATCACTCTCAAGATTCAACACAAGCTTCAACAAAAACAACTTCGAATACAGCGATTATACAAGCTCACTCCAATAGGTAAACAAAGTGATCAGCTTTCATCAAAGTCCGAAGTCAATCTGAAAACTTTCCCGATCTCCAGTCTTATTTATACTTGGCGCGAGAGTTTATTCTCGAAAAATCTAGCCAATTCGTCGATAAAGAAACATCTCGAAATTTCTCGATTGCTTTAGGTGCTGTCACCTTTTTCTAACCTGTATAATCGCTGTTAATTACACTATATACAGAAAATTTGTGCAACAATATATATATATATATATATATATATATATATATATATATTAATTAACCTACTTTAAAATTAAGTCTTGGTATCGATTAGTTTGATTTCGTTTGCTAGCGCTGTGCAATATTTGATTTCCGAAACAGACACGACAGCATATCGAGACACTCTTGCGTTGATCGTCGAGCTGCCGTCGGAGTTTTCTGAGTTTTTTCCTAATCAAGGCACAAATGTGAGGCAGCTACCCTTTAAAAGTCCACCCAAAAGGCATGCCCTAGATTCTTGGAAATGTCTAATGTTTGAACATTATAGTTTCAATTATATTAAGTTTTATAATTTGTAGTTTTCTGGTTTTAAATAAAAAATTATTTATTGAAGTAAAAGATTATTTAAATCATTTTTTTTATCAAATCATATTGTTTTTGTATTTTAGTTTTTTAGAAAATTTAAACTGAAATTATTTCAGTGTAACCATCAATCAGTTTTGAAACAACAAGCTTTTGAATAAATTATTTTTAAACAAATTATTTTTTAAAATTTATTCCCTAAAATTATAAGAATTTTAAATTTATTCCTATACTTTATTTAGAATAGATAACGTAGTTAGGCATTGTAAATATTCCAAATTTGATGCTCCTTCATCCATCTTCGTATGCAATCTTACCTAAGCAGTGATTTGTGATGGGTTTGCGCTGTGACGTCACGATCTGGTTGTTTCGGGCCTGATACAACTATAACACTCCGCTCGTGAAACTGAGCATCTAGCGAGACACTTGTTTTTTCGCACACGGCCTCGTTTAGATCCAACATTGATTTATTAAAAGTTGCAGAAAGAAGTAATAATAGCTAGTTAATTCATCATTATGAAATAATCTATTTCAATATCATACATTATTTTAAAAAACACACTTCTATGATATTGTACTAAAAGGAGGAAAACAAATTTTAATAATTCCGGTTAATAATTAATGAAAAAAGAGACGATACCAGTAATCTCATCCATTACAAAGTTACTTATTCCAATATCACATAATACTTTTAATAAATATTTTTATAAAATTCCACAAAAAATGATGACAGCACATTTTAATAATTCTAAGTGGTTTCCCAATATCCCTGAAAATTTGTATTTTATATGCAATATTCACTAAAAAATAAGCAAATAATTCAAGTATAAAAACATTTAAAAACGAGTTTACTTGACATTTTAAGTTTATTGGAAAAATACATTTTTACAGATTTTTGAAGCGGGAACGAAATGATACCTTTGTCCCCGCTGCTGGCGAAACACAGGGGGGGGGGGGGGTCACCCTTTTGCACTCATGTAGTTGGCGCCTATGACGGTACATATTTTTCCCTCCGTACTTCTAGTTTGTTCTTCATTTTGAATATAACTGCGTAGTTAGATACATCAGCAACATTTTGTTATAAAAATCACTTCGAGCTTTTAACTATTGACAAGCCACAGACAAGAAGTTTTTTTTTTATTAGATGAAAATTAGAAGTATCAAAATAGTTTTTACTATAGTTTAGCTTATAGAGGGTGGTTTGTTATCTATGCAACAAATGTTGCAGTTTAATATATGTTTTCTTACAGTGACGGAGGTGGGAAAAATATTGTAAGTATTTTTTAGAAAGTGTAGCGAAATAGGGACACATTTAGACTTAATTACTATAATGGGGAACTTTTTCTGCTTAAAAGCGTGACAGTTCAACTATAGTCTGTCCAACATTTTTCAGAATTAACAAACCCTTGAATTATGTTTCCTTTAAAAAAAAAAATGTCTCTGTAGACACAGTAATAAAAAATCAAGGAACATATAGATACCGTATTCATCCCATCAGGTTTTCAAATTGATTCGATTTTCTTTTTGCACTTTGATAGTTTGGAAATGTTTTATCTTTTAAATCTCAACCAACTTACAAATTAAAATTGGTTTCTTACATTTCTAAACAGCATGCCGACCATCCCATTCCAAGTGTTGTTCTGCCAAGCTCCATATAGGTCCAACGGTTCACGAGTAAAACTCAATCTGCAATGAATCAAAATTTTAAATCGATCCAATTTTTAGAATAAAAGGCATCAAGTGCCGGCCGATCGAGCCGGCGGAGTTTTATACGGAGAGCTTGGGGGAACCTCGTAACCTGGAATTTTTTTATTTTTTTTTAAGTTATAGTACTCTACCATGGAATAACTTAATTTGATCATGCAGAATAGCTGAATATGTTAAAGAGAGGTAAAAAGTCCCCAAGTCGGTAAAAGGCGAAGCTACGATTAGCTACTGGCGAATTTACGAGAATAAATTAAAATTGAGCTCGTCTTTTATTAAACTGCATGGTTTAGGTAAATTATAGTTAAGTATGGTAAAAAGGATAATCTATGGCAGAAAGGTAATATAATAAAGGATACAAATACAAAATACAAAACAATAATTTGCAATGTATATAATAGAACAAGTTTATATCCAAACTACAAAAATGTTATAATTACTTTTTTTTTTTTTTTTTTATATAAAACATAAAATAGAGAAACATCTTTCTGAGAAAAAGTTACAGTGAAAAGTCAAGCCCTCTTGGCTCCTTTGAAAAGTGCCAATGACTTTATTTCATCACTATGAATGTCTCTGTGGATGAGTATTAATACTTGAAGGACGAGAGGTTTGTAGATTCGTGAATAAACATCTGAATCGCATGGAATCATTAAATTTTAATTGACTTCATTCAAAACCTGAGATAAGCGCGCGTTAAAATGCATAAAATATTCTTCATCGTCTTTGTTTTGTTCCTATTCAACCCAGAATTCCAATATGCCTTTCAAGGGTGGTTGCAGTGTGGGAGGGAGGCCCCTCCGGCCCTCTCTGGAACTGCCCTTGAAAGGCATATAGAAATTCTGTATTTCTGCAAAAATATTCCATATTTTAGAGATAGTATTTTGGTAGTAGAAAGAGGAGTTGATTTATATGGTTATAACTATCAGTTCTGTACTATCAATACAACAGACACTTAGTAACGACGTTTTAAAATATATTAATTTTTTCATAAATTACAACAGCAATAATAAAAGATCATTGCTAACAATTTGAAGAGAAAATAATTAGTGTTTTTATTGATTAGTAATTGTATTGTCAGTGTTTATAAACCAGCTTATAAAAACTTTTTTAAATGTAATAATATCACCCATAAAAACAGAGTTTTTAAAAAATCATTTATATGCAATGTCAATTTTTATATTCATTGACACAGCACCGATATCAAAAACATTCCTATGAGCAAAATGTGTGGCAAACTACGTTTCAAAATGTATTTATTAAAAATGAATGGAAATTTATGCTCTCACATACAAATATTATTTATTTATTCTGATTAAAGTAATTTTATTATTTATTTATTTATTTATTAAAAAAATTTGGCAACAGTAAAGAGTTTCAACAATGATCGGTTCAATGCTTTTTAAAGCAATTGGATGACGGCAAGTCGGTTTATTAGCATTCCTTAAAAGTAACCTTTTAGCGACAGAAACAGCACCGAAATATGATAGAATATGTTGTCATCGACATCGCACCTACCTGCCAAGTTTCATCTCGATTGGATGACGACAAGGGGATTTATTAGGCCTCCGTAGATTCCATTCCCATTGACAAACATACAAAATCTAAGTTAACGTAAAGGATTTAAAAAGAAACAATAATTTTCCTTCAAGTGTTGTTAATTTGCTTTCTTTACTGTTGCCATACATTATGAACAAATTTATATGTTTTTTAAAGTGATACTTCGGCAGATATTGAGGCCAAAAAAACGAAGCATTAGGTATTTGAGACAGGATGCTGACGATCTGTCTTTGAAGACCACTAAACAGTATTTACATTGGGCGGTAAAGGTTTTGTATATTTGATGCATTGTCATACAGTATTTTTGATCGCTTTAATTGTAACCTTATTTTTCTTCTAACTTGAAATGTTTAATTGCTATCTATCATTGTCGAATGCGTTAGATCAACCAGAAAACTTATTGCTTATGCAATGATTTTAGTAAGGTTATTAATTTGCTTCGTAAATTTTTTCTACTTTTCTAGTACTTACTCCAAGTTCATCCATTCGGCGATTTTCTCCAGTATTTGAGGCATGAATCCGCCCAAGATATCTCCATTATCAGTTTCTATCACTTCCACAAATGGTCCGAGCTATAAGCAAAAGCACGCATATACTTGGTTTATCATTTATGAATTAATATATGGCTATACACAGGGTGTTCAAGAATCATCGTATGTCTTCTACGGAATCATATTTCTGAACAAAAATAAAGCATTTTTGCAGTTTGAAGTAAAGTTTGAAGAATTAATATTCATTTAGATATCGGCAATCATAGTTAATCAATGTTTAATAACGTAACAACGTAAGAACATTAGCATAACAACATTCATTCAATAACGTAACAACATTAAAAACTTTTGTCCCATTTTAACGTGTTTTTAATTTTTCTCTTGTTCTGTGAAATTTCTTAAGATCTTGATGTGACCTTTGAGTGATATTAATGTAGATGATCGTTGTTTTGATGCGAAATATTGGATAAATCCTTTAGAACGATTTAGCTTACTTCATCTATGAAACTATTACTTTTCCGGCGATGCGAAAAGCTTCAATCGGTTCTATTTTAGACGGCAGATGTTTTCTACGAGTCAAAGCTTAAAACGTGGAAATTTTTAGCTAGTAAAAATAGAAAAGGCATTTAAGACGAAAAAAGAAAAACTTTATATCACGGCGAAATTTTGAACGAAGAGATAGCATTATTTTGGCAATTTCAAGTAAACTTTAAGAATTAATACCTGTACAAACCTCAAAACCTTGTTACTTCCATTAATTAGATGTGTGTCAGAAAGTATTGAAAAGGTTTATTTTGACTCAGATTACCTATTATTAGGCCGGGCCGAAAAAGGCGAACTATCTTGCATCTTTTTGCGGTAGTGCGGAAAAATTGTGGACTCTCATTATTAAAAAGTGTGTAGAATTTTAAAGCTCTGAATTAATATCTTCTGTCGCCTCAAAAAGTCGAAAGTTGTGAAAATTGGACTGAAAATGCCTAAAATTCAAATATTAATAAATAATCACAGATTTCTTTGATCATTTTACGGTAATGCTTAACAGTTATTGTTTTTTAACAACACCGGGAAAATTTCTTAAAAAAATAAGTTAATATATTTTTCCGCCTCAATGACACCGAACTTTGGAAATGGAAAGCAATTTTTTAAATAAAAACACATTACCCTTACCTTATTATAATGCAAAAAGAAAATTTATTCTATCTTTCGGACATACAAAAAATACTATTATTTATAATCTTTTTTAGACCCACATTCTGGCTGGGTTCTAGTGTTTCTCTAACAAATCCATCCCTATCCTGCGGTTCAACTGTTTTTC
Source organism: Linyphia triangularis (assembly GCA_963978545.1). NCBI lineage: Eukaryota > Metazoa > Arthropoda > Arachnida > Araneae > Linyphiidae > Linyphia > Linyphia triangularis. The sequence continues at coordinate 25,734,267 of OZ021728.1, forward strand.
CGGTGTCTTCAGTGATTATTTTTGTATGTGTTAAGGATATTTAATAGGCTGACTCGAAAAAGTCATACTATCCTAGATCTTTTCGCGGTCGAAAAATTGTGAATCTCATTATTAAAATGTGTGCAAAATCTTTCAACTCTGAATTTTTATCTTCTGTCGACGAATACCTGAGGATTACTAAAGATGCGTCTTACACAACATTTAAAAGCAAATCTCTTTGCAATAAGTTTAAAATTTGATAAAACAGCTCTTGTTTGTCACAGAAATGGTGTGTCCAACAAAACCACGGATGCTATTGCTGTTGACCAAGCCTTATAGTTTGAGTTCAACATACACAACGCTAGGAATATCTTGGATCACAGCTGGCTGATGACCCCGAAGAAGGGGACCGTTCCCTCAAAAAATGGGAGGTTTAGATAAAAGACGTATTGTGTACCCACGAAGGGCCAGACCCATAAATTCGAAGCAACTCTTTGAACTTGCGAAAAGCACGACAGTTCTTAAAATCCTGGCGCCCCATAAAATAAGTTGGAATCTCAAAAATTGACAAGGGGTTACAATAGGTTTCATTTCTGGAGCAGCACTGGCCCAGGTGTCTGGATGTGGGGGAGAGATTTAATAGCCAGGGGGGCTTGCAACTAATGATAAAAAATAGGTGGGTTTCAAACTTAAAATTTAGGTGGAGTTCGGAACTCTATTGGTCCGGCAAACAGATAGGGAATTAGCTTGGTTTCCTGGGAGATTGGTTACATTTGAGGCCGTCCCGGGTCTTGGAAAACGGTAAGTATCGGGACTTAGACGAAAAGAAGGATTATTCTGGATTAGAGTCTAATTAGCGTTTGGACTACTCCGGTGGTTAGATAAAGGCCTTGAGCGTAGTGGTCACGGTGATAGTGATAAAAAACCAGGCAAACAGGCAGTTCTCCAGCCGGTACGTCAGAATTAATAAGTGATGTTTCATGATTTCCGTTCATCCTCTGTACTCCCAGATAATGACTAAGTTGCTAGAATTGAACATTGTTATTATTATTATTATTATTATTATTATTATTATTATTATTATTATTATTATTATTATTATTATTATTATTATTATTATTACTACTACTACTATTAAATCATATATATGTTAAGGATAATAGAGAATCGGGATTTTGTATCATTATTTACCAAGTAAATTGGTTAATCATAGAAGGTGTAACATTATGATTATAGACATTACTTAATCCAGTATAATTGTTGATAGTAGTTAATTAATTGGTATGAAGTTTTATGAACCACTGCATACTGTAAAATATTGTGAGGAATTTAATAAATTAATATGCTAGTTAACGATCAGTGTTATACTTCTTGTGTTGTTAATTAATCAGGTTTTGAGTTCCACTATTACGAAGGCAGAATAAGGTACTCTGACTTATTGAAATTTGAGTTAATTGAAGTTTTTCATTTTGGTTAATATGTTACGGAAGAGTATGGAGCAAATCCTTACTCAACAATCGAGTGTTATGCAAGATTTGGGTTTAATAGTATTGATCCCACTACCCTAAGTTCTGACCAGAAATACTTCTTAGATATTTTCTCCGCCATTAGTTCTGACGTTTGTTCTTCCTATCTAGCTAAGCATCAACCAGGAATGTTGAATTTCACCCGATATCTGACAACTGCAAATCGAATACTGAGGTTTTATATACATATCTAAATCAGACCCATCAATGAGTTGTTAACTTTGGTTGTATTCATTCTAAGAGTCTATGTACCATCATAGTTTTAAATTAAGATTCATTATTCCATAAAGGACGGTGCTAGACATTTGTGGCATTTCATCAGCTTATCTTGGTACTTGCCCAAGAAGTATCTTGACATAATCCAAATAGTAATTTTTCACAATGCTTACTTTGTGGATCCAGAAAACATACTGATGTCCATTTTAACTTATGAGAGAAGCCATATTAAGACCCTTACAGCTATACTGATTATCATAGCAAAAACAAGGGAAAATTGTCCAGGTGAAAAATGTGTTCGTTATTCCTGCTGTTAATCTTGGAGCCATGCTCTTGCAACAAAACCAAAACTTTTGCCATGCAACAAACTACACAGATCTCATGAACTTTCAAACTTATGTGACTATGTGACATTACCTCTAGTTCTCAGAGAGATCAGTTCTTATAAAATTTTGAAGATAATATAGGACTGTGTGCCAATAGACGGCTAGGATTTTATTAAAAATCCTTCACACACACATACAAGAAGTTGAGCAAATTGTAAAACTAAACACTGAAGCCTCCGGAAAATCAGTTCGACCACAGAATAGGGATGGAGCAACTCTAGAATCCAGCAACCACACATGCTTGAATTTTTAGCAAAAAAAAAAAAAAAGCCAGAAAAACAATCCAAAAAAGATTACAATCAATAATGCTTTTGTAATTTGTATGTCTGAAAGATGATGGAATAAAGTTTATTTTCGCATTACAATAAAGCAAGTGTAATGTGTTTTTATTTAAAAAATTGCCTTCAATTTCCAAAATTCGATGCCGTTGAAGAGGCAGAAAATATTAAAGTAACAACACCTAAAACATTTTACAGATGTTCTTGTTTAAAAACAGTAATTTTAAGTATTACCTCAAATGATCAACGAAATCTGTGATTATTTATTAAATTTTGGATTGTAAGCATTTTCAGTCCAATTTTCACAACTTTTGACCCATTGAGGTGACAGAAGATATTAATTCAGAGTTTTAAAATTTTACACACTTTTTAATAATGGGAGTCCATAACTTTTCCGCACTACCGCAAAAAGATCCAAAATACTTCAACTTTTTCGACCCGGCCTACTGCCTATACTCAAAACAATATTTGTATACAGGCGAGAAAACGTAGCTCTTTTTTACTTTTGATAACATATGAGATCCAACTTGTATACTCATTGTATTTCAAAAAACTATAAATTCAACTCTGAATAACGTCCTAAAAGAGTTTTTTTTCTTTTTTCATATTACTGAAAGGAAAAAGTTGTGTGACAAAGATATTGAATAACAAATATCGAGAAACGCAAATGTATTTGAAAGCATTTTACGAACAGTTTAAATAAAAGTATTGATATTGTGGAATCGATACTTACTTTGGCATAGGCCACTCGAACTTTCGTTGCTACGTTTGAATTCCACTTCATCGTAGAGTCCACGAGCTCTTTTGAGAACCCTGTTTATGTCCACGCTCCAGCTGTTAATAGATGTATTTCTTATGGTGGATTGCTGTTAAAAACAGCTGTTTTCAAATGTTATCATAATAATGCGTGGCAACTCTTTTTAAGCATAAATGTATTAAGGCATGAGATTATTTTTGCTATGTTAAGTACACAGTATATTGTAATGTTAGGCACATAATAGTTTATCCAACAGAATGCGATAAGTTTTGATTCGACATATTTTACCCATGTTTATACTTTATATTGCATTGCATAAATACGAAAATAACTTTAAAAACTTTTAAGTGTAGTTTACATGAAAGTTTTTTTCGGAAAAGTAATGCCCTGAAAACAATTAAGGTCACCATTAATAACTAAAATTCGAAGATGATGTGGAATTTTACCTTTCCCTAACTTCTTTAGATACTTACATAATATCCCGACCACCTATTTCAGCCAAACCGAAACTTTTACCATTAGACAACTTTAGCGCTAATAATGTATAACTTTGCTATCACAAGAAACTGTGGAAACCTTAGCGACTGAAGCCCTTCTTTTTGTTTTGGTAAACACTGCCTATTGGCTAAAGTCAATACCCATAATATAGTAGATACCCATGTAATCAATACCCAATATACCCCATAGACGTAAAGAGGGGGGTTACCTCCCCCCCCCCCATTAGGTTGATAAAAACTAAGCAAATGGTTGGTTGGTTGAACTCCCGGCTGGGAGTGGAAAGGAAGGACTTTGTGAGCTAGCACCTGCCTCCGCGTACATATGTGAGAGAAAAACCTCTCTAGAACAGGATGAAGTAAAAAAAAGAACTAATAAAAAAAAAGGGGGAGGGGGGAATTAAATAATTTCGGTGCAGAAGGAATTTTGTGAAGTAGCCATTTCAATGCTTTCTCCGGGTGAGGAGGTGGACACACATGTCGAGCTAAGCTGCTAAGCAGCACACACACACACAACCAATTAAGCAAATATACTGCGTCTTTTTTTTTTCAACCAAATCTTTAAAGATTAGATCAAATTTTTCATTAAATTTTATTAATGGGAATTATTCAGTGTTTTATTAAGATAATCAAAAGCTATACCAAACTGCAAGACATTCATACAGCTAATATACCATTGCCAGTCTTGCACAACTGTATGCACTTTGTTCGCAGACTACAACACTCTAACCCTCCCCCGCCCCTCCACCCCTTCTCCACAGACAGACATATTTTTCTGGACCACTTTTTTGAATTTTGAAGTCAGGATGTTCCAGAACGTGGAGAAATGCAAAAAAAAATTATTATTACTTTTTTCTTTTTTTTTTTTTGAACGAAAACAACACTTTCATTACCTTATGCTAACATATTGGTAATTGAAAGTAAAAAATATATTCTAATGTTTATGGAAGTTTAAATTGTCAGTATATGTTTGAAATAGTTCGAGGTCCTATCCACTGGTCCTATCTTTTTTGCTACACCTGGAAAAGTTTCTTCGAAAATATTGGTTGGTTGTATTCAGATTATCTGGCGCCGTCAGCGACACGAGGGCTATAATGCGCAGAAACATTCGTCATTAGACAAGCCAACATACAGTTACAAACACACATGCCTAACATGGGACTCGAACCCGCAACCTCGCGGTCTAGAAGCTAGCACGCTAACCACTATACCGTTTGGTGGCTCGAAAATATTGTTTTCATGTATTATACAATTATATCAAATTCTTTCAATTTCGATGTTTTTAAGAACAATTTCCAGTTGTTCTTTTTTTCTTGTAGAAAAGAAGTCTTAAGAAATTTACCTTTTACTAAAGGTTAGGAAAATTGTACTTCTTAAATAATTTGAGCTTTTTTCAATAAGAAAACTTTTTTTCTCTTCTCTCCCCCCCCCCCCCTCCGTTTTTTCACTAATGTAGCGAAACCATATTTCTTGAGATTAATCCCCCCTTGCCCTATTCACCAACCCTAGTTTACGCCTATGACGATACCTAAATCATAAAATGGCATTGGGAAATTACCAGATCGCATTTCCAACAATACGCAACAATTTAATTTTAGGCTTATCTGTTGTTTTTTTTTTCTGTTTTTTTGTTTTTTTTCCCCCACCGTCATTACCATTACTTTTTCAACAACAATTAAAAACTCTAGTGTTCTGCTTTTCAGTGAAGGATATTATTTATTTTTTTAATCCCAAAAATAAATTACACAGGCCTGCAACCAAAAAAAGTGTTTAAAAACCAATAGCTGATATTGATAGATATTTGAACGCTGATTGCAGAAAAAATAGATAAAAAATTCCATGACGTACCATTTTTTCTAAAAATTTCACAAATTGAAAATTTTGATTTTCGTAGCAACCAATCAATTGTGTAAATTAAGGAAGGGGATCAGCATAAAGTGTCATAAGTCATCCTCATTGGAGAAAACTGGAGATTTTTCTGTCTCTGATGAAAAAAAGAGAAAGAAACAGAAAAAAGAAACAATTTTCAAATTAATTAATGTGTTTAAATCTGATAATCTGTTTGCGGAACTCTTGGGCTCTAGGCTAAATCAAAAGAGTTTATTGGCTCCTAGTACCTCTTTCTCATAATTCAGAAAGAGAGAAGCATATTTCGTTCCATATTTTTCTCAAGATAGTGGCTTGGTTTACTATAGCAATGTCACTGGATTGATGGAGAATTTTAATATACAGTATGACGTGAACGAATGGAGGCTCTTTATTGACTTTTCAAAAAGAAGCCTCAAAGCAGTGCTTCTGCATATGCAACAAGTATTCTTCAGTTCCATTAAGGTATTCTGTGTACCTGAAAGAATCTTGCGAAAATTTAGCTTTGAACTTATTTGAAATATAAACAACATGGATGGATGATATGCGGTGATCTAACAGTTCTTTCCTGCTTCTTGGACATCTTTCCTGCTTCTTGGACAGCAAGCAGGATACACCAAGTACGTTTGCTTCTTGTGTGAATATTACAGTAGGGATAAAAAGAATCATTGAATCAAAAAGGAGTGGTCGCAAAGGAAAGCATTAACACTTGAAAACAAAAATGAAAGGTACAGCTGGTGGAAAAAAAGGGAAAAGGGAAAGTTTGATTTATCCCAGAAAAGTTCGGTTGCCTCCACTTTACATCAAGCCAAGCTTGATGTAACAATCTATTAAAGCTCTGTCAATAGATAATTGCTTTAAATACATAAGCAACAAGTTTCCAGGGCTGTTTGAAGCAAATATAAAGGAAAGCTTTTTCGTTGGTACAGATATTTGGAACATTTTAAAGATGAAGTGTTTGAAAATAAAATGCTTTCGAGTGAAAAAGAGGCATGGAGAGCTTCAAAGGGTGTCATCACAAAATTCTTCTGGAACTTTGAGGATCCAAACTATAAACTTATCATGGAAAACATGTTAATGAAATTGAAAGACTTGGGTTGTTCAATGAGTTTGAAAGCGCATTTTTTAAATTCACATTTGGATTACTTTCCCCAAAATCTTGGTGCAATTAGTGAAGAACAGAGTGAAAGATTTCGCCAAGATATCAAAGAGGTGAAGCATAGATATCAAGGTAGATGGAACGATAACAGACTAAGTGCCAAAATGAGCTTTAAGGGGAAAATGATAAGAAAGCATTAATATATGAATCCAGGATGTATTAAACAATGGTGACCATTAAGTGTTCTAATTAATATACACTTATCAAATTATTTCCAAATGTTTGATATATTAATTAATATGTAAATAAAACAATTGAAAATAACTTCTTTTCACCAGAATATGTACAGTAGGCTTTCTTGCCCATATATTCAAGACCATTTTGTGAAAAATCCTTACATGATAGAGAAAAATGGATGTCATATTTGAAGTTAGCGCACCAAATAATATAAAATTCAGTCATTACATTGCAAACACTTTTCTATGACTCAAATTTTGCTGGCCTGTGTTATTTCTTTATAAAATATATACACGTAGAATTCTGGCACTTCTTTACATAATTCATTTACTTTTTGTTTTATGATAATTTGCACACCAAAAAGAAAAGATTAAAAAAAAAAAAAAAAAAAAAAAGGGGGGGGGGGGGAAAAGAAGAAGAAAAAAACACTATGCCTAGGACAAGGAAGAGGTGGCAACGCTATTGCAGATCGTGAAAGGCAACTGAGCGAGAGACGATTATAGATGATGTTCGAAAAACGACGCCATTTTGATACGGCTTAGTTTAGGACGTTTGTTCGTAATATACGGAGTCAGTTTATAGGCGCTCCTGTTGTAAATATATCATGTAAATTTCATCTTAAAATTCATTAAAGTAGCAAGCCATCAAGGAATGTTTTTAATTATTTGAAAGCCTGCGTTTCGATTTTATCTTTCAGAAATCACTTTTATTCCATCCACCTTTTACACTTTGTATCACCGAAACAAGATATTCAAAGCAAAATATGTTAGTCTAAATGAGTTCTTTAAGAAAAAGATATATGAATATGTAGATTGCCGATACCTGAATAATACCAACTGTAAGAATGCTTGGATCCTTATTCTTAATGAAAGGATGAGAAACGAGAAACAGATAAACAGTAAACTAACTCTTTTTAATTAGCAGTGAACTTGTTAAAAACTACTGGGGGCTGATGACGTTCGCTACAACCAGCAGCCAAGGTCGTAGACAGGGGGGGGGGGGGGTATACACTCCCCCGAAATTGTGTGAAATTTTGTTTCACTACTACCCCTTCTTTTTTGTGTAACTTGTTATATGTATTTAATCAAATCGTCCAACTTACCCTCCTTCCTGAAAAAAAATCCTAGCTACGGGCTTGCCAGCCAGCATCTTAAAAACGATAAACACACTGCCACATGCAGACTATACACAGTGGGTAAAAAAAAGTTTCTGTTCGCAGCTGTAGCTATAAATGAAAGTTTATTTTGTCACACAAAATCTTGTGTGAAGAAAATGAAAATTAACAAATCGTTTCGACGCAATTGTGTATGTTTTATTTAGGAATATTATAAAAAAAAATATATCGAAATAATTAATAAATTTAAAGAAACAAAAGATGTAAGGGGGGGGGGGGGAGTTCCTTTCCAGTATTTATATAGTTTATGAAAAATATTTTTCATATTAATCAAGTTATGTTTAATGGACGGTAGGAATGTGGTCTTTCCATGGGGTTTAAATCGGGTGACTGAGATGGGTTACAAAGCCGCTGTTTAACTGAGAGAGGCAACATTCTTGGCAAATCTTGGCAGTGCATTTATGATCGTTGTCCTGCTGGAAAGTAAATGTAGTTCCAAGAGATGATTTGTGTGCACTGATTAAAATATTTTACTTTAGAATTTCAATATACCCATCCCTATATATTTGCATCTACAAAACATAAATTGCCGACACCAGCAGCCCTCACTCACCCCCACACCATAAAGCCTCTTCTCCAATTCCACTTAAATTCTTAGTTAACATCTGTTGATTTAGTTTTCTCCAGATCATAACTCGAACTTCTGACCCATGGATACTAAATTTTGATTCATCACTAAAAAGGACTCATTCCCAGAAAAATAACGTATTACTTACATGCTTCCTTGCAAACTCGATGCGCTTTTCAGGTACTTAATAAGACTTTTTACGGGGCTCACGTCCATTCCGTTTTTTTATTGACATTTCTTACTGTTTTAGATGTCACTTCAATCTGTTGTAATCAATCTTTAAGCCATGTGCGATTTGAGGTATCGCGAATTATCTTGAAGCTTACAATAGAATATTTCTTTTATACAAGCGATTTAGCTTTGAAGATCTTTCGAATCGATCTCTATTCTCAAAAGTTTGAAGCTTACGATGTCTTTCAAAAAATATTTTAATGTAGACTTCAATATATTAAAGTTTTCACCAATTTTGTTCATAGATAATTCATCACTTCATTACTGAATTATCAACTCACGAATAGCTTTAGGAACTTCCATTTTAAGACGATCAGCTACAAGCTAAAATTAAACAATTGTTGCTACAATGTCGTCGTCACACTTGCGTACGCTTCAGTTTTGAAAATGTATCGCAAATCTGTTGTGGAAGACGTCAGAATTAATTTTCATATTGCGTACGAAAACATTTTAAGCATGGCAACATCTCTTAAATATTTCAATTTAAATACTTGCCACGTTTTGTAAAAACAAACATTTATTATAAACTTGTTCTAAAGACTCAAATTAAAATATTTCTGCAGTTACTAAAAATATGAAGCAAAAAATTATAAATTATGCTAATTTATTTGTAACTTTGGCTTCCGTACGGATACTTTTTTTACCCACTGTGTAATGTGTATTGGAATTAGTCCTTGAATCACTTCAGTTCCATAGCATCATATTAGTCACTTCAATTCCGAATCACAGTTGCTGTTCCAACAGTAACAGTAATTCCCAACAGAAATTAACTTTTTGACAACTTTTTACTTTTAATTACCCATATCTCTATATATATAAGGCAAAGCCCTCACTCACTCACTCACTCACTCACTCACTCACTCACTGACTCACTGACTCACTCATCACTAATTCTCCCACTTCCCACATAGTCACAACTCTGAAAATCGGCACAAATATCAACAATGGTAAAAATAGAAAAAGTAAACTATTCCGATCTCGATTAACACACTTTAAGGGGTCGAAAAGGGGTCAAACGTTCCAAACGGGGGACATTCGAAAATCCTACTTCCCACATAGTCACAACTCTGAAAATCGGCACAAATATCAACAATGGTAAAAATAGAAAAAGTAAACTATTCCGATCTCGATTAACACACTTTAAGGGGTCGAAAAGGGGTCAAACGTTCCAAACGGGGGACATTCGAAAATCCTACTTCCCACATAGTCACAACTCTGAAAATCGGCACAAATATCAACAATGGTAAAAATAGAAAAAGTAAACTATTCCGATCTCGATTAACACACTTTAAGGGGTCGAAAAGGGGTCAAACGTTCCAAACGGGGGACATTCGAAAATCCTACTTCCCACATAGTCACAACTCTGAAAATCGGCACAAATATCAACAATGGTAAAAATAGAAAAAGTAAACTATTCCGATCTCGATTAACACACTTTAAGGGGTCGAAAAGGGGTCAAACGTTCCAAACGGGGGACATTCGAAAATCCTACTTACCACATAGTCACAACTCTGAAAATCGGCACAAATATCAACAATGGTAAAAATAGAAAAAGTAAACTATTCCGATCTCGATTAACACACTTTAAGGGGTCGAAAAGGGGTCAAACGTTCCAAACGGGGGACATTCGAAAATCCTACTTCCCACATAGTCACAACGCTGAAAATCGGCACAAATATCAACAATGGTAAAAATAGAAAAAGTAAACTATTCCGATCTCGATTAACACACTTTAAGGGGTCGAAAAGGGGTCAAACGTTCCAAACGGGGGACATTCGAAAATCCTACTTCCCACATAGTCACAACTCTGAAAATCGGCACAAATATCAACAATGGTAAAAATAGAAAAAGTAAACTATTCCGATCTCGATTAACACACTTTAAGGGGTCGAAAAGGGGTCAAACGTTCCAAACGGGGGACATTCGAAAATCCTACTTCCCACATAGTCACAACGCTGAAAATCGGCACAAATATCAACAATGGTAAAAATAGAAAAAGTAAACTATTCCGATCTCGATTAAGACACTTTAAGGGGTCGAAAAGGGGTCAAACGTTCCAAACGGGGGACATTCGAAAATCCTACTTCCCACATAGTCACAACTCTGAAAATCGGCACAAATATCAACAATGGTAAAAATAGAAAAAGTAAACTATTCCGATCTCGATTAACCCACTTTAAGGGGTCGAAAAGGGGTTAAACGTTCCAAACGGGGGACATTCGAAAATCCTACTTCCCACATAGTCACAACTCTGAAAATCGGCACAAATATCAACAATGGTAAAAATAGAAAAAGTAAACTATTCCGATCTCGATTAACACACTTTAAGTGGTCGAAAAGGGGTTAAATGTTCCAAACGAGGGATATCCGAATGTTCCTCTTCCAATGTAGTCATTTTTCTGATATTTTTTTGCAAATGTTAAAAAAATAAGTCATTCCAATATCGATTAACGAATTTTTAAGGGATGAAAAGACGACGCAACATTGAAACTATACGAGGATTAACTTAATGTCTAATTAACTTAATTCCAATACAGCTACTACTTTGAAATTTAGAACTAAGAGCAAACATAAACACAATAAACTATTCCAGTTTACTATTCACAATTATAAAGTTCGTTTAAAATGTCAACAAAGGAAAGTTCCTATTTTGATAAATCAATTTGTCGGGATCGAAAAGGGAGCAAACGTCTGAAGTGTAGAATACATGAATGTCTTTTGATCGCTAAAATGCTAATGGTAAAATTTCGTAGCGCAGCACGGGTATTCAGCTAGTGTATATATATGTGGAGATAGGGGGCGCACCACTAGAGAACCCCTCGTGGCGACACCTAGCTGCAAGGAGAGGTATTCCTCATTCTGATGAGAGAGACAGATCACTGAACATTCTCGATGTGACCATACGTAAGAATGGCGCTTGTGCCAAATGTAGCATGAACAGGGGTGTAGTGGAGCGGGAACGCGTGGGAACGACGATCCTTTACCTTTTTAGAAGGAGGAACGGCGTTCCCTCACCTAATTTTTTTTTTTAATTTGTATTTATTATTTTTTCTTTATGTGACACTCAACGTAAAATTCAGTAAGAAAACGAAAAGTTCTTTCGTGTGAACTATTTTTTCGTTTTCAATCCGCAATTTAATAGCTGAGCAGGCAAATTCAAGTATTTGCAAAACACTTTAAAAAGGCGCGGCAACTCGCACATGGCCATTGCATCAACTATCCGACACATCTATTAAACTGTCCTCCCCCGCCCCATCTCTCCTACATGGTGTTGAAATAGTATCTTCTTCAACGAATGATCTGTATTTGTGGATGAATTCCAGAGGTCAAATGTGTATGGCTTGTTATGAATACGGATTAAAACTTCCATACACAAGTTCACGCCAACTATTTCCATTTTTAAAGAACAAAACTGTGGTCTGGCACATACAATTCCTTGAAGAGTGTTTCTCCTCCTCAAAATTTAACGGGAACGCTCACAGATTTATTAACAAGTGATACGGTTTTTTTTATTTTTTTTTATTTTTATTTTTTTTTTATTTTTATATCACCCACTTAATAATATATTTGTAAACCTCTCGCCGTACCTAAAAAAATAACTCTTTCAAGAGGAAAAAATAAATGACCATAAAAGATGTATTTTTTTGGACAATCCAAAAAAGTGAAAAAACCTGGGGTTCTGACGGAATAAACTGGTTGGTGCCAAGAATCTAGATGAAAGGTGAGTGTAGAATGTTGATATTTTGTTATAGCTTTTAGGGTGTTTTGAGATCACGGAATTATGCAGTTAATATATTAGTTTGCCTGATGAAGTGAAAATCAAACTGAAACGTTATTTGAACATGACAAAATATATTCAAAACTGTATTGATTTTTTACTCTTACTTAATTTAACTCAATGCGTAAAAATAATGGAAATGAGTGGCGCCAGTAAGATGCATGGGAGGACGCTCCTAGTTGCTTAAATTTTTATAAAATTGGAGGAAAGTCCAAAATTCACCGGAAAAAATAAATTGTGTGCCATTTAATAACAGATTTTATATTTATCATAGTGAGAAGGAAAATAGTTTTGAAAAATCAAGGTTTGAGTAAAGAATTTTTTTCCCTTACAACTTTCTACAAATAATGCTGCTGCCACCCATGATAATGAATCAGTCCTTTTCCAAAAAGTGAAGGTATTCACATTTGTTGATGTTATATATTTCATTTTGCTTAATATAAAACTGCTGATGGTTTTGTAAATTGGTATAATTCACCGAAATTGGGCTGTGAAATAGTAGAAAAGCAATTCAAATGTATTTTAAAATGCAAAAGTAAACTACTTTTCAGTTTGAGTATGAGAACGCTTACATTTACAGTTATTTCTGAGTTTATTCCAAAAATGTAGCAGAAGTTCGTAAAAAAAAAAAAAAAAAAAAAAAAAAAATCTTTATCCCCGAGTTTTTAAAAAAAAAAAAAAATCAACACTAAATACAATGTCGGCGATAAAATAAAGAAATTGCCCCGATCTTTTTTAAAATCTAGTGACTTTGATGGCAATATCATATAAATTTTGCAGTTTGCTTTCTCTCTTGATTCCATAGCCCGATTCATACTCACTTTTGACGATTGTCACCACTATCAAAATGACAAACCGAACTGGATAAAATTAAAAAACCAGGAATGTCCTAAGCAAATCTATACGTTTGGCAAGTGAGTCTACAGTTGGATATCCTTCTTAAAATAAGAGATAGTTACACAAATTAATATTTTATCAAGAAATTTTAACTTTTCAATTGATATTCTTCTAGTTGTTAATTTCATTTTATTAATGAAAGAAATTTTGAAAAGAAAAGGAAGGGTCTATCAAGCAACAGGAATTTCTCTATATTTTCGTCTCGAGATGGAGAAAAAACATAAAACTCTCAATTGACATCTGCAACAATCGCAATCTTTTTAATTTATTTTGAAAACAGATTTCGAGGCGCTACAGAATCTGGGAATTTATCCGAACCCATTGCTTGTAAGGCATCTCTGAAATTCTGGAAGTCAGATGTTTATATTAAATCTAGGCTTCGAAAACCCAGATCAGCTGATGACCCGATTAGGGTGCGTTCTAAGTCAAACATGTCTGAATGGAAACTCGATCTCTCATTGAAATTTTTCTGAATGAAAATGAAGTAAAAAATCTGTTTAAAAATTGTTGTAAAAAATCTATTTAAAAAATTGTTGTAAAAAATCTGTTTAAAAATTTATGTCGATATATGTTTGAAAATGTCTTATAATGTATTTATAAAGTGTCAAACAATCTTTTAAAATGGGTTGTGCAAAGCAAATTGTTTAAAATTCCATATAACTTAATAGTTTTAAAAAAGTGATTTAAATAAAAAAAAAAAGTCTAAACACACATTTTTTTCTTTCTTTTTAATTTTTTATGCGCTCATTATCTGTTTTGAGATTATTAAAGTAATATTAATAAAGGTTATTTATTCTTAGTTGTCATTCCCCCCCCCCCCCACGCAAAAATAAATATATACGTTTGTAACGACGCAATATAGCGTTCCCACACCTTTTCATTTTACACTACACCACTGAGCATGAAGTGTGATCAATAAGGAGTTATTAAAGCTGGATTCTACACTCAGCAAGTGTCCCTTCTCTGAGTGTCTATTCCCATATATACATAGGCTAAAAACAAAATGTTCGATTTTTTTTTTTTTTTTTTTTTTTTTTGCATTTCTCTACGTTTTGGAACATCCTGATTTCAAAAAAGTGATCTAGCAAAAATGTATGTCTGTGTGTGTATGTGTGTGTCTGTAGTCAGCATAACTCCAGAAAAAAAATTGACATACGATGTTCAAATTTGGTATGCGGGTTGCTAGTGGCCATGGGACCTACCATTAATTTTTTCGTCAAAATCGCGCATGCGCATAAGGTATCTGGCATTGAAAATATCATGTTTTTCAATGATTGTTAAAAAACGGATCTAACGATTTTGATAAAAATCGCTGTGCTAATGCCTCTTAATTTGTTCTAAACATCCCCACCACCGAAATTCCCGTAAAAATGCTTTAATGGCGTAAAAAATTGAAAAACGAATGCCTTCAACACAGATTTCTCTTTCCTTGAGCATAACTCATCAACAATCGTTTTTTCTTCTCCCCCTCAGTTTGATTATAATAAAGAAAAATATAAGGATTGTCAAAAAGTAAAGTTTTTTTTTTTTTTTTTTTTTTTCCAAATATTTATACAAGAATTATCACAAAAAATATCGCCAAACTGGCCATTTATTCTAAATAAAGGATGAAAATATACAAACGGCACAAATCCACGTCAGTCTTATAGTGTAATTGAAAGTTGTGCGATGTTCCACACCCCTAGTTACCATGTAGCTGATTCTTATGATATTTTTTATTTTGAATCCATACCTAACCTTTAGTTTTGTTTTCACTCAAACTTTCGCCACTATCTGAATATAGCAAAGGAATTAAAAAGAAATTACTGTTTGACGAATATAACTCCTTATTATTGTTGCTTTATTTGTTGAACTTTACGATGAAGTGAGCAACAGTAATATTCAATCATAATGAATTCCAGTGGCTTTAAATACTGTCTTCCCATTACTTTGATATTTTGTTAAAAAACTAAACTACTAACTTACTACTTGTAAAAAAAATTAACTATTCGAAGGTTTATACTGATGTACTTTCATTCCTTATTTGTACATAATGTTGTATTTTTAATGCTCCCAAACACACTAATCAAATAATTATTTATCAAATAAATATAAACCGTTTTCACGAAATATTGAAAATTACTTGAGAAATTTAGTTAGTGATATTTTTGTATAAAGTTCTAAAGATTCAAGCTATTCTTTTTTAGTTTTAGTTTTTTTTTTATTTAAATTAAAACCAAAAAGTACGAAGTATTAAATTTTTTAACGTTATTTAAAATTAGTGCAAACCACGAAAAAAAAAAAATACAAACATGCTTATTGCGTTAAGATTGATTTTTTAATATTGACACTTTCTAATACAATGAGAACTGCCCCGTCCCCAGATTCTGCAAAGTAAAATTAACAATAACAATTTAAACTACTTTTCACAAAAATAATAAACTGTCCAATTACATGTAAAGTTTAGTGTTTAAGCAGGAAAACACTTAGTAGAAATAGAATAGTTGGAGAAAAACTTTAATTAAAAATACTTACTTTTACTTTTCCACACTCAATTAGCTGTTCAGCATCCACTATTACCACCGATACGCAATCCGAACCTTTTCTACATTAACAAAACTCTCCCAACTCTAATAGTTTTGAATTATCTGAGATTTTGCAACAATGCATTGGCTCCACTACTACTAACTTCATTGGTGTGGGGGTATTGGAGAGAGAGGTTTGCATGATAAGTTTTCGACCTCATATTCTAATCGTTTTTAAAATTATGAAGCACTGTGATTAATTGATTGCACTGTTATTAGCACATCATAGTGGCAGAAAGAGACCTCTTTCTTTTCTTGTATCGCCAAGACTGGCGATACAAGACTGGCGCCAAGACTGGCGATATAAGCAGGGTTTTTTTTTTTTGGTTTTTTTTAATACTTTTTACATAAATTTGCACCAACGGGTTCGAAAGTGTTTCATTAAGAGTTACTTTCTATATAATTGCATTACATTAGAATAAAATAAATATCTCGAATAAAAATAACTCATTGGCAAAGTTTGTTATTTGAAAGAAAGCAATAAAATATGCAAACGTGCATCAAAACATACATTATACTTTGACGGCTTTTTGAGAATATTCGGTCACCGCCATTCCATCTAAACGTAACTAACCTGCTTTTATGTAAAGCTTTCCACTTATTGAGTCTTTCAGCCTTTATAAACGTAATTCAAATACTTTTTTTTTGTGATGCGACATCGTTATTTAAATGAAGACAAATAAATGTTATTACCTTTATTATAAATACATCCATAATATTAGAAATCGATCAATGTTACAAACATGTTATATTTACATCAAGCGATTGAGTAAAAGGTGCATGTACTTTTCTGAATTAGATTAAGGGGAAAAAAGAGATTTTGTAATGTGTTTCCGCTGTATTATGTGGATCTGCCCTGTATTCTGCATCGTTTATTTATATAATTATTTATTGTTTTAAATTAAAAATATTACTGTATGTCTTATAACTTTCAATTGCATCCAGTAAAAAATACAATTCTATTTTATTGCTTTTTTTCTTGTTTTCATTTGTACAAGTTTTGGACCGTGCTGAGTTCAAAAGAGTAACCCAGAAAAAATTTCTATATGTGTCTTGTCTGTAAGCAGCATACCTAAAGGATTGACATGCGATGATCAACTTTTGTATACGGGTACGTGTTGGTCATAGAACCCGTCGTTACGTTATCAAAATGGCGCGTGAGCATAAAGTTACTGCCATTGAAAAATGTATGTGTTTTAGCAATTGCCAAACAAAAACGGCGCTAAGGATTTTGATCGAATTCGCTATGGTATATATAGACTGAGAGGCGACTGCAATTTTTGGACCCCATCGAACATCATTCTGAATTTCTTATAGAAATTAGAGAAAAGAGAGTAGATTATGAATCCACTGGTTTACCGTGGCACAAATGGCCGAAACTGGTCAAAAATCGACTTTTAATAAGTTGAACTAAATCCAATTGCCAAATGCGCCATAACTTGCCAAATAATGAGAATTTTTTTTTTTATTTGGTAACCCTCACTCTTTAATTTTCAATTAAGAAGCTTGCAGACGATTCAGATATCTGGTGACGGCTTACTTGCATCTTTTTAAAGTGAGCCTAGTTGGCAGCAAATATCATTGATGCCGCCAATTTGGCTTACTTCTTGCATCTATTAAAAAGGAGCCAAGTTGGCAATAAACATTACGTCACTGATGACGTAACTACTATCGCTAATTTGGCTTACTTTTAAAAGATACCAAGTTTTCCGAGCCAGAGATCAGAAATCGTTTGCGCTTTTTCTCATTGAAAATCAAACTGCAGTGGGTTGCCAGACGAAAAAGTTTGTTCTCTTTTTGGCAAGTTATGACATATTTGGCAATCGGATTTAGTTCAACTCATTCTAAGTCGATTTTTGATCAGTTTCGGCCATTTTTGCCACGGCAGACCAGTGGATTCCTAATCTACTCACTTTTCTCCAATTTCTATAAAAAATTCAGAATGATGGTCGATGGGGTCCAAAAATTGCAGTCGCCTCTCGCACTAATAGCCTTTTAAGGTGCTCTTAACATCATCACCTCCGAAAAATCCGTAGAAATGCGATAAAGGCGTAAAAAGTTGAAAAACTAATGTCTTGAACACAGAGTTCTCTTTCCTTGAGCATTGCCCGAAAACGATATCTTTTCTGTTGCACTTACAAGAAAAGATTAATGAAATAGCATTTATCAAAAATTATATCGCCAATTTCGCCGGTTTGGCGATTTTTTTTATTTTTTTTTTGCCATTTTAAAAAATTATTACAAAACTGAACATTTTTTTTTTTTTTTAAATAAATGGAAATATGAAAACGAAAATGGTAAATTACACTAATTCATAGTAAATTTAAATGCAGTAACCAATATTAGAGTTATTAAATTTTATTGAAAGTTGTGCTATGTATTCCACACCCCCAGTTTTTTTCTGCTATTGTTTGAGATCTAACAACCAATTTTGTGCTTTACCGTTTGCAACATCGAAAATATCTTGGTAAAAGTTCGAATTTTAAATGTTGTCTTGTGGAGAAATTAACTTGATAAGCTGAAATTAAATTGCGTCAAATCGTTAACCTTAAAAATTTACACTCATCTAAATACTTAAAAGCTTGAGTTGGAAAAATTCTATTTCAAAAGGGGAAAAAAATATAAATATTATTTCGTCACTA
This sequence comes from Linyphia triangularis, assembly GCA_963978545.1. Taxonomy (NCBI): domain Eukaryota; kingdom Metazoa; phylum Arthropoda; class Arachnida; order Araneae; family Linyphiidae; genus Linyphia; species Linyphia triangularis. The sequence goes on from OZ021728.1 coordinate 25,752,959, forward strand.
AGATTAAAGAAAAGTTTGATACATTTCTAATTTCTTGTACTCACTCCAAGTTCATCCATTCACCGACTTTCTCCAGTATTTGAGGCATGTGTCCACCCAAGATATCTCAATTATCAGTTTCTGTTACCTCCACAAATGGTCCGAGGTTGAAGACAAAATACATAAATTATCTTAAAATAATTCATGAAAGAGATGTTGATTTATGATTGATTAAAGTAATTTTTGGATCACAGAATCTAGGAAAGCGGCAGACAAGCAAGTGCATATTATGTTGACAGAGCGTAGGTCCGTTTTCGCCATCGCCGATATCTTACTCATTTAAAACTTAACAAACTCAACAAAAAGAATATCTCCCAAAAAACAACTAGACATTGTAAAAAAAAAAAGAAAACGCGTAAAGTAAAATAATCAGTCATAAAAAGTTGTGAAATCTAATGTTTGCCGCCAAGCGGCCGCGTTTAGTTTCTTTGGGGTACTTGTACACTTTGAAATAAATTGGGATTATTAGGAGAAATCCCCATATTCAATCAGTACTTGGCAAGTTAGAGTTTTTATAACATTCTCATTTCAGTACAATGGGTGCAAAGTAACTGAAGCAAATTAAATGAGATTAATCCGAAATAACTTTAGCCTGCCAAGTTCTGTTTGCCTGTGGAGATTCCCTCTAAAAATCCTAATGTAGTTCATTGTGTAAAAGTACCCCAAAGAAACTAAATGTGGTTGCATTTCCCAACTTTTTCGGACTGATTATTTTACTTGGCTTTTTTTTTTTTTTTTTTACAAAGTCTAGTTTTTTTTTGTTTTTTTTGGGATAAGATATCTATATTGTACTGTTCTTGGAAATTGCTATCGGACAAGACCGGTTGGAGCCGTCTCATGCTACTGAGACTTGGAAGAAGCATACCCAAACAAAAAAAGAATTGTAAAAATAAATTGCGTTGATCAAATATTCGTTAGATATGTTTTATATATTTCAAAGTTATACAAAATTCGTGTACAAATTCTACTTCCTTCACAATGAATATTCATTTTAAATATTCAAAACTATGCCCCTTTTGTTATTCTTAATTTTGACAGTATAAAATTTTAATGTCTTTTTTTATTTTCTTTCTTTCTACTTTTAATCCTTTATTACTGAACTATCCTTTTTCTTTCCTCCATTTTAATTTTCTATTCCTTTTGAACAATTTCTGCGTATTTACATAAATACGCAGCTTAGAACTGAACCTGTGTTTTGTATGCAATAAATTCTTTACTTTCAATCCATTTCTTTTTTTCAAAAGGTCACGGATGGTGAAAAGAAATGTCGTAGATGGGTGTATTTAATACACCTCATCAAATTGCCATTGTATTACTTGCAGCATTAAACTCCATGTGCTTGGTATTCAATCCTTGACTGCTAATGACTCGCATTAGCTGATATGAGTCCCTTTTTTAAGGGCTAAGTTCCTTAAAAATATATTCTCAAAATTATGCGATAAGATTTTACATTCCTTTTCTTACTTTTGAAAATGTATCATTCTGAGCATTTACGATTTAAAATTGATTTTTTTATGCAACATAAAACTTACTATCAAAATTTGAATGTTACATATTACGCCAATTCGACTTACTTAGCGATAGTAATTTGGTGACAGTATTATAGCATAGATTTAAAGTTGGCATTCATTTTCTCGAATATTGGTAAAGGTGACGTGGTTACTTTTTGCATAACACTGTCAAATTACTTAAAACTTCTATCATTCGCAAAGATGTAAAATTATCCTGGAAACATTCATTGAGGAATGTTATTCTTAAGCAACACAAAACTGAAAGGAAAAAGTTCTATGGCAAATAATTGAATAAGAAATATAGCGAAACACTAAATGCATTTAAACAGTCTATGAATATTTTAAATTAAAATATCGACTTTATGGAACAGCCACTTACTTTTGCTTAAGCCATTCGAAATTTCTTTATTACGCTTGAATTCCACTTCATCTTTGAGAAATAACCTAGAAAACAGGTACTCTATGAGAGCGTTTTTCCAGACTTGATTTGTGCTGACAGATGTTTTTCCATCACTGAAGCTCTGGAATAGAATGTGGCTATTTTACAGTATCATGACTATAGTGCGTGGTGACGCTTTTAAGGAATAAAATGTACAAAAGACATAAGCTTGATGACATTGCTAACTTTTGTAAACTAGTTCCACTTTCAAATCAAATTCGATCGCATTAGCTTACAATCAGTTACGAAAGAAACCTTATTCGGATGGTAAATGGTTCTAAAGCAGCATTTGCCACTATCTTCGAGATGGGCCGCATATTTTTTTTTTACCTAACACTCCAATATATTCATCTTTAATTATTATCGATTTAACAATATTAAACCTTTGCGAAAACTGAAAAAAAAATATTAACATTTTTTATTTTTTTTTTTATTTTTTTTTTATCTTTATGAAATTCCAATCGATATTTGGTTCTATTTTTCAAATAGTTAAGGGAAAAAAAATTCATTATCTGTAATAATAAAACAAGCTGTGTGTCTATCTGTGGATCTATAGAAACATACTAAAAATTTAAAAATTGGAGTAGAGCTCTGAAATTTTCAACATAAGAAGTTATGGCTTTCTAATTTTGTGTACGTCAAACAGAAAGTTAAAATTTTAATTTTTTCTTTTTTAATTTTTTTTCCCCCCAAAGTGACTTTAAAGAGAAATACAGCTCTGAAATTTTCGACATAAGTAGTTTTAGCTTTCTAATTGGACTTTTGAAAAACAGACTGTTAAAGTATTAATTAGTTATTTTTTAATTAATTTTCTTAATTAATTAACAAATTTTTTTACAAAACGACTTCTAATAGGACTACAGTTCTGAAATTTTCAACATAAGTAGTTTTGGCCTTCTAATTGGTCTTTGAAAAAACAGAATTTAAAATTTTTATAGAGTTCTTGTTTACTTAAGTTTTTTAATTAATTAATAAATATTTTACAAAAGGATTTCGAATAGGCTACAGCTCTAAAATTTTCAACATAAGTAGTTTTAGCCTTCTAATTGGACTTTTGAAAAACAGAATTTTAAATTTTTATTTAGTTCTTTTTTAATTAATTTTTTTTAATTAATTAATAAATATTTTACAAAACGATTTCTAATAGGGCTACAGCTCTGAAAATTTCAACAAAAGTAATTTTGGCCTTATAATTGGACTTTTCAAAAACAGAATTTTAAATTTTAATTTAGTTTGTTTTAATTAATTTTTTTAATTAATTAATATATATTTAACAAAACGATATCTAATAGAGCTACAGCTTTAAAATTTTCAACATAAGTAGTTCTGGCCTCCTAGTTGGACTTTTGAAAAACGGAATTTTAAATTTTTATTTAGTTCTTTTTTAATTAATTTTTTTAAATAACAAACATTTTACAAAACGATTGCTACTTGGGCTACAGTTCTGAAATTTTCACCACAAGTTAGTTTTGGCATTCTAATTGGAATATTGACAAAAAAAAATGCTAAAATTTTAATTTGATTTTTGATTAATTTTTTTAATTAATATTGCGACTTCTAATAGGCGCAGAGCTCTGAAAGTTTCAACATAAGTAGTTTTAGCCTTCTAATTTTGCTTTACACAAACACGTGTTAAAATAATTTTAAAGGGATGTTGTATTATTGTATTAAAGGGTAGGGGGGGGTGTGTCTCGCAGTGGCGGATCTAGGATTTTCCTGAGGGAGGGGGGGGGGCAACACATGTGCCTTAGCCAGGATAAAATCGAATATTTAAAAAAAGTAAAAAAAAAAAAAAATCTATGCAGCGTTCTAGAAATATACTTCAAGATAATCCGCATCCACTGATTGACCCCCCCCCCCCCTTTTTCGTCTCATTTCTGACTCACTATCTTAGCGTAAGGTGAAATGCCCAGGTTATACCAAAATTACTTTTCAGTTTAAAAAAAAAAAAAAAAAAAAAAAAAAACCTCCCCCATATCATTTCTTAAAAAACACCCTTCTATGCTAGATATTTTTATGAACTCCTTTGTTTCTTTATACTCATGACAAAACGTTTTTGTAAAGTTTAATGAACGGACCAATTTTTATTTTTTAATATCTTATTTTACCTTTCCTTGGATTTAACATGCGCTTTCGTTTATGAAAAAGAACTGTAACTTTTTTTAGATTAGTTATATCGTTTTGCTTTTCTTCATTCGATTCAGCATAAAAAAAAGTACTCTAAAAACATGTGTCACATGCCTAGATTGCTCCAAAATTAATTTTTCAGCCACAAAACCCCTTGACCCCCCCCCCCTCCCCTTCCCCTTCTTTACTAGATATTTTTATGGACTCATTTGAATATTCATTTTCATGACAAATATAGAAATTTTTTTAACAAGTTTGATCTACGAACCAATTTTTGTTGTTTTTCTTATGGTCTTGGGTACTATTTTACCAGCTCTAATATATATATTTGGTGCGATTTTATACATCCATATATATATATTTTTTTTTTACTTTTAATTACCCGTATGGTATAAAAGTATTGAATTCGGTCAAACAAAAAATCGATTTTATTGCATTTCTACACGTTTTGGAACGTGATGAGTTCAAAAATTTTTTTGTGCCTGTTAGTTATCAGCATAACTCCCAAAACGGATTGACCTGCGATGTAAAATTTTTATGTACATGTTATTGATGGCCATGAGACCTGGCATTACGGCTTTCGTCAAAATTGCACATATGCATTAAGTAGCTGTTATTGAAAAATTTACGTTTTTCAGCGATTACCAAAAAATGGTTTTAACGATTTTGATTAAAATCGCTATAAAAATGCCTTTAAAGGTGTTCTAATCATTCCCACCTCCGTAGAAATGAGATATGCGAACTCCTATCAACGACTGTTTCTGCTCTGTTGCACTTAAAAGAAAGGATAATGCAGTGTTTATTGAAAAATATATCACAATTTTCACCGTTTCAGCGGCGTTTTTTTAGAATAATCGCCAAACTGGGCATTTTTTTTAAATAATGAAAACAAAATAGGTAAATTATATCAATCCGTGACAAATTAAAAAAACATCGCATACTGAAATATTTTGTTCCAATTCTTCAATTATAACTGGAAGAGAGAGATTGTAGGAGGATCATTGTATTTAAAAAATTTTAAGAACTTCATTTTGAGTTGCAATATCATTATACTTCTTTCACGAAACTTTTGAACAAGAATCAGAAGTTTCATAAAAAATATGTTTTGGAAGAATAGGCTTAGAATAATCTTAGCCTTCTCTAAAAGTATGTATATATATTATGCCGTAAGCGTTATAATTACTTATAAAGTGCAATATTTCTTGCATAACTTCTGCAATAACCAAAAAAAAAAAAAAAAAAAAAAAAAAATTGAAAGCATGTCCAGGTAAATATTTGCACAAAATTTTTCAAATTATCGTAAAAATATTTATTTTGTTAATTCGTTCGTTTAATTTCGTACAGGGTTTGAAAGCGATATTTTTTTAAATAATTAATTCTGCTACTGTAGAGCTACTTTACACAGATAATACTTCTTACAAACTTGTTTATAAGTCTATTTTATGTAAAAAAAAAAAATTGGCATACCTTTTCAGTGTGGTGCAAGAGAGGATTGTTAATCGAAATTCAAATATGACGCTTATTTACAAGCCGAAGCAGAAATTAGAGCTGGACGAGTTCTTAAGCAGTTAATAAATAACCTTCCTCTTCCTTTCTTTCAAAAGTTTTAAGTTTAGCCTATTACCATGTCCAGTTGAATAGGGGTGGCCATTTCCGGGGGGGGGGGGGGTGACCCAAATAGTCAACCTCTCATTATTCTTTTTTTCCCCTGGTTGGCGTTGGACATTACGCATGCGAGTCAAAATCTCTTCCTCCCACTCGACAGAAAAGAGATCGGGTATCAGGGGTCCAAGATATCTTCAAAGTCAAGAGGGTGGAGGTTTGAATACTTGTACAGTCTTCCAACATTCGTTTGAATGGGAAGAGAGAAAGCTATAAATAGAACCTTAGTACAAAAATACGCTTTTTTTTTTGTTGCTTTTTTTCGAAAATTAGATGAAGGTTAAAATATAATTGTTGCGTGAACTTATTGAAAAAAACTTGGAAAAAAATTTTATTTTTATTATTATTATTTATTTCTGTAAATTGTAAAAAACGACTCCCCCTGAGGGGGGGGGGGGCGCTCCCCCCGCGCCCCTGGCTGGATCCGCCATTGGTGTCTCGACAGGGGAGAGGCTTCTAATATTAAGGCTTTATGTAGCAATTATAGATTTTAGTGAGTGAAGCGATCTTATGCTTACGCAACAATGAACCTTTCAGCGAGAGAAGCGAGTAATGAACCTTTCAACAAGTGAAGTAAGCCTGTACTTATGTGTCAATGAACTTTTCAGCGAACGAAGCGAGCTCGATTTTGTGTAAAGATGAACCTTCCTGCGAGCGAAGCGCCAAAAACTAGGACCTGTTCACCAATGAAGGATTTCCGCAGCTCGAGACCTCATACCAGCTAAATATTGCACATGTTAAAACTTTGTAGCGAAGCACGGGTATTCAGCTAGTCTAAAATAATAAAACAAGCTGTGTGTGTGTGTGTGTGTGTGTGTGTGTGTGTGTGTGTGTGTGTGTGTGTGTGTGTGTGTGTGTGTGTGTGTGTGTGTGTGTGTGTGTGTGTGTGTGTGTGTGTGTGTGTGTGTGTGGATCTATAGAAGCCTATTTAAAATTGGAGTAGAGCATTGAAATTTTCAAAACAAGAAGTTTTGGCCTTCTAATTTTGTGTATGTCAAACAGAATGTTAAAATTTTAATTAGTTCTTTTTTAATAAATATTTTATTGTATTTTTGTTTACAAAGTGACTTCAAATAGAGAAACAGCTCTGAAATTTTCAACATAATTAGTTGTGGCCTTCAAATTGAACTTTTGAAAAACAGAATATTAAATTTTTATTTCGTTTTTTTATTATTTTTTTTTTATTTTTTTTATAATTAATTAATTTTTTTTAATTAATAAATATTTTACAAAACGATTTCTACTTGGGCTACAACTCTGAAAATTTCAACAAAAGTAGTTTTAGCCTTTTAATTGAACTTTTGAAAAACAAAATTTTAAATTTCTTGTTAGTTTTTTTTAATTAATTTTTTTAATTAATTAATATATATTTAACAAAACGATATCTAATGGGGCTACAGCTCTGAAATCTTCGCATAAGTTAATGCATGACATTGAAATTAATTATTTCAAAAAGATGAGTTGTAAGCTCATTATATTCAATAGGTATAGATCATGAATAAAGTGTTGTCGGAAAAACTTGGGCTACTCCGTCTCCACTCTATCGAGTGGTCTCGCTCCCCATTATAGAAGTGAAAACCTAAATCTGACGTCATGCTCTTTTAATTGTAAAAGAAAATCAATCAGACAATCATAATGTTACCAAAATCACTAAGCAGAACATCGATTAAACAGAAATGTTGTTTAGTCTCAATCAACAACAAAAAGTTATTTTGCATTGAAACGTTCCCAACCTTATTTTCGAAGAAAGGATTTAATTTTGCATAGCTTTTGCAAAACGTTGAAATTTATCCATTGTAAAGCACGGCATAAAGACTATCAATATGTTGAATGTATTTAACATATTTTGTTCATAGACCATTTTATTTCACTTTCTTATTTTACTCACTGTAAAAAACTTTAAATTTCCTAGTCTTTTATGTCATCCGCATATTTGTGATATCTTATTTGAACAATGGATGGGGCTGATCTTTCCTCGGAAGATTGGGTTGTTGATTGTAGTGACGATGAACTCGCAGTCGAAAATAAAGAGTCCGGCAGTGCATGGGAACCTACACCTACCGAAATCATGACAATGTACGAGCTTTTGGAAAGTAAAGGAGTGTTGGAATTCGATTGGCAATGTCCAGGAAGACGCTCGCCAAGTGTGAATTCTACTCAATCGGATTTAATGGAGAAGGGTTCTGCTTCTGATGAAGACAGTAAAACGCAGTAAGTTATTGGTTTCGTATAGCAACATTTTATAATTACAAAAATAGGTTTGAAAGTTTTAAAAATGCATTTTGCAATTCTAGCTTTCAATTGAAGGAAGAATTATTTAAAACATTTTAATTACAATTAATAATTAGAATTTTTTTAAAACTAATCCAATAGCAATAAATTTATAAGAATATTTTGGATGTCACTGTAGGAAAAAAAATTTTGCTCTGGAAATCGCAAACAATATAAATTTAGAACATATTTACATAGGATGAACCTACCAGTAATTGACCATTTCTTGCAAGTTTCTACACATTTAATTTTTTTTTTCTTGAAAAATTATTAACGGAATATTATGAAAACTTCCCAAAATATCAATTGATTAATGAAGCTCAATAATAAATTAACATGGTGTTGCAGTCATTTTTACAATTTAAAATATCATAAGAATTTCTTACCAAAAGCAATTTTGCCAGTAGTTGACCAAGTAGACATTACTAATTGACCACAGCCATGCTAGTAATTGACCACTTCTTTTCCACTATAATAAAATAAAACTAAATGTTGATTGCTAAATTCTGTTATAAATTATATTCATATCATATCATCATATAATTATATTCATATATAAATTATATATTCATAAATTAATTATTAAATGAGTTAAAAAAAGGAAGTAAAAATAAATATAATCAATTTTAATTAATGAAAATACGGGAACACTAGTATAAAATAAAGTATGATGGTTTTATAAACTTAGGTTATCAAAGTTAGTTAGACTGGTAGGTAATAATGCATATCTTACTCAAAAAATTAAAACAAGAAAATCAAAATAGTATAGAAAATACTATCTAATCCTATACTTTCAATTCTGAATAAATTTAGATGAAAGGAATCGAATTTAGAGGATATTATTTCTTGAACAGTTTCCTTAAAGCATCCGTTTATCTAATGGAAATCCTTTTCTTGCATTGGCACTTATCCAATTACATAGAAGAGTTTCTTCTGAGGGTGCAAGAATTGTTAGGCGGCTCATTTTTCTAAATTCTGGGGTTTTCCCTCTTAGCTTATTAATCAACGTCGAATGAGGAATGTTGTATTTTCTTGCAGTTTCTCTTATTTTCCCATTTTTTTCTCTTACTTGAAAATATGTAAATTTCAAGTCCTCTTCGGTGTACTTGGTTGGTTGTTTTCAGATTATCTGGCTGTCAGCAACACAAGGGCTATAATGCGCCGAAACATTCGTCATTTGACAAGCTACCATACATTTACAAACATCCATGCCTTACACGGGACTCGAACCAGCAACCTTGCGGTCTAGAAGCTAGCACGCTAACCACTATACCGTTTGGTCAGCCTCAGTGTACTTGAAAACGGATTTCTTCCCTTCCATAAGTGTTTAATTTTAATGATTTCAGAATTCTTATAGCCTAGGTTTATGCTTAAACCTAGAAAAAAACTTCCTTAATGATTTATTTAACTCAATTTCTTATCAATATTTAAGTTTTCTAGTTTAATTTTTTCCTGTTCATATTAAAAAATATTACTTAACCTCTTCTTCAATTAAGGTGTGAAAATAAATTTTGATATTTACAAGGTTGTTACTGATCTGGAAATTTTCCGGCTTAACTTTGACCAATGCTTTTCTCTTTCAACAGACCATTTGATCTGATTTTTTGAATTTTTCAGGAAATAAAACAATTTATAAAATTCTAACAGACAACATTTTAAGTACCAGAGTGTTAGTTTAAATTAACATTTTAATTAACCTACATAATATTTGTGTGGGGTAAAGTGGAAGTATACTTAAAATTGACTTTTGACCATTTCTTGACTTTTTAAAAAAAATTATGCTAAGAAAGTAAGCCTAGTGTATTTAAAAATGATCTAATGTACACATGCAATAAGAAAATCCATCTTAGAGTTTAAAAATTACTTACTTTTGTATTTTAAAGTTCAAAAACTAATACTTAACACCCTTATCGACACCAATTAACCACATTGGTCAATTACTGAAAAAATAATTTTTTCTGGACAAATAGTAAGTGAAGATTGCAATAAAAGCATGAACCTTTGTTATCACTTTGTTTTTTCCCAGAAAATATGCAAGTAAGTAAAAATTTAGTAGTTGACCATTTTGGTCATTTACTAAAAATATAACACTTAGCCTGATCAGTAATTAACCATCTGTTATTCATAATTTGTTTATTAGTTTAGAGAAAAATTACTTGTATATTAATATAAAACAAACATAAATGATCTACATACATTATTTGTATCAAATCATTTAGGAATTATTCATGTTGATGCTAAAAAATCACAGAGAAGCTAAACCACCTTTCACTAATAGTGTCAGTCACTCATATGAGGCCCTGTGATATAGCTTTGTGTTTGTTAATTTCTATCATCCAATTGGAAGCTTGGTTACCCCTATAACTTTTGGCAGTGACTTTCATTAGTTATTGGATATATTTTAACCAATAAAAATTAGAATACCATCACAACAATCCTTGTTTACTTTCTTTTTGTGTCATTTTGGTCAACTACTAGCATGTGGTCAATTTCTGGAGAATTACCCTATATAAACATTGAAAGTGGAAAATGCTCTTTATTTCGGAAATGTCAAAATCAAAGCTTACCGAAGTAATTATTTTTTGGTGTTTTAAAATTTCGTGCTAGTATATTCATGATGCTGAAATTGAACAGTATTCAAGTCGAGAAAACTTTCAAGAGTCCGAATCGGACAAATTTTCTTATTAAATCCGCGATGAAGACACTTTTTTTATATATAGTTTTTTTTTGCTTTCACTGTTTAGGCTCTCTTTAATTCTTTTCATGTAAAGTCATGTCTTTAAATATTTGGCACAACCCTACGAAATGTTCAACGGTTTCTAAAATAAAATTCAGATCTATCATTTCCAAAAGCAATATATTTCTGGGAATTTATCAATGATTTAGTACCTGGGGCAAACCATGTCAGATCAAACAGTGTAGTTCACCCACCATCTCAGATTTCCCCCAAATTTTGTATAATGGAATTATGAGTTAGGATGGCCACAAATCTCAATTTTGAAGGCTCCATGATTTTTAATTACCGAGAAATTAATTATTGTAACTTTTAAATTTTCCGCGAGATGCACCATTTTTTTTCTTTATTTCTTAAATAACTCCTTACCTGTACAAGTTACTGAAGTGAAAGTTTGTTTCTAGAGGTAACTTTTTAAGCTGATTTCAAAAATGCAATCAGAAACTGTGTATCCTCTATAGTTTTTGTATTAAACAATTTTTTGCAAAAAAAATTCAAGAATTTTTTTCGACATGTTTGATCAGGAGCACATGTTTTAAATTTTTATATGTTGTAAAGATGATATACCACTACTTCCAGAAAAAAATTCATCTTGGCTTTCTGTCTCAAAGCCGAGAAAAAAAAATTATGGAACTTTCACAAAGAACAACTATAAACTGAATATTTTTCTTTTCTCTCTCTCTCTCTCTCTCTCTCACACACACACACACACACACACACACACACACACACACACACACACACACACACACACAAAATGTATGCAATATAGGGCAATACATTTTTTTTTTTATGAAGATATACTTTTAATTCTGGCAATCAGCCAAAAAATCTTTGGTGACTTTGAAGTCTAGACAAAGGATTATATAGATTTGGAGTCTTGCCAGTTAGAAACTTACTTATCATTAATAGAGAGTTAAAAAATTATGTTCTGGTTAGTTTTATGGAAGGTTTTAAGTATAAGAATTTAAAATAGGTGTTACTGTATATTGTTATATATATTGTTAAGACAAGTATTCAAAACAAAGTTGGATACATTGTCCAAGTGCACAGTTGGCGATAGATTGCAGACTGAGTGTCATGTAACCAATTATTCAAGACGAACAGGATTTTTTTAATGGAATAGCTTTAGAGAAACAAAAATAAGTTATTGCACTTAGGTCTGAAATTCCAAGTGAGCAATTTAATAATAATGCAACCATTTGTATTCACCATGAAAAAATTTTGCTTTCAGCATGTGAGCAACTTCAGAGATACTGTTGTGATCCATTTCATTCACACAGTAGAGGTATCAAGAAGAGTTTGAGATTTGTGTCATTGGAATTTAAAAAAAAACAAAAAAAAAAAACAGCTATCTTAAACCAGGGCAAAATTATGTCCCCAGTGCTGAACTCGAATAACAGGTACTGAAGAATCATGCAATAATGAGGATATTTCAAAGGGACAGCTTGAAACTGAAAGTGCACCTCATGAACTTTTTGTCTCAGAAGCTGCTGAAGCTTTGAATCAAAGTATTACAAATCTTGGATGCACACCTGTCAAATTGCATGGGGTAAATAAAAAACAACGACAAAGCTACGCGAAAAGAAAATCAGCAGAAGCTAGTTCTGTTTTGCAGAAGAAATTTGCAACAGTGCTAAATGTTCCTCCAGAGACTCTGGCTCAACCAAATGAAAAGCAGTGTGTTGGATGTGAAGATTTAGAGTGCCTGATTGAACTCTTAAAAGAAAAATGTAAAATTTCATCTGGACAAGAGATCCTGAAATTATTAACTCTTGCACTGATTACTTTCTAAAAGTAATTATACAACATATCAAGTATTGCCAGATTTAAAATACATGCATTATTTTAGCGATGGTTCAAGTGCACAGTATAAAAACTTCATCAATTTGTGCTTACATGAGACAGATTTCAACTTCCGTGCTGAATGGAACTTCTTCGCCACTTCACATGGGAAAAGTCCATGTGATGGGATTGGCGGCACAGTAAAAAGACTTATAACTCATGCAAGTTTGCAGGCCACCCAGAACAACCACATACTTGCCCCTCTCGATTTATTTAACTGGGCTAATTCTAACATATATCATATAAATTTTTGTTTTGTTTCCCATGCTCATGTTGAGAAACACGGCAAAAGCTTGGAAACCTGTTTTCAGATTGTGAAAACAATACCTGGAACTCGCAGTTATCACAGGTTTGTTCTAAACAACAATGACGTGTTGACCCTGTATCGATTGTCATCAGATGATGCAAATTCGGGATTAAAAGTTAGTTTCACTATCAGAAAAAAGCATGTAAGCAGTATAAACACTAATGACTTGCAACCAGTTTATGTAGCTATAGTATACGATGACAACTGGTTCATTGGCAGTATTATGGAAAGCATTAAGAGGGAACAGACTTGCTGATAAATTTTATGCAGAGACATACGGACACAAATGTATTATCTTGGCCTTCTAGAGAAGATAGTTGCTTCGTTCCTTTTGAGCATGTGTTATGTATGACACCAGCACCTTCAGTGAAAGGTAACACTGGACGACAACATGTTCTTGACAGCAACATGATTAAAAGTATTAGTGTCTTACTTAATAAGTTCAGATTAGCTAAAAAATAGCTTTTTTTTTTAATTCTATTCTGTTTTATGTGCTTTGTTTAAAATATTAATTATAGTTGTAGTCTGTGTACACTATCGTATATTTTAAATTAAAATCAGATATGGAAGTAATATGCTATTATAGTCTATAAATTATGTTTTGAACATACATATATATACCATATTTGCATTATTGTATTTTTTATGCCTTGAATGTGCTACTAGAAAAGTTAAACTGTATGCATAATAAAGCATTTGTTAGATGTATAGAGAAAAATACCTCGTTTATAGTCGTTCCTTGTGAAAGTTCAATAATTTTTTTCTCAGCTCGGAGACAGAAAGCCAAGATGAATTTTTTTCTGGAAGTAGTGGCATACCATCTTTACAACATATAAAAATTTAAAACATGTGCTCCTGATCAAACATGTCGAAAAAAATTCTTTTATTTTTTTGCAAAAACTATAGAAGGTACACAATTTCTTATTGCATTTTTGAAATCAGCTTAAAAAGTTACCCCTAGAAACAAACTTTTACTTCAGTAACTTGTACAGGTAAGGAGTTATTTAAGAAATAAAGAAAAAAAATGGTGCATCTTGCGGAAAATGTAAAAGTTACAATAATTAATTTCTCAGTAATTAAAAATCATGGAGCCTTCAAAATTGAGATTTGTGGCCATCCTAGCTCCTAATTCCATTATACAAAATTTGGAGAAAATCTGAGGTGGTGGGTGAACTTTTTCCATTATTTTGTTTGATCTGATGTGGTTTGACCCACCTCATTCCCCTTATATTTCCCTAAGCTTTCTAATTGTAACTGTGCTAACTTATACTTTTCTCGCATAATTTTTTTCCCTAATAGACTGGATGTTGCTGCAAATGATATAACTGATACCTCCTTGCGGCAAAAATAAGAAATTTTTTTTAAAAAATCCAATTCTGGAAATACTAAAAATATGCCATACTAGAGAAATGTCATGCAGCTACTGTCAATGTTTGCAATTGAAGATTAAATTTTTTACTCAAAAGGAAGTAGAAAATTTGAGATTATATATGAAAGATTAATTTAAAAAAAAAAAAATACTTTACTCAACAGCAAAATTTAAATCACAATAAAGTAAATTAATACTCTATTTGTTACCTTGTGCGGTACTTTACATCGCAAATAAAAAAGTTAAAAGATTCTTTTAGGTTTAGATTTTAATTTCCAAAATCCACCCTCCTGGACGCTCCCATGTCAGGAATTGAACTCGAGTTTTTTGTTTTAGAGACCTTTATTTTAACCACTTGACTAACTTGTTCTCAGAAAAACTTTTTAGTTAAAGAAAGTTTTATTGAAAAGTTGAAAAAAAAAAACTATTTTCACACACATTTTCCTGCAATTTAACTACACTGATTTTATCTTTGTTTCCTATTAACTTCGGCCAATTTTTCCATCTTTAAAAAAAAATAATCTCTAGCTATTGTCCAGTATAAATTATGAATCCTTCAAAGTCATGCATTATCCCGTTGAGTGAATACCACATCTTTACGGTGTGGTATTGACAATATCAGGGGTTTTGGTACATTTGCTGTGCTTTCCAAAATGTTGTTGTATTCCTTGAGAAGTATTCCTTAATGATAGATAAAAATTTCCACATTGTGTATGCAATATAACAACTTGAGTTTTCTAACCGTATACATAACTCATTTTGACAATATTTTTTTATTGGTTGTATATACTTTTTAATGTGCAAAATTTAGATTTAGCTAATAATTATTAGTGTGGCTCAGAAAATTGCTGAAAGTATGATGCGAAAAAATAATGAAATAGTTCCCCAAAATGTATGGTAAATTTAACTTTACTCAGTGAAACAAAACTGTTAAAAAGTTACTGTTTTATTGATCTAAAACAATACAATAAAATAACCAATTTCAAATATTTTTTAGCTCTTTTTTCTTAAGTTTTTCAAATCAATTTTAATAATCTATCCATATATCTTTTCTATGTGTTTGTTTCAATATTAATTCATCTTTTTAAAAGCTGCCATGATCTTTTTTAATACTGTACTCTTTTTAATGGTAATTGTTAACATTTCTTTTTCGTTGCTTTAAAAAAACAATTATTTTTATTATAATTTTTCAGGGCGGAACCAAATGAGTTTGACTTTGATGATGAATTTGCCGTTGAAAAACCTTCTCCAAAGATTTCTCCCAGAAAACGTGCTCAAGGTAAGTATTATATAACTTTTCTACGGTTTCTCACACTTTAAAGAACATTTTAGTAAGAATATATTAGTTATTCTCCTCAGAACGTGCTATTTCAGCAGCAGGAGCACGCACAAAAAATTTGAAATCATTAAGTGCTTAAAAAAAAATTCTCGCATAGAATTTATCAATTACAATTCAATTATGACATTGTCAGATTATATATAGAGATCGTCCATAGTTATTCCATTGATTGATGTCTACAGACATGGCCATTTCCTTGTTATTGTTTAGTTCTGAATGTAACTTTTGGTTTATAAACATCAGATTACTAAATTGATATTTAGGTAATGCTATTAAATAAGTTATTAATAATAAATATTAAATTAACTAATTTTATCTTGATAACGGAAATGACTCTACGATATCTACTTCACATGTAAATAATAAAAAATGATTTTTGTATTGAATAAAAAATAGAATATGCAATGTGTATTGGGACCAAAATGGTTACATTAGACTTCCTTCTAATATCACAGTTCATTGTGTTACTTGGCTGGCTGTTAAACAAATAAAAACTGCTTTATGTCCATACAAGAGTGAAAGCGTCATCTGCACGGACATGACACGTCACTCTTGCAGAAAGAAATATTTCATTAATTGTAATGTAATAATACCCAATTGTAAATAATACCCAGGCATAACATTATGCAACATACCTTATAGCTAAAAATAAATAACTATAGACATAAAGGGAAATTAAAATACTGATAAAGTGAGCAACCCTGAGATTCCGGCAGTCCATGGACATGACAAATAATGTATGTGGACCTATCTTTTTAGTTAAAAAAAATAATTTTTGTAATTATATTACTACTTGTTTTGAGAAGTTTTGATTGTATTGAATTATATTCTGTGATTAACAGGAATATCCAACTTATATAGTGGGGGGGGGGGGGGTAATTGCTGTGACAAACTTTTGTACGTTTTACGGAGAATGACCCATATAAAGCCAAATTTTAAAAAATGGGCTATTTCTTGTAATCCGACCGACCCTAAAATGACTTTACAAAAATTCTGATCCTGGAAGTTTTTTTAAAAGTTAATTACAAAGAAAGAAAATCATTTTTATTATAACGATTATATGATTACGATGTTATTGCAATCGCATAATCAATTAATAATTTGTTAAACTCTTTCCTAACTGGTTTCTTTGGAGCAGCATATATCAGCCATAGCCTTGCCAATTGATGGGTAATTAACCACAAACCGGATACAGTCAAACCTCGTTAACGTGAAATCGCTTAACATGAAATCTCATTTAATCAAAAGTAGTTCTCCGTACTTAAAACTTAATGTTAATTTATTTGTTTAACATGAAATTCGGTTAACACAAACAAATTCGGTGGCCCCATCAATTTCACATTAACAGGCTTTGACTGTATTTCCATACCCTGTTTCTATAGAAATACATACACCTAATTATTTTACATCACAGTTCTCACCTCTGATCAATTTTAAATCTAACGTTAATACTCGGATAATATTTCCTTTTGCGTGTTAGCTAAAAAAAAGTTACAAAAAAAAAATCCTTTCCTTCTTACCCTAATATTTTCTGCGTGTTATTGGAAACAAACCATTTTTTATTTTTGGCCTAATGCTTGCTACTAGTTTTTAGAAATATTTTATTGATAAATACTTGCACCAAAAATGTGGTATGAAAATGTGATTATGTCAGTAGTGCTTTATGATTCTAATTAAATTTAAAGACATTACCCCCTCCAATTGATAGCCAAGTATTTTCTTTTCAATTAATAGCTTGTTTTGAATTGGATCATTTTGTATAAATCGAAAAATCAAAATATTCACTACTAACCATGGCGTATTGACTCAGTTACAGAGAAACAATATTACATATTATATTAAAAAAAATTTCAAACTTAAGTCATTCATATTCTTCAAGAAGCCTCTAAGTTTTTCACTGAGGCTCACATTAACGTTCAAGCATTGCATTGGCACGTAGCTGGAGCTTATATAGCTTTATACAATTTGGAGTAAATACTTGTCAGCAACAGGCAAAACATCTAGTTGTCAAGAAAGGTATCTTCTTTACCTTTAGGATTGAATTCATAGTAATTAATCATTTATTGTATCTCATAGAATTATTACATGTTTTACTTTACATTTATGTCCTTGAAAATCAATTGCTTGCATAAAATGTTATTTCAAAATTTGCAATTTATCATGAGCGAATACAGTCAAGCCCCGTTAACGTGAAATCAATGGGATCGCCGAAATTGTTCGCATTAACCGGAATTTCATGTTAAACGAATAAATTAACGTTAAGTTTTAAGTACAGAGAACTGCTTTTATTTCGCGTTAAATGGGATTTCATGCTAAACGATTTCACGTTGATGGGGGTTTAACTGTATTATGTATTTTTCCTTTATGTTACTTGTGCTATGTGAATAGTAAAAATAAGCTTAAATGTGTCCTATATTTCTTAAGTAGCAAACATGTTACGAGTCTACTTGAATGTAGTTATTTGAAGTGGCTTGCATTACAAAACTCGTATTACTACTGATGAAATCATACAATATACTGCTTATTAACACTATTATATAAACACTGAGGAAACTGTTTTTCTTTATGAATGATAACGAATTGTGGGAAAAAAAAACTTTTTTTAAAATATATTTAATTTGTAAAAATAATCATTGATATAAATAATTTAATAAGTTAATAGTGAGATAGACAACTACTTCCAAATAATGTTACACAGTAACCAATTTATAATATGAAATTTCTACAGTGTACGATTTGGTAATTATTTTTGTGAACTAACATGCAAAAATATAATTAGGTAATTTTGGTTTTAAGTGACAATATATTGCATTTGCAAATAATTTTATTATAGCATGTAATGGCAGTTCAGTACACCTTAAGAACATCTAAATATCTTTTTATATCCCCAAATTGTATTCTAATTGTTCAAGTTGGGTAATTATTACCTCCCTACACCATTACCCAACTTAACGATATCTGTTCTATGCAATTAAATTATTGTCTCATTATTTTTTATTTGTGTTCATTTGATTAGAAATACTACTATATAATATTGACTGTTATATACTATGTTTTCTCTTATTTTAGCTACCAGTGCTCAAAAGAGAGTTGCAAGATTAGATAAAGTGATGTTTGATATTCAAAGACATAGAAAACTAGATGAATTAGAATTGCAAAAAGACTCTCCAAAATCTTCAAATAACAGTCCTGTATCAAAAACACCAAATGACAATAAAATGTAGGATCAAATAATATTTGATTCCAAAGACATAGGAAACTGCTTGAATTTGTTCTTCAAAAACTTTTATGGTGCCAAATTGACATCTTGGTATCAAGAACTCTGTGAATAACAAAAATGTAGAACTACAATCAAGTCATGCTTGATATTTAAAGTTGAAACTACTTAAGGTAGAACTGCAACGACTTGAAAAAGACAAAATGTGTGTATGAACTATCAAATGCAAGATATGACGACAATGAAGTATGATATTCCAGTAAACTAATGAGATTTTAATAAAAACATACTTTCCAGAATTCTCAATTGGTAATCTTAACACTGTATAACAATAACATTATTTGTGAAGTTCTGTAGCATTAGTATGTAAATTAAAAGTTATACTATTTTTGTTTTACTGAATATATTCAATAGATTATATTTTACTGTTTTAGATCAATTGTAATTTAATAATAGTTTAAACATAAATGCAATATGAGTAAATTATATCCAATTTTCAAAAATATATACATTGTTGTTCTTAGAGATTGGCAAATTTTTTTTTTTAAATATGATTATTAAAAATGTAATCCTGTAAGATAAGATCAATTTTGTTCTTGTTTTATGAAAGAGCAATTATCAGAGTTTAGCTTTCCTGATTTAGCTGATGCTAAATTTCTCATGGATAATCACATTTAGGGCATTGAAATTTGACAAACCATTTTTTAAGGTTAAGTATGCTAAAAATAGTAAAAAAAAATATTATAATTTCTCTGATTAAGCAAAGTTTTATAATTGGCCATGAAAACTTACTAATGATATTGTCATGTTTAACACTAATATTATCATAAAACTATATTGTGGGACTTTTTCAATAAAAGTGAGATGTGAGGGAAATTTTTTTTAGTTTGAAGTCGATTTCATTTTTTATGTTGCCTAAAAGTAAGAAACTCCATACCCAAAAACAGTTGAAAGAAACATCAACAGAAACACTTCCTGTATATCCCTCCAAAACATAAAAATTAAATTAAGTGATGATTGGTTGGACATTTGAAATGAATATTGATAAGTAACTAGTCTCTAAACGTCCAAACATAAAAAAAATTACGGAAAATGTATATTTCTTAACATGGATGCCAGCAGAATTATTTTCAGGGGTGCAGATAGCCCTCAAGAGGGTGAAAGGCAGTTAATTTTATGTTTTAATCTTGTTTTTTCAATTGGATATCTTAATGAAATTTTAATAAATAGTTATGCATTAAATTACTTATCCATTGAATAGCTTAAAATCTATATCATACTTCACTTTCCACTGAATCTTTTTGCTTTTTTCTACATTATTTTTAATTTTCAAAATCTGGGGGGCTTCCTGGCGGTACCCATGTTTCTTAATGTGTAATTACTATAAAGTTAGTTAAAATTATAAAGTTAATTTCTATTTGGGTATTACTATAAAGTTATGAATGGAAAGTATTTAAAAACGTTTTTCTTTTTTAATTTATAGTGGAAAATTAAATAAATGGAAATGTTTATAATAGGTATATTGAATATATTGGTATCTAATTTCGGTTAATGTTCCAATGTTTGGTACCCATGGCAATCACTGAATCAACTGCAGGAAAAATTAAACCACCCATTGTCAAGTGCTTAAAGTGATATTAAAAGGTATGTGTACCAATTAAAAAATATTAATTCATAATTGAAATTACTTTGCAGCAAATGCATATGATTCTAACGAATAACTTAAATTCTCTTTAAAATTTAAATTTTTCATAATAAAAAGATTTTTTGCCCATATTTTTAAAGTTTTTTTTCTCCAAATTTTCACCGTTATCTCTAAAAGATGGATTGCTAGTGTTGAAAAAGACCTAGAACAGATGGGATTGAACCAATGGAGGGCTATTGCTCCGGATAGAGTCAGAAGGCAAAAGCTGTCGAGTTTGTGAAGAAGAAATTATCTCTAAAAAGAATGTAATTTCTTTTATTGTTTATGAAATGTTCTAAATATTTAATTTTATAAAATCTTTTTGATGTTTCTTTTCTCAATGTTAGGGATTAATGTTCTTAGCCAAATGAGAAATCAACGATTGTTGTTGTCAAAAGTGATGTCTATCTTGCCCAATTGACGAGATTTTTGATTCTCAATAGTTCAATCAACTGTTTTCATAAAATTGCATTTTTTAAATTTTTATTAATTTATGCATGAGTTTATATAGAGCATGTTGCAATTCATAATAGCAATAATTCACAATAAATCTGTTTTAAAAAGACTCAAATTTTAAGTCAACGCTTATTTAATATTCTCCTTGAAAACCAATTGCTTGTAACATCGCAATGCGAGTGGGGTTTCATCATTTGGCTATGTGACATTTTTCAGATTTCTCGGGAATGTCGAAATATTACAGAAAAGTTATGAGCACGGAAATGAATGCTTGATATTGAGGAAAGCACTTCCTTCTCAAGCCCCTATCTATAAATTATTGAATGTTTAAGAAATAATTTGTACGCAATATGTTGAAAAATGTTAGGGGCTATTTTTTTCTTTGTTTATTTTTTATCTTGGAACTCTGTTAAAAAATAAACATCAGGTAAACTTGAAATACATAACTTTAAAAAACAAAACCGATTTGAGAGAAATGTTTAGTTAAAATGGGTTTGGTTGTCTAATATTAGACTATATTTATTAAAATGTCTGTAAAATTCTTTTAAATGCTATTATATATTTATTTCGAAATCCAATACAATGATTGGATGATAAATTTTTTATTGATTAATCAAAACTTATCTATGATTACCCATTATTGCGCACAAGTATAGGTCGTTGAGGGCACAAATTAACCAACCAAAATATCTATAATAATAAAACAAGCTGTGTGTCTGTCTGTCTGTGGATCTATAGAAACCTACTTAAAATTGGAGTAGAGCTCTGGAACTTTCAGCATACATAGTTTTGGCATTCTAATTGTATACATGTCAAACAGAATATTAAAATATTAATTAGTTCTTTTTTATTAATTTTTTAATTTATTTTCTACAAAGTGACTTCAAATGAGATACAGCTCTGAAATTTTCATCGTAAGTAGTTTTAGCCTACTAACTGGACTTTTGAAAAACAGAATGTTAAAATCTTAATTAGTCATTTTCTAATTAATTTTCTTAATTAACAAATTTTTTTACAAAACGACTTCTAATAGGGCTACAGTTCTGATATGTTCAACACTAGTAGTTTTGGCCTTCTAATTGATCTTTTGAAAAACAGAATTTTAAATTTTTATTTAGTTCTTTTTTAATTAATTAATAAATATTTTACAAAACGATTTCTAATAGTGCTACAGTTCTGAAATTTTCAACATAAGTAGTTTTGACCTTCTGATTGGACTTTTGAAAAACAGAATTTTGAAATTTAATTTGTTTTAAATTAATTAACAAATATTTTACAAAACGATTTCTAATTGGGTTACAGTTCTGAAATTTTCAACATAAAAGTCATTTTAGCCTTCTAATTGGTATTTTGAAAAACAGAATTTTAAATTTTTATTTAGTTGTTTTTTAAGTAATTTTTTTAATTAATAATAAATATTTTACGAAATGATTTCTAATAGTGCTACAGCTTTGAAATTTTCAACATAAGTAGTTTTAGCCTTCTAATTGGACTTTTAAGAAACAGAATTTTAAATTTTTATTTAGTTCTTTTTTATTTATTTTTTTGTTGTTAATAAATATTTTACAAAACGATTTCTAATAGGGCTACATTTCTGAAATTTTCAACACAAATAGTTTTGGCCTTTGAAATTGGACTTTTGACAAAAAGAATGTTCAAATTTGAATTAATATTTTCACAAAAAGCGACTTCTAATAAGCCTATAGGAGCTCTGAAAAATTCAACATAAAAGTAGTTTTGACCTTCTAATTTTTCTTTTTACAATAAACATCAAGTGTTAAAATATTCTGAAAGGGGTGTTGTATTATAGTTATTAACGGAGATATTTTTTTTTATTGTTTGTCGACAAGGGATAGGCTTCTAATATTAACCCTTTGCACTCCAGGCCTTTTTCGCGCGGAGGAATCAGCTACTCGAGACATTTTAGGTTCGGTTGGTGTTTATGGATTTGCTTCATAGAAACTAAACACAGTCATTGGCCTTGCATCGAATTTCCGCATCACACCTAATGGTCCTCTCGTGGTTTGGCATCCAATCGTATGGCGCCACTGGAGTGCAAAGGGTTAAGGCTTTACGTAGCAATTAGTGTTTAGCGTGTGAAGCGACCTTACGCTTACGCAGCAATGAACCTTTCATCGAGGAAAGCAAGCTCATGTTTGCATAGCAATGAACCTTTCAACGAGTTAAGTAAACCTGGTGCGTATGTGTCAATGAATTTTTCAGTTTTCGAAGCGAACTCGATTTTGCTTTGCGATGAACCTTTTATTCCTGCGAGCGAAGTGCCAAAAATTGGGACCTATACACCAATGACGGATTTCCGCAACGCGAGGCCTTACAGAGTTGGCTAAAATATTGCACATGGTAAAATTTCGTGGCAAAGTACGGGTATTCAGCTAGTATATAATATATAATTTTACTTAACTAATAAATTTATATGCAGCCTGACTGTCCAATGAGCCACCACTGGTTGTCACAATGCATTCTATCAAGTTTTGGGTTCATCACTAAAAAAAAAAAAACTTGTGCACACGTTACTATTTTCTCTTCAGAGGACTAATTAACCCACTTGTCGTTATTTCTAATCGAGCTGAAACTTGGCAGATAAACTCATCGACGATGAAAACGCATTATAAGTTTTGGAAGTATAAAAAAAGTTAGAAAGTTGGCAAGGTATTTTATTAAAAACTTTGTTTTATAGGTATTTTTTTGTTACTTTTGCCTAAATTTATAAAATTATATCCTTTGTAAAAGTTTAAAGATATTTGATATTGAGAATCAAAACGTATGACACCTTTTAGTATGACGTCACTACTATATCGACCTATTTCACGAATATGAATAGTGATGCCTTAATACTACGACACAGTTAAATTTTTTTTTGTGAATTTAATTATTTATTTTTAACAAATTTTCTTTCTTCTTGCTTTGAAAGACAGAAAATCCAAAGAAGAAAACTTTTTATGATAATTTTAGTTCACTTCGTTTGCGCATGCGCCCAAGCAGAACGAATTTATTTCCTTCCGCAAATGTAAACACTGTATTTTCGATTTTTTTTTTAAGTCTGTATCTTAATTTATTTAGACTAAAGCCTGCTGATGTAACCGAGTTAAAAACCAGGTTCCAAAATGTTCACATCTATTTATTTTACAAATTCTCGTTCCGTAGTTATTCAATTTTGTCCTTAATACCCTTAAGCTAACTTACGTGAAACCAGGCATAACCATTAGGAGCATAACCTAAAGCCAATGATGGATGAGCACAGTGTAGAGAGTTTAGCTGAAGTCTTCAGGTGCTTCATTTGCATGGAAAAACTGAAAGACGCACACCTATGCCCTCACTGCTCAAAGCTATGTTGCTACATCTGTATCAGAAGGTGGCTAACGGAGCAACGATCGCAGTGTCCACATTGTCGAGCGTCTCTACACATGCACGAGTTGGTCAACTGTCGCTGGGTAGAGGAAGTGACACAACAACTGGACACTCTCCAACTGGTAGGGGCTGTAAAGGGCGACGCCTCCGAAAAAGAGGTTTGCAAGTCTCACAAAGAAAAACTCAGTGTGTACTGCTGGAATTGCAAACAGTGCATTTGCCACCAGTGCGCACTGTGGGGTGGAACACACTCTGACCATGTGTTCAAGCCCCTGGATGAGATTTATGAGCAACACGTGTCGCAGATCAAGGAAGAGTTTGTGCGGCTTAGAAGGCGTTTAGCCGAGCTGATCAGCTTGGTGCAGGAGGTAGAGAAGAGCGTTGAAAGTGTGAGGGTAGCAAAGGACGAAAGAGTCCATGAAATACGCCATGCCGTTGAGCACATGATTTCTCGCTTGGATGCTCAGCTCAAAAGCAAACTTCTGACTCTGATGGCTCAGAAGAATTCTCTTTCCCAGGAGACTGAGCAGTTAGAGACTGTCTTGAAATCAGTTGAACAACAACTAAACACTAGCTGCAAAAGTGAGTTGATAGTATTGAGCAATGATATACTTCGTAACATGACTGAAATTCAGAGCAAGCCAATGGCCAGTTTTGTGACGGCCGCTGTCCCTGCAGATTTTCCGAGCGAGATAGTGCCACCATATGATGGGAGCACCTTTGTCATGCACAATTTTAGTGTCCTGCAGCAACGAGCAGATCCAGTGTATAGTCCGGCATTACATGTCTGTGGATTAACCTGGCGACTTAAAGTCTATCCTGACGGCAATGGTGTTGTTCGAGGTAATTACCTATCGGTTTTCCTCGAGTTGTCGGCTGGATTACCAGAAACCTCCAAGTATGAATATCGAGTGGAGATGATACATCAAGGTTCCAGAGATCCTTCAAAAACTATTGTTCGGGAATTTGCATCCGACTTTGACGTTGGAGAGTGCTGGGGATATAATCGCTTCTTTAGATTGGATCTCCTGGCTAGTGAAGGTTATTTGAATACCGAGCATGACACTTTAATCTTAGGGTTTCAAGTTCGCTCTCCTACCTTTTTCCAGAAATGCAGGGATCAGATGTGGTGTATCAATCAATTGCAAACTGCTCAGGCTCAGTATATTACACAAATTAATGATTTGAAAGAAAGGTTAGCTATTGAGCTGTCTCGAAACCAGGCTACACTTGCTGTTAAAACAGACACAGGAGATGTTCAAATACCAATGCAAGAACAAATATCAACTTCTGGAAGTGTGTCTTCTGGGGTGAATGTTTGTCCCCTTATGTCAAATGTGGCCGCATCTCCTTTATTATCTCCTACTTATAATATTTCATCCCCAATACAGCCTTCGTCATCTAACTTTACTTCTATTTCTAATGATTACATGATTGCTCCAACTACAAACATAGCAGAAATCTCAAAAAGTGAAAACAGCATTGACAAGAACATCAATAAGTCTTTGGAAAAGAGTATTGATAGTGAGGATATAATCCACGGAAATGAAACGGAAGCTTCTGGAGCAAGAATGAAAGTGAAAGGAGCAAATGTTCACGAGCATGATTGTACCCAGCTTGAACAAGCACATCGTCGACAGAGCAGAATGGCTTGTGGCCATCCAAGTGCCCATAAGTGTAACTATAAAGCGGCCATTCTGCTAGATTCTTATGATGCCTCTTGCGAAGCAGACTCTTCTAGCTCCGATAACGAGATTGTTAGTGAATGTCACGGTGACGAGGCAGCAGCTAGAGCTTCAACCTCTGGTGCTTCTGCTAGTGCCAATTTAGAAGAGAACAGTAATGATGAGAATGATTTGGAAGAAGAGACAGTGTCAGATGACATCGAGTTCCAGTTTGCCAACAAGCATGCTCCACGTAGGCAGCGCCTTCACTCCTGGAACTCGCTGACCAATCCAGTTGCTGCTCAAAAGGGTAGTTCATCCGGCGAAAGAAACTTGTTTGAAATCCCTTCTGATGATGATGAGTCTGTGTTACTTCGGCTGCTGGAGCTGCAACATCAGAATCCATACCGTAATTGGGGAGCTAGCTCCAGCAGTGAAGCCCCAAATCCCAACGAGAAGCAGAAGAATGGTCACAGTTGTCGCCATTCATTGCTTCTGTCTTCGTTGCTAGCCAACCAATGCATTAATGGAGCTCAAAGCGATCAACAGTCAATGCCTAATTCCGTAACTTCCCCATCTCTAGAATTTCCTACCCTTTCCAAGATCATGTCATCTCGTAAGAAGTGGGAAAATGGGACAAACAGCTGTTTCCGTCTGTCCGACATGGAGGGACCCAATAATGATTCGGGTTGTGGATCAAGTTATTCTGGCATTCCGGTTTCTTACCTGCTGGATCCATTTTCTTCTCAACCTTCTGCATCCACTAGTGTTTTTACTACAGCTCCGAGTAATGTTCCTGAACAAGGAAGCGAAAGCACAAGCAAACAGCACCAAAGACTGAAGAAGAGCGATGCCTCGCTTTCTACATCTGGGGATGGTACACGAGTGTCAAGTTCTTCTGTATATGGGGATGGCAGCAGAGTACCAAGTTCTTCATCATATGGAGATGGCAGCCGAGTACCAAGTTCTCCTGCTTATGGAGACAACAGAGTACCCAGTTCTACAGGGTATGGACTTGACAAACGAGTACTAAGCTCCCCTGCATATGGCGATGTCAATCGAGTGGCAAGTTCTTCAGAGTATGGAGATGGCACTGCAGCAGGTGGCACTGTTGATGTTTGTTGTGGTCTGTGGATGCCACCACAATCCCACAAGCCACTCCCTGGTCCAAAGCCTAGCTGGGCCATACGACATGCAGCTGCAAAGAGGGAACATCCTGTTACTTCAGCTCATTCTGAGAAAATGTCACTGCTCATACAGAGCAATCTTCTCCAATCTGATTGTGAAGCAAATGATGACTCCAGTGCAACCACAAGCAGCAGTTCATCGAATGACAGTGTGTGCGAGAATACTGAGGCTGGGAAAAAGGATGAATGAATGCTATAGGGTTTTGATGGAGGTTGTGGTGTACATTAATGTGATAAGTTATTGGACATTTTCTCTAACATGGCACACATTTGTGTATGCCACTATCTCAAGCGAATCACATTCCCTTGCCCTTCTAAAATGTATTAATTTTTGAAATTGTGTTTCATTTACAGAAACTTAATAAGTTTAAAAAAATAACCATTTCTTTTAGAAATTAGTAGAATTCAATTTGTAAAAAAATTCCCATAAATTTCTTGAGATTTTTATTTTAAACTATAAGAATTAATACATATTTCTTACCTATTAGTATAAAAAAAATGCCATAGTTTTCAAAATGTCAGTGGTTCTATGTACCTTCAAATGCAAGTTTTTCGAAAACAATCCACTCTGAATGAACATGCATGAAATAATCTCTTTCATCATTAAGTACTCATTTTACTATGTTGAATTATATTTTGAACTTGGGAAGTTTTTGTTTTGTTTATGATCAAATTTGATAGCACTGTAACTAAGTGGAGAAAGCTGCATCAAACAAAAAAAACTTATAAATCAATCAACATTTGTCAAACAAATATATAGCATTTAAAAATTTCTTATTTGTAGGACATTGAAATCAGGAAATGCAATTACAATCCCTGTGAATATTAAAGTTTTTGTCTAGTATTATAAAGGAATAAGAGTATATATGTTGGAGAAAGAAGTAGATTTTTTGTAGAAGTTTGTCATATGTATCTTTTTTTTTCTGTATTCAATTCATAGCATTAGTGTTGGTACTTGTACAAAGTATTAGTTTTCCTTGAAATATATCCAGACTTGCACTTTGTTACTGTATTGGTGCTCAATGTTTTTAGTTCTTTTTAAATGTTTTCTTTTATACATTTAATTTTTTCTTTAATAAATTTCTTTTAATGTCCAAGTATTTTTTATTTTTTTTTTATTTTTTTATTGCAATTTGAACATTTTTAATAAAAAAATAATGAATTTGAAGCTCATCTTATCATTTTTTTTTTCAATGTTCAATACAACATACTAGATTGGTGAAATTATGTTTTTATTTATTGAATTTTTAAAAAAAAATTTAGGAAAAATATTCATTTATTATTGTAGGTATATATAATTGATACAGTTCAAGATCTTTATCCTGACCCTTTTTC
This sequence comes from Linyphia triangularis, assembly GCA_963978545.1. NCBI lineage: Eukaryota > Metazoa > Arthropoda > Arachnida > Araneae > Linyphiidae > Linyphia > Linyphia triangularis. The sequence continues at coordinate 25,781,514 of OZ021728.1, forward strand.
TGAGTTTAAAGTGTTCATGAATATGAAGGTTTTGAACCTTTTAGCCAATGGCTGGATAAGGCACTTGCACTATTAATGACAATTATGTAGTTTTCTTGTTTTTATACAATATGTAATGCAAAAGTTTTTTGAATTTTTTTTTATCTACATTTTATTAAAAGTTTGAACTTTTTGTAGCTTATTATATGAGAAAAGATATGGTACCTTAAAATATTATAACAGTAAATTTGAGAAAACTATAAGGCATGTGAAGCTTTTTTTAGCAATTGATTGCTGATAAGATAACCGAGTAATGCTATAATGTCCTTGAAGAGTTTGAAAAATAGTTCAATGCACTAAATATTACTTTCTTTCCAATTGGATTTTGAAATTCGTGGAGTAGTATTAGAAAAATTCTATTTGTCCGAAGACTTTTAGACATAGTGGCTGTATTGGGACAAATAATCTCCTGTTGTTGAAACACTCTATGAAAACTCGATCCGAGCTCAATAAGTTGCAATTGCCCCTAAAAATTGGCAATTCATGTAAAAATTTACATTAAACACTTTGTTTTTATTGCTTATATTTTTTAATGTGAAATGGAAACTATGTTTGTACCGTTTGGTTGGTTGGTTGTTTTCAGATTATCTGGCGCCGTCAGCAACACAAGGGCTATAATGCGCCGAAACATTCGTCATTAGACAAGCCAACATACATTTACAAATACCCATGCCTAACATGGGACTCGAACCCGCAACCTCGCGGTCTAGAAGCTAGCACGCTAACCACTATACCGTTTGGTCGGCCATTTGTACCTTTTGGAAAACTGATGAAAGGTACATATGTACTTTTAGCGCCTGATGCGATATTTGTAGGATCGATCTTATATATACGATACGTATAGGGCAGTTTAAATTTCTCTCCCCCATCTAGCAACGCTCATGGGCAACTGAATCCGAAAGTAAACGACGGATTTTCCTTCAGGAAGCATGGTAAAACTGCTGAAATTGTTTTATAGCATATAATCTGAAGTAGATGTTAAAATGCCACAATTTTTCTGAGGGAGAAAGCGTGAGAGCCAGGGAGAAAAAATATTTTTTTTCCCTTGGAAAAAGAATGCGCTTTTCTCCCTACCCTCGTCGAGAAAAGTTGACGCGCGTTAACTTCAATGATCCTGTTCGACAATTTTATTTAAATTTAAATAAAATTTGGATGATTTCATCATATGAATATTATCGGATTCAAGTTTTGAGTTTCAATTTCTTCTGCATTGTTTGTTTTGAAAATATATTTAAACATTTTGTATTTTGAAAATGGTGATTTTGATATTCCACTCAGAGTTTGTTTCATATCTGAAAGTTGGCAACAACATCACAATTTTTGGTGACTCCTGAATTTTCATACTTGCTCTGAAAAGAGTGAAATTTCTTCTTTAAAAATTACTAGAACATAAAGAGTTTTGTATAGAAGAAATTAATCATGGGGCGTATGCATGCACCTGGGTAAGCTTATTTGTAATGAATATTTTTAGTACTAAGAAAGTTTAGTATTATATGTGTCTTGTTATGTAATTTAGGCTTATCCATACCACGTTGTATATTCCACTGTTTGAAAAATAAGTCTTAATTAACTTAAAAAATCTCAATTGCTATCTAATCTAATATATGTACACACGTATTATAAATTTGTTGCATATAAATGATGTTATGATATCTGTTTTCGAAGGAATAACCGTGTATCCCATGTAGTTTTTTATTTATTAATGCCGCTATACTGCGAATTTAAGATGAATGCAATTTTTCCGATTTTTTACTTCGTAAATGATTAGTTCCATTTTTAAACCGTTATGTTGCTGATTTTTAGAAAACGGTTAATCCATTTGGAACAAAAATTGATTTTAATTCCAAAATCAAATTGCATGACAAACTGATTTCTATAGAATTGCATTTGACGTAAGGATTTGAGCTCGCAAATATATTATGTGCAATGTGTTTCTTTCAGAAAGGGTATCTCCCAATCATCTCTTCCATACCGACGAAGTGTTCCGACCGTAAGTGTTTTTACTGTCATTATTTCAGCGTTCGTTGAGCTTTAAAGTGTTTAAGTTTCTTGTCTATTGGTATGTTTAACTAATTTGGAAATTGCCGACCAAATGGTATAGTGGTTAGCGTACTAGCTTCTGGACCGCGAGGTTGCGGGTTCGAGTCCCGTGTTAGGCATGGGTGTTTGTAAATGTATGTTGGCTTGTCTAATGACGAATGTTTCGGCGCATTTATAGCCCTCGTGTTGCTGACGGCGCCAGATAATCTGAATACAACCAATTTGAAAATTTACTTTTCTGTTTGCTGTCAAAATCCCAATCATGGTTCTAACAATTAGGATGGCCAAAAAAATTAAATATCTAAATACCAATTATTGCTTAGCCCATCTGATGGCTTTATGGTTAACGCTTTGGCCATGCAGCATGCCGTAAATGCCGGGTTCGAATCCCGGATTATACTAGAAGACAACCTGATTTGATCTCACTCAATGCATTTCAGTCATAGGAGAACCGGTTCCTACAGCTTACTCAGTGAGCTCACTTCATCCTATCCTCTAGTATAGGCAAGGATGTTTGTTGTGGTTTGGAATTTACGTTAAGCTGTAGGTCCAGGCCTGATTTGCCGATATTGTGCATAAAAATAAGTCGTTGAGTGTCTAACCAACCAACCAATTATTCTTTCATCCCGCTCATACTTTGGACTAGAAATTGAGTCTTGGTGACCTCAATTTGGATAGAATTAATCGGCAATAAAGGTAACAGTGTATTTTCTTCTGTTAAGCTATCGGTTAGAATTCCAATTCTGGTGCAGATTCTATGCCAAGCTGATTTTCACCAACATATGTAGATGCTCTCATTTTATTCTATAGAAAGTGAACTTCTTGTGGGTGCCATAACTTGGCGCAGTTTAATATTAACTCTAGTCACTACATCTTCTTTTGCTTCTATTCCTTCTCGTAATCTTCCATATTTGCATACTACAAAATATTAATAAACATTTTGAGGAACTGTTTGAAATGTATTTGCATTAGTTGATATTCAACGCATAATTCGCAAAACAGAGAAGAGAAACCTGCACTCTTGTTACTAATAAAAGAATCTAACAACACGGGAAGAAAATAACAGACGAATTGCAGCATCACTTTTCACATTTTATTAAAAAATGTTTTATATAGACTGGATAGAGTAGTTTGTCAGTGTTGCGTTACGCTTCTGGGCTAATTTACTTTGAAGACTGTTTCTAGGAAGATTTAACAACTCTACATTCCCTTCAAGTCTAGCACTCAAAATTGAGTATTAACTGTGGTCAATTACTCGCTTAAACGGATATGTTTGCCAAAGGAATTGAAATAAAAATTATGCCCACCTGATGGCGGTGTGGTTAACGCTCTGGTCTCGCATGCCAAAATGCTGGGATAGGCATGAAAGTTCATTGTGGTTTGGAATCCACGCTAAGCTGTAGGTCCTGGCCTGGTTAGTCGTTATTGTTCATGAAAATAGTCCATTGAGTGTACGAACCGACCAAAATAAAAATTATAACTGCCATCATTAAACTGTTTTTAAAAACATCTCTTAGTAAAGTATAATTGTCAAGTTTTTTTTATAAATTCAATTTGAAAATGTTGCACATGTTCTGCAACTTGTTAACTTTTAGCCAAATTGGATCATTTTGACTTAGAATTTAATTCTTTAAGAGCAAATCTTACTGATTCACCATTGTATAGAAACAGAATTATAACTGGTTTGGTGTACAATAAATATTTTTATTTACTACCTTTTTATAAATTTTCTTAATTTGTTAAATAAGAAATTGCGTATAAAAGTAAGCAATGAAACCATTTTGAAAATTTGATATTTTGTTTAAAAATTGTTTATTGGTTGCTCAAATTTATTTGTTCAACTGCCACAAGTGACATAATATTCCGAATTGGCCTTTAAAGTTGGCAATATTCTTGATAATTTCTACTGGGTTATTTTTCATGCTAATAAATTTCTGTGATTAATGAAGTGGGTACTCATTATGGCCTGGTATCAGTTGGCACAAAACCTAAATGTTTACACGCGTAAATGTATCGCCAGGACTAAATGTTTACAGTATATTATAGAAATTATAAATGATTTGAAAGTGTTTAGTTTGGATGAGTTAGGTCTGCAATTTGACGGTTTTTATCTGATAACTGGCTAACAGATTAATATTAAGGGAGATGAGCCATAATTATCAGTGTGCTTCTTCTTTCACATAGCTTTTTCAACATATAATTTAGATACTTAAAAATTACAAATCATATATACTGTGTCGGTATATAAAATGTACATGAAATTTTTCTGTACTGGAAACATTTGAAACTTGCTTTTCTTATAGTGGTTAAAACTATCTTCTGATGATGTTACTGAACAACTTTGCAAGCTTGCTAAGAAAGGTCTCACGCCATCCCAAATTGGTAAGCATTATTACACCTTTCTATTTCATATACATTTTTTTTAAATTTGATTTCATTTTATTTAGCTTTTTAAATTAGTACTACTGACTTTCAATTCTATTTTTGCATTAATTAATTTTATTGTGCAACAATGTTATGTCACTCTGAACCATGGACTGACCTGCTTTAAGGTCTTGCACACTGATTAAGTTGACTTAGTTTTTTTTATTGCTGAAATCCCAATAGAACAGGGTGTTATTTGAAACTTACTTGTATTTTTTAGAATTATTACATTTAATTAGAACCTATCTAAATATGTTAAATAAGCACGTAAAAGCACATTTGAATTTCATTATGACTTTATGTTATAATTGATCAGACAAAGTGCAACAAAATGTTATCACTCTGAACCATGGTCTGGCCTGCTTTATGGTCTTGCACACTGATTGAGTTGGTACAAACTTCGTTTTGTGTAAACTTATTCAAATTTTTCAGAAACATTAATTTTGATTAGAACCTGTACTCATTTAGAAAAAAGTAACCAAGTAAGCATCAGTAAAGCAGATTTGAATTTCATTGTAGCTTTTAATGTTATAATTGATCAGACTTAGGGCAACAAAATGTTATCACCCTGAATCATGGTCTGATCTGCTTTATGGTCTTGCACACTGATTGAGTTGGTACAAACTTTGTTTAATTTTGATCACACCATTAATTTTGATTAGAGTCTGTACTCATTTAGAAAAAAGTAACTAAATAAGCATCAGTAAAGCACATTTGAATTTCATTGTAGCTTTTAATGTTATAATTGATCAGACATAGTGCAACAAAATGTTATCACTCTGAACCATGGTCTGATCTGCTTTATGGTCTTGCACACTGATTGAGTTGGTACAAACTTCGTTTTATGTAAACTTATTCAAATTTTTCAGAAACATTAATTTTGATTAGAACCTGTACTCATTTAGAAAAAAGTAACCAAGTAAGCATCAGTAAAGCACATTTGAATTTCATTGTAGCTTTTAATGTTATAATTGATCAGACATAGTGCAACAAAATGTTATCACTCTGAACCATGGTCTGGCCTGCTTTATGGTCTTGCACACTGATTGAGTTGGTACAAACTTCGTTTTGTGTAAACTTATTCAAATTTTTCAGAAACATTAATTTTGATTAGAACCTGTACTCATTTAGAAAAAAGTAACCAAGTAAGCATCAGTAAAGCACATTTGAATTTCATTGTAGCTTTTAATGTTATAATTGATCAGACTTAGGGCAACAAAATGTTATCACCCTGAATCATGGTCTGATCTGCTTTATGGTCTTGCACACTGATTGAGTTGGTACAAACTTTGTTTAATTTTGATCACACCATTAATTTTGATTAGAATCTGTACTCATTTAGAAAAGAGTAACTAAATAAGCATCAGTAAAGCAGATTTGAATTTCATTGTAGCTTTTAATGTTAGAATTGATCAGACTTAGGGCAACAAAATGTTATCACCCTGAATCATGGTCTGATCTGCTTTATGGTCTTGCACAATGATTGAGTTGGTACAAACTTTGTTTAATTTTGATCACACCATTAATTTTGATTAGAATCTGTACTCATTTAGAAAAGAGTAACTAAATAAGCATCAGTAAAGCACATTTGAATTTCATTGTAGCTTTTAATGTTATAATTGATCAGACATAGTGCAACAAAATGTTATCACTCTGAACCATGGTCTGATCTGCTTTATGGTCTTGCACACTGATTGAGTTGGTACAAACTTTGTTTAATTTTGATCACACCATTAATTTTGATTAGAATCTGTACTCATTTAGAAAAAAGTAACTAAATAAGCATCAGTAAAGCAGATTTGAATTTCATTGTAGCTTTTAATGTTAGAATTGATCAGACTTAGGGCAACAAAATGTTATCACCCTGAATCATGGTCTGATCTGCTTTATGGTCTTGCATACTGATTGAGTTGGTACAAACTTTGTTTAATTTTGATCACACCATTAATTTTGATTAGAGTCTGTACTCATTTAGAAAAAAGTAACTAAATAAGCATCAGTAAAGCACATTTGAATTTCATTGTAGCTTTTAATGTTATAATTGATCAGACATAGTGCAACAAAATGTTATCACTCTGAACCATGGTCTGATCTGCTTTATGGTCTTGCACACTGATTGAGTTGGTACAAACTTCGTTTTATGTAAACTTATTCAAATTTTTCAGAAACATTAATTTTGATTAGAACCTGTACTCATTTAGAAAAAAGTAACCAAGTAAGCATCAGTAAAGCACATTTGAATTTCATTGTAGCTTTTAATGTTATAATTGATCAGACATAGTGCAACAAAATGTTATCACTCTGAACCATGGTCTGGCCTGCTTTATGGTCTTGCACACTGATTGAGTTGGTACAAACTTCGTTTTGTGTAAACTTATTCAAATTTTTCAGAAACATTAATTTTGATTAGAACCTGTACTCATTTAGAAAAAAGTAACCAAGTAAGCATCAGTAAAGCACATTTGAATTTCATTGTAGCTTTTAATGTTATAATTGATCAGACTTAGGGCAACAAAATGTTATCACCCTGAATCATGGTCTGATCTGCTTTATGGTCTTGCACACTGATTGAGTTGGTACAAACTTTGTTTAATTTTGATCACACCATTAATTTTGATTAGAATCTGTACTCATTTAGAAAAGAGTAACTAAATAAGCATCAGTAAAGCAGATTTGAATTTCATTGTAGCTTTTAATGTTAGAATTGATCAGACTTAGGGCAACAAAATGTTATCACCCTGAATCATGGTCTGATCTGCTTTATGGTCTTGCACACTGATTGAGTTGGTACAAACTTTGTTTAATTTTGATCACACCATTAATTTTGATTAGAATTTGTACTCATTTAGAAAAGAGTAACTAAATAAGCATCAGTAAAGCACATTTGAATTTCATTGTAGCTTTTAATGTTATAATTGATCAGACATAGTGCAACAAAATGTTATCACTCTGAACCATGGTCTGATCTGCTTTATGGTCTTGCACACTGATTGAGTTGGTACAAACTTTGTTTAATTTTGATCACACCATTAATTTTGATTAGAGTCTGTACTCATTTAGAAAAAAGTAACTAAATAAGCATCAGTAAAGCACATTTGAATTTCATTGTAGCTTTTAATGTTATAATTGATCAGACATAGTGCAACAAAATGTTATCACTCTGAACCATGGTCTGATCTGCTTTATGGTCTTGCACACTGATTGAGTTGGTACAAACTTTGTTTTATGTAAACTTATTCAAATTTTTCAGAAATAGTAATTGTGATTAAAACCTGTACTCATTTAGAAAAAAGTAACTATTTAAGCATCATTAAAGCGCATTTGAATTTCATAGAAGCTTTTAATGTTATAATTGATCAGACATAGTGCAACAAAATGTTATCACCCTGAATCATGGTCTGATCTGCTTTATGGTCTTGCACACTGATTGAGTTGGTACAAACTTTGTTTAATTTTGATCACACCATTAATTTTGATTAGAATCTGTACTCATTTAGAAAACATTAATTAAATAAGCATCAGTAAAGCACATTTGAATTTCATTGTAGCTTTTAATGTTATAATTGATCAGACATAGTGCAACAAAATGTTATCACTCTGAACCATGGTCTGATCTGCTTTATGGTCTTGCACACTGATTGAGTTGGTACAAACTTTGTTTTATGTAAACTTATTCAAATTTTTCAGAAATAGTAATTGTGATTAGAACCTGTACTCATTTAGAAAAAAGTAACTATTTAAGCATCATTAAAGCGCATTTGAATTTCATAGAAGCTTTTAATGTTATAATTGATCAGACATAGTGCAACAAAATGTTATCACCCTGAATCATGGTCTGATCTGCTTTATGGTCTTGCACACTGATTGAGTTGGTACAAACTTTGTTTAATTTTGATCACACCATTAATTTTGATTAGAATCTGTACTCATTTAGAAAAAAGTAACTAAATAAGCATCAGTAAAGCACATTTGAATTTCATTGTAGCTTTTAATGTTATAATTGATCAGACATAGTGCAACAAAATGTTATCACTCTGAACCATGGTCTGGCCTGCTTTATGGTCTTGCACACTGATTGAGTTGGTACAAACTTTGTTTTATGTAAAATTATTCAAATTTTTCAGAAACATTAATTTTGATTAGAACCTGTACTCATTTAGAAAAAAGTAACTTAAGTAAGCATCTGTAAAGCACATTTGAATTTCATTGTAGCTTGAATGTTATAATTGATCAGACATAGTGCAATAAAATATTATCTCTCTGAACCTTAGTCTGTCCTACTTCATGGTCTTGCACACTGATTGAGCTGGTACAATCTAGCCTTTTAACTAAATTATTCTCTCTGTTGTACTAAGCTAGAAATAATACTCAGTATTGCCTTTTAAAAACATAAGTGGGCAATAACTTGAACATGCAACTGATTCAATAAATGCTGAATTAGCTGCAACCTCATTTGTAGACAATTGATTTTTAGTGGTTGACTCCTCTCATCTTGATCAGATTTTAAACCATGTTTGTTAAAAAGTTATATAAATTAAAAGTATCTTGAAATGTTATATAAATTAAAAGTATCTTGAAATATTCTATAGTTTAAAAGTCTAAAGTTTTAACAATATGAAGCAAATACCAACTTTACTAAAAAAAATAGGTCTTTGAGCGTATGAACAAACAAAACCAACTTTACTGAATGTTTTTCCTATTTTATTATTGCCAGGCAAAAGTGCAAAAGCAGGGTAGATGTCCTGTATTAAAAAAAATGGGCAAAAATGCCCTATATTTTACAATTGTCCTATATTTCTGTTTTGATTCAGCCTATATTTTTTCGAATTCGTAGTAACGGTGTCCTTCATTGCCATTTTTTATATTTCGGATTCTTTGGTGCGATTGTAGGTGAAAAAGACCTGACAAAAGCTATGTTTGCAACTGCTGCGTCTTATCTCTTGTGACGTCACGTGCTGCATAACCTACAATTCAACTCTACTGGCGAGAGTTGTAAACGTGTGAACTTTTTCACAGCACACAGTCTTGAATTTCTGATCTGTTTTGTCTGGGGTTTTTTTGTAGTAAATTAATTGGTCATAATACAGAGAAAGGTGCAACAACAAAATTCTGCCTCGAGAAAAACGGATAAAAACAGTTTGTGATTGACTTGCAGAACTACTAAAGAATATTTGAAGTGCTCAGTCAATAATTGATAAAGGAAAGTAAAGGATTAAGATTTACTTTACGGTGTCAGATGATGATTTTTTTATTCCGAATCTGGTACGGATTCTGCGCCACGAATTGTTTATATCAGACCGTGCCAAATTATGGCAACCATAGGCAGTTCTCTTAAAAAAATGACGGGGCTGCCATGTTTTGGTGAAAATTACCTTGGCGCAGAATCTGTGCCGGATTATGACTTTTAGCCACGATTTTTTCATGAAAGTCGCCAAAATTGAAAATAACGTCTATACGTTGTGTTGCGAAATCCAAACCGTCACTAGGGTTTCTAGAAAACCAAGTCTGGTTCGCCACATTCGGCGCTAAATCTCCCACTTTTTGCCACCAATCCATCCGACACTGAACAGTAAATCTGAACCAATGTAAGACTGCAAACAGGGATAAAAAGAAAATACTTAAAGAAATTTGAGCAGTTCAAGCAGTTATAAATGCTGGAAGCAAAAGATGCAAGATTGCCAATAATGTAATTAATAAAACTTAATGGTGTTTTCTATTCTCTTAAATTCGGTATAACGAGTATATACATATAAAACATGTTTATTTTGAAATTCAGTAGCAACTGTGTGCAGTTATTTGATGTTTTATATTGGCCTATATTTTGTATAAAAAGAATCCTGTATATTATTTTGTCACTTTGACCCCTGCAAAAGTTTTGCACTCTATTTTCACCCTTTAGGAAAAGAAAAGTACTACTGTTGTAAAAGTACAGATGTGATAGTCTTTTAGATTGCTTAAATATTTAACTGATAATTTCATGTATGGCATATCACTGTCAACCTAGATTGCATAAAAAGTGTTTTGTTTAGTGAGAAGTATAAGAGTGTGCAGCCAAATGTATGTCTTCCTAAAGCACAATTGAATTTCAGTGTGGTATTTAGTTACACTTGTTCACATATTGTGCAACAAAAATTTCTCATTCTGAACCATGGTCTGGCCTACTCTATGGTCTTGCACACTGATTGAATCGATACAGTGTAGCTTTAAACTTTATAATGTGCTTAAAATTTATTTTTATAAGGGATGTTTTTTTTTTTAATATAGCGTGAATATGGTTTGTATGCATTGTTTGTAAAGTAAATGGTAGCCAGGGTTAGAGGATGCTGCGTGGCCCTACGATGCGAAAATCCGTCATTGCTGTATAGGTCTTAGCTATTAGTGTTTTGCGAATGGGCACGTTTAACTAGCAGGTAGATTCGTTGCTATGCAAAACCAAGCTCACTTCTCTGAAAAGTTTCATTGTTACGCAAGCACAACTCGCTTTGCTCGCTGAAAAGTTAATTGACACATAAGCATAGGCTTACTTCACTTGTTGGTAGATTCATTGCTATGTAAGCACGAGCTCGCTTCGTTTGCTGAAAAGTTCATTACCGTATAAGCATAAGCTCGCTTCACTCACTAAAAGTTAATTATGTACGTAAACCCATAATATTAGTACCCCCCTCCCCTGTCGAGGAAAAAAAAATTAATTTGAATTCAATAATACAACACCCCTTTGAGAATATTTTAACATATGTTTGTGAAAGTAAAATTAGTAGTTATGAAAGCCAAAACTACTTATGTTGAAAATTTCAGAGCTGTAACCTTTTGGAAATCATTTTGTAAAATATTTATTAATTTATCAAAATTTTAACATTGTTTTTTCAAGTCCAATTATGAGGCTAAAGTACTCATGTTGAAAATTTCAGAGCTCTAACCCTATTTTAAGTATCTTTCTATAAATATACAGACAGCTTGTTTTATTATATAGATCGTGTGTGTACTCTAAAATTTTCATTGCGCTAATAAGGCATTACAATGTTGTTTGCGGTATACTATTTTGATATGTATGCAGGTATCCTTTAAAATACCTAAAAACAGTTGGGGAGTTTATAAAAAAATTTCAATATTTTTTTACTGTAGTTGTTTGATTGTTTAGGTGTTATCTTGAGGGATTCCCATGGAGTAGCCCAAGTGCGATGGGTAACTGGAAACAAAATCTTGCGAATCTTGAAAGCCAAAGGATTTGCACCTGATCTTCCTGAAGATCTCTACCACCTAATCAAGAAGGCTGTTGCTGTCCGAAAGCATTTGGAGAGGAACAGGAAAGACAAGGACTCAAAGTTCCGCCTCATTCTTATCGAAAGCCGAATTCACAGACTAGCCCGATATTTCAAGGCCAAGAGGGTGTTGCCCCCTAACTGGAAATAGTAAGCTTTATATTTATTGACTATTCTGTGGCATAATGTTTAATAGTTTTATGTAAGTTTTTGAATTGCTAGGATTTTGTTTTCTACGAATCATTTCAGAATATTAAATTAGAAAGTTAGTGATATCTCATTGTTGTAAAGAATGATCTATTTTCAAATCCTATGAATTATGTTAGAAATATTAATGTCATTACCCTGTCTGCAAACTTACTAGCTTATTGATTCTTGAAATATCATTTGTCGAGATTTTAATTAAAAGGACAATATTGAAATGACTTTTTCTTTCTTTTGCAGCGAATCTTCAACTGCCTCCGCTATGGTCGCTTAATTTGTAACTGCAGAAATAAACAAGTTTAATGTACCTTTCTGTTGTATTTTTCATGAATTATGGTAAAATTATTTCTTACTCTTGGGGGAAAACGAAGGAAAACAATTTTCTAGCATTACCATGGATCTATGCAGAAGGAAATTTGGGTCCGTTTACTGACCCTTCACAAAATTCCATAACCAATAAACACTCTTAGTAAAATTGTATATCCAATAAATGGACCTTTCACAAAATTCTATGTCAAAAATGTGCATCTATAATTGAGATATTTAAATCACATAGGAGTGGAAGGATATTATTGTAAATTTTTGCAAGTACCTACTCAACATCAAAAAATTTTGAAATTTAAAATTGTTTTTATTATTGCATAAAAGTTTCATACTAAAAACACTTGGATAAGATCCCTGATTACAATAAAATCGGTTTTGGGTAGTTGGTGCCCTCTATACTGGTAATGTGAATTTGGCATATTTCATGTACCTTTTCCTCAAAAAGTAATTGACATAAAGAATACATATATTATTTTTATCCTATAACATATATTTTTTTCAAAAAAAATATGCATTTTTGAGATTGTCAAAAAAAACATTTTTTGACAATTCTAGTCATGTTGGGCATCATTTTAAAGCTTGTTCAATCTAGAAGAGAATGACATAAATCTTAAGTCCTTAACTGTAATCAGAGTGGCCACAGAACCGGGAAAACCTGGAAATGTCAGGGAACTTTTTAAAATTTTATGAAAATCGTGGAAATTTTTTATTGTTTAAGGCACGTTCATCCATATTTTGGCGCTATATACATGGAGATTTGTAGTGATAAGCTATTAGAATTATGGAATAATTTTAACTTCATTACCAGCAAAACTACCTTTTAAAAAATTGCATTTTATCTCTTTAGCATACATGTTCTACTTGATCAGGGTGTCTAGACATCTGGAAAACCTAAGAAAATTGGGGAAATTTAAAAAAACGTTTGTCCTAAAATCAGGGAATTTCGTAGAAATCTGTCAGGGAATCAGAGAATTATCAGGGAACTTTTTTTCCTGAATTTTGTGGCCACCCTGGTAATAGTTTTCAATTTAAAGCAGTTTTAACTGTTTCTAAAGGTACATATCACAAAAAATGTGAAATTTTGCAGTTTTTGTTAACTTTGGAAATACTACTACTAAATCAAAAATTATTAATATTTTAGTTGTCAAGGTTCAGACCGTTGATTGATTTTACATGGAATGACCCGGTACCAACTCGCCTTAAGAAATTATATTTTAATTTTCATCTAGCATAAACAGGTTTTCTAAAGAACTATAGCCTGCCAATTAGTTGTGTTTAGTTTAGGAAAATACATAACTGTTATTAATTGCAACACAAGCAATTTCAATAGGATATATTACATTTGCTTTAACGTACAGGTGACCAGAACATACAAATTGTTTTTATCTCTGCACACTGGTTATGGTATTGCCTTTGAGCTTTTTTATAAACTTTCAATTTTAATATTGATTAAAAAGACTTGGAAAAAGTACCACTTTTCAGAATAACATGAATATTCCAAAAGGGAAAAAGGTATGGCATGAGAAAAGAAAGTTTAAAAGTTTTTATATTATGCCATTATTTTCCACTTTATGGCACATATTGGGGTCATTCTACCCAGTGATATCGTTTTACAGCTTTTTGAAAGTTGGAAACAAGGTCATAAAGAAACTTGGCCACTATATGGACTTCTAGCTGCCATTGCGTTCAACAGATCGAGATGAGATATCAGTTATAGTTATTCTGAGGTATGAGCTCGGAATTCTGTGAATGGCGCTCATGGTTGTAGCTACAGAAACTTGGAAATTTTCGAATGGCAATGCCCACTTTTTACTATTGCAAAGTGCTCAGTGCTGCAACTATTTCAACTAGAAACAAATCTGTCTACAATATTACATTACCAGTAAATAAGAATTCATTACATATTAATGCATGTCATTTCATGAATAATTTAAGGGTAGCGTGGAAAGGCATTTTGGTCAGTTGATATGTGGTAGGGTAGGTATTGCAAGCTTGTAGTTTAATGTTCTAATGAAATCTCTTTGTTAGGCCATTTTGCATTTGTAAACAAGCAAAATAATCGCTGGCTTTATTAATGTACACTCACTGTGAAAAATTTAGCTTGGATTAAACTGGTTTAAGTTAAACTGTATTATTTACACAGAAATCTAAGTTTTATTTATTTTAATAAGCACATAACATACATATATAGCTGATAATCCAATAACAGAAATAGTCGAGAATAGTACTGGATATAAATGTTCTGTACAACCCACAGGGATTTCAAAATCTGTTTGTAGTTCTACCTATAAAAATGAATAATATTTCAGAAATAAATTCAGGGTGTTTCAAATAAATCTGGCCTTATGTAAAAAGTGTACACATTTTGCCATATGTTCGAGAAGTATTTTAAATAGCTTTTTCGGAAAAAGGTTTGAGAATAGTAGAAATAAAATATGTAAAAACACACTTTCATTAAAGCTTGCAATTGTTTCATGAACATTTCTAGTAACAAGTGTGACTTGAATAAAAAAAAAACTTGAAAAGCAAAAAAAGTAACAGTGTCACTAAAATATCATTCTAAGCCCTTGCTACTACCTTTTACAGTTTAACCAGATAATTTTAAAATGCCAATTAAGATCTAGAAATAGCAAACAATGAATACATGTTAAAAACTGAAATGAGCAGACTAGTTTTCCTGTGTATTCTGTTAAATTTTACTGTATTTAAGTATTGCACTTGGAACTTGCTAAGAGAGAAAATGAATTTGGGGAACTGGCATTTTTGCTCTGTAGTCGGACAGGACTTTTAGTATAAAAATGTCGACACAAAATCTCAACTTATAAGCGAAATAAAGATATACACAAATTGTGTGCATATAATTGATTGACCAACCACCAAATAACTTGTGGCAGTCTGCTGGCTTAACCCACTGACTTGAGGAAATGGGCGAAATTCTACAGTTATTTTTCCAGACCCATTTGTACACTTTTTCCGTGATCTTAATTCTTTTTTAAACGTAATCGGCTTTATAACAGGGTTCCCACGGTCTTTGAAAGTCATTAAAAGTGCTTAGTATTTTAAACTTTTTTCAAGGCCTTGAAAATGCTTAGAGGTCCTTACAAGTCCTTAATTTTTGCAGATGTGTGGCCAACTGCAAAATTTATAAAAATACATCTCGGACTTGCTATCCCTGCGTGACTGCCACTTATCTGCACTGTATCGGAATTCTCCAACATATTTGTATTACACATCCACCAACTTGTAACTTTTTTTTTATAGATATACTTTATTAAAAATTTATATATAGACATGACTGAAAAAAAAAAAATTCAACGGTGTTTAAAAACATTTTTTAGGTCCTTAAAAGTCATTGACTTTCATTCTGCGATTTCAGTGGGAAGTGATCATAATTTCACCCCTGTATGTAAGAAATTAGATGGATATCCCAAATTTTATGATTATGTACTGTACAAAAGGAAATAAGTCTAAATTTGTTCCTTCAAAGAAACAAAATTTCAGAATTTAAACAGTTTTAAAATGTAATTTCGTAAACTTGGTAACTCATTCTGGTTCCAGTGCAGGGTTCCCACGGTCCTTGAAAGTCCTGGAAAGTCCTTGAATTTTTTTTAATGAAATTTGGTCCTTGAAAGTCCTTGAAAAAAGGATACGGTCCTTGAAAGTCCTTGAATTTTTAAGTGACCACTGATAGTTTCCGTTTTGTATTTTTGTGTCTAAAGTATGTAATTTTCTGGTCCTTGAATTTTCCTACATGGTTTCCACAGATCGGAAAAGGTCAGGGAATTCAGCATTTCGGGAATTATCAGGGATTTTGTCAAAAAGTTTAAAGGAATCAGCGAATTTTCCGAAATTAAACTGAGTCTTTTAATTTTGTTAATTGAAGATACACTGCTAGCAAAAATACCAAAAACAATTTGTAAACAAATTAAAATTTTTTTTAAAAACTCAAAAAATGGCAGAATCGCCAATGGAATGACTACTTTCCCCCTCATTTTTCCGTTAACGTTATAGCCTCTATCGGTATTATTTACGTAGGTATCTGGTCATTTTTCTGAACTCTACGGTGATGAAAGGGCCGATATTTTCGTGATTATTAGAGAGCGCTATGGCCGCGAATTACATTCTTGCGTGCTACTCATTTTCATGGTGGTGATCAAAGATTGCACCTGTTAGCCATGGTACAGTTCTGCTGAAGCATGCATTTCAGCTCTTTTTTGGCTGAAATTTTTATCATTCCTGAGACCGATACAAACCTGCATTACAATATTATTGGGTTTACTTGCTTGTCTGACAACCAGTGAACCTGCATACGTTCAGACTTCCCCAAACTTCTGATGTACTGACCACTTTTCTTGCAGATTGCCAGCATCTATCTCTGTTATTTATGTTGGTGTGTGGTGGCTAGTTTCGTCGAACTTTACACTGGTGTTAGTGCTATTATTACCGAGATTTACGCTGCTAAGACGAGAGCTATCACCAAGATTTACATAGTTGTGATGTTAATTTTAGTCACTATTCCGATGGTTTGAACTTCAAAAGTTGTCGCTATCGGCGAGATTTGTGGTTGTGATTGTCAATTTCATAGATTGTGACGTCGATATAATTGACTCTGTTTCAGCTATACCAACGATATATTGGGTACTAACATTGATATTTAAGTTGGTGTGATAGTCATTTTTGCCGATTGTTGCCTTAATGCAGGTATGTGATTTCTTCCGCCGATCTGCGGAAAGAATCAAAGAAGGAAGGATTTTTTTTTAATTTCATATTCGTCCACTTCTTAAAATCTTATTTTTCCGTTTATCAAAGTTTTCCTACAATTTTCCCATTGATCTCGCTGAGATTAAAATTGACTGACAATCATGGAACCTGCGTACGTTCAGACTTCCTCTATCACTATTCTCCCCTTCATTTTGCTGAGCGTTATGCTGATGAAATGGCCGTTATTCCTGTGAATACTGCCATCGTTATCGCTATTATTACGTTGCTGTGTGATGCTCATTTTCGCAGGCCTTACTCCGATATAATAGTTACTGACATTATTGTAGAGATTTTCACCTGTCGGATGTAATACAGTTCAGCTAAAACGCTGTTTCAACTCTTTTTCTTTCATTTGAAATTTCTATCATTCCTGAGCTCGATACAAATCTGCATTACGATTTTGTTGGGTTTGCCTTCAAATTTGACAATCATCGAACCTGCTTACTGTGCATTTTGCTTGCACCGGTATGGCAATATTTGCCAATTGTTGGTTTAATGTATTTGCTGAGATTTGCGCCGGTATGCTGGGCGTTATACCGATATTTACATTGGATTAGTTTTAATTTTCACTTAGGTTTAAACCGTTTTAATAGTAGCTATTGGCGAGATTTGCAATGTCATTTTAATTTCATTCGCCTGGGCTTCCGCCAATGTGAAAGCTGCAATGTCCGTGATTAATGTGTGTGTGAGGATCGTTTTCACCATTTGGTTTGAGTCAATGCTGAATGATTAGAATTTTAATTTAATTTTGCGCCAGAAATTAATCCCAACTGCCAAATTTTACTGTGTATCCTTATTTAAAATTATAATCTTAACTGCTGTTGAATGTAAAATTGTTTATTTTAAAATGAAATACAATTTTACATTTTAACTATAGATATAAGTAATAGTTTAAAAGTTAAAGCAATTTTTTTTTATTTATAATATTATAAAATTAATTGTATTATGAAATTTTTTTCATTTTGTAAAATTTTGCCTGGGTACTGTACCTTAACAGTGGCAACAGCTGAACTTAAGAATATTGCCAGGGATTAAATTGAACAATTTGGACAACGAAATTATGCAAACTGAAAATGGTGTAACTCCCCTAATTCCATCTACAATTGAAGGCAGTTTTTTTTTAAATACACAAATTGTTGTATAATATTTTTACCAATTTTATTTGAGGCAAAAAACATAAAAAATTCACATTACAAAATGTTTTTAAAGTAATTATTGATTTTATAAATTTTTATTAGAATTATAAGTTTTCAGAAAACAAAAATAGTTAATATATAGAGTATTTTGTTGAATGTTTCATCCACTTTGACATGATTTATGGTTTGTCTTTCCCTTTAAAATTTTACTTAGAAAACAGCTTATTAAATCTGAAATTTAATACTAGTGTCCTCTTTTCTTGAGATTAGACTGTAATGGGAAGGAAAAAAAAAGGGATTTTAAAGTATAAGTGCACATGCACAGTACAGGTACACTATACATACACTGCACTGCCCGGAGTAATTTGCTGTTTGCACCATAATGATGTACAGATAAACAGTACATAATTCATAATTATTTTTATGATGGTGAGTTTGAATGTTCTTTTATTTGAAAGTTATAGTATATGTATATTTTGTTGATGACTTAATCAGGGGAAACATTGGATGTTACAGGGGATTTCAAAATAACTTTTTTTGCGGACACTTTGTTCCAAAAAAGGTCCTTGAATTTTCTTAAAAAGGTCCTTGAAAGTCCTTGAATTTTTTTCTTCAATAAGAGTGGGAACCCTGCAGTGCCACTGCACTCAATATAAATGTGTATGTAAGAGTATTTAAAAGAGAGTTTAAATATGTTGCATTTTACTTACAGTGGGGACCTTAATCCATGAATCTTTCTTATCAAGAGAGCAGATCAAATTATTTTCAGACGAATCTATAAAGTAAGGAAGGTAAAAAATATAATTGTATAGAAATAAATACATAAAAGGAAATTGGCACAAGTTCATTGGTGTAACTTTTTGGAGACAAGATGATTAATAATAAGTATAAATTATTTTCACACGTGTACTTTGGCTTTCAAGTAGTATTTCTGAAACACAAATATTTCTTAAATATGGCAGAAAAAATGAGCTGTACTTTAGCTTTCTGATGCATGCTGTAAAAAACGTATCTGTTTCTAGTAATAAAGTTCGATTCTTGAAAGTTCACCATACTAGATCCTCTTTTTAAGCAATATTTAATAGGCATAACCAGGATTTTGCATTTGAAGGCCCAAATTTTGTTCAGTACAAGGTATCAGTGCTGATGATTAGATGGGAGACATGAGGGGATTTTTTTCACTATTTGGTACAAATTACTTTTATTCAGGGTGGCTACAGAACATGGAATTCAGGGAATTTCACTCTTCTGGAAATGTCGGGGAATTTTGTAAATTACCCTTTAATCGGGAAATTTTTTAGTTGCACGCATGCCCCGTGCGGATATCTACCTTGACTAGCATCACATGAAGTGAATGCTGTGATGTCATCGCATTGAATACAGTTTGTTTTTTCTTGTACTTTTTTAAGTCCGTCTAAAAAGCCCTCATTATCTGGCTACTTGGCCGATTTGGAAGAATGAAGATTCCGAACTTTTTCTACTCGGCAACTAAGCCAAACCATCGATATCCCGCCCACAACCGTCTTGATGTTCCGTTTTTTTTTTAAATATTATTATTATTATTATCTGGGATCAATATC
This sequence comes from Linyphia triangularis, assembly GCA_963978545.1. Taxonomy (NCBI): domain Eukaryota; kingdom Metazoa; phylum Arthropoda; class Arachnida; order Araneae; family Linyphiidae; genus Linyphia; species Linyphia triangularis. Next base: position 25,801,281 of record OZ021728.1, read on the forward strand.
ATGCCTGGAACAGATACTTCTGTTAGATTTTTGATTCGGCTATTATGCTATGAACAGTAAACAGCACGTGACATATATTAAAGAAAATAACATGTTTTATTTCTGTTTTTTTAAAAATTAAAAAGAAAAGTTTTGTACTGGTTTTGCTTTACTTTGAAGTTAACAAGTATGGCTGTAGTTGGTGAATTTTGTATTTTTTAATTAATGTTTTCCATTCTTTTTCCTGCTATAGCTCTAAAGAAGTTTGTTTCGATTTTTACCATAAATTTATTATGTCACACAATTATACTCTGACTATTTAGTGTTAATTTTTTTTTAATAAATTCTCCATTATTTGGTTTTTTGAATTATAGCGAACATCAGGGAATTTTTGAAGAAATCTTCTGGAAATCAGGGAAATGTCAGGGAATTTTATTTCTCAATTTCTGTAGCCACCCTGTTATTGTACTGCAATTACTTATCCAGGATTTAAAGGGGGTAAGGAAATAATCACTTTTTAATAAAAAAATGAACTTGTTATTCTTAATTTTCTTTCCTGCATTTATTCAAGTTCATTTGTTAAATGAGAAAACAAAAGATATTCTTATGATTAGTTTTTTTAAAAAGATTTTCGTTTTTAACACAATTCAAATAATTTATGCTTCTAGCTAATTAATTTGTGAGTAATTCATAAAGTATTAATACTGCCTTGAGCAATTGGGACAAACAGTTCCAGACGACTATACAATTAGGATATGTTGTCTCGAGAAAAATGAAAAACTTTACACTCATAGTGTACCTTTTTTAGTATTTCAACAATGAATTCAACAACTTTTCATTCTTAAATTTTACATGCAAAAGGTTGAAAATTCATATTTCTGAGCTCTAGACGTTTCCCTCTGCCTCATATCTCAAACTGTACTTTAGCCAATTACTCCTTTGAAGTTTTTACTTACTAAATTTAAAGTATTTTGGCCTGATAGATTTATACTTCCTCCAAAAGAAAAATCTGAACTTCTCACGAACATATACATATTGTTAAATTTAAAGTATTTTTTAGCGAAAATCTTCTCTTCTCCAAAAAAGTCTTATCCGTTTTTTACCAACAAAAAATGGTCTGTGTGTTTAAATTCATTCCATAAAAGCTAATGTGTTTACCTTACTGGTTGTGAAGTTTTCTCCCTTGGAAATTCTATCTCCAAAAATCTAATTCAATATCTAAAAAAGTCTAACTCTTCTCCTCCTTCACATATTGCTATCTAACTTTAATTGTAAAATTATGTTTTTACAACATTGATTTTAAAGAAATTTTTTTATAAAAAATCTGTTTCCGCTTTTAAATAAAAGGTCTTGTTGCAACTTGATGTTGAATATGGAACTTAATATAAAGGAAGTTAGTTGTATTTGCCCTTATGGGAGAAAGTAGTCATTCTTTGCTTTGATGATTTTGAGATCGGATAGAAATGGTTTTAGGCAGTAATATGTTAGTAATTTATGGCAGTAATTTATGTTTCAGTATGCGTGTTGAGTGCTGTGTTCATGGTAATAAATGAGTTAAAATTCATGTATTTGAAATTTTTTGGTATTGGAAACACACTGGCAATGATTTCAATTGCATATGAACTCCAACAAGTCTAATCCTCATTCCTCCCATAATAGAAGATCTATATTTATTATCATACTACTGATTTTTGTTCGTTGAAAATTGTGTCCCTCGTTAAAGATATTTCAAACCGTCCTATAACAAATGGGTTAAATATTGCACATTTATGATTTGAAGTACATCTGTTAAAAAAATCCCCCCCCCCCCCACTTTGTTAAAATCAGGAAAACTTCAGAAAATCTAAAAAAGTTGGCATATCAGCAAACCCATTTGAATGGGTTATTAGTGAAAGAGCACAAGTCTACTTTTCCCAAACTGTTTATCTAGGTGGTTTTTTGCTCTTTTAGTGTTAAAATTGTGCTTTGCTTTTAATATTGGAATGGCTCAGTTCTAAATCAATATAAAGCCCAGTTATGAATACTGGGGTCATTCCCTTTTTGATAGAGGACAAATGAAAGGAGGAATTATTGACCCAAATTTTAGATGACTAAACATTTGTCTAATAACCTATCAACCTCTCTGTTTTTTGTTTTTTTTTAATTCTTGATGTTCCTGTAGTGCTTATTCTCAGTGCTTTCATAACTTGTAAAATGAGTCCCCCAAAGGTGATAAAACAACTGTACACATTACTTTACTAGCTTTAATGACATCAACAGACTAATCAATAATTAAGTGATAACAAGAAGTAGTTAAACAAAGTACCATAATTGATGAACTACTCGTTAGGATTAGATTAGCATTAAGGAGCAGATTTGTATTTTCCTTGCACTTTTTTTCTATCAAAAGTAACATTGAAGGCTTTTAAAATATTGAAACAACTGCAGAAGACACAATTAAAAGCTTGTTGCAGAAATGCAGAATTTGTACTTTTCAGTACATCTTAAAAATGTAGTATGGCATGATACATATGCACCTATAGTGGCAAGGTTATCTCTGGAGAACACACATCCAACAGTTATCAAGATTGCAAATGATAAAAGTTGTAGATTTAGCTGATTAATTTTTCCGCTGATTGGTTAAAATATTATAATACTTCTCTTAAGGGATCTGTCTACTTTGGATGCATGAAAAAAAAACACGCTATTTTTATTAAGTATACTGTTATGTTTATTAAAATTGAATGGTTTTAAGTTTAGTGTTACAGTGGCTATATCCCATACCTCTAATATTAATTTATATGCAAAAATAACAAAATGGCGGACCCCCCCCCACCCAAAAAAAAAAAATTTAAATTAAAAAACTTGTTTTTTTTTTGCCAAAAAAAAAAATAGTAAAAATTAAAATTTTGCAATAATTCTGGTACGGGATATAGCAATAAGTGTACAGAATATGTGATTAAAATTTCCTAAGGATCAGTTCTGTAGTTCCTGAGATTTTTTCAATAGCGCATACCTACCTACTTTTTGAGGACTCCTGTTTACCTGGCATTTTCAGAATAAAAAAGTGGTTAAAATAATTTTTTTTTTTATAATTTACGAATGTTTTTGCTAAGCCTAACAAGTTTTATATCAATAAACATAACAGAAATTAATAAAACTAGCGTTTTTCTCATCCATCCAAAGTAGACAGACCCGTTAAGCTGCAATCACAAAAATATACTTGTTTTCAATTTGCAGTCTACGAGTCCAATGATTAGTTACTAAGTAACATTGATATAAGTTTGGCTATCTAGGGTTTAATCGAATATTAATATTTTCAATTTAGATTTTAAGAAACCAGAAAATTATATCCGAAGATATAAATAGCATTTTTTTTATGTTTGTTATAATTTCTTATTTTCGACCAGTCTTTCTATGAGTGTACAATTTTAAAACAACGAGAATATTTTTTAAGGACCTTTGGAAACTTCGAACTGTTAATTATTTTTTAGATAAAATTAAGTTGCTTGTACATTAAAAGGGTCATTTGCAATCATAATAATAATGAACTTTCAACAACACTCAAGTATGTACTTAGTTAATGTAACTTATAATTAGACATAATCAATGATAATAAGTTTGATTTTGAATGGTAGTAACACTCATTAAAAGGTTGTTTCTACACATGCTTAAAATGAGATTCTTTTGACCAAGCACGCACATTTTGAAAGTGTTTCGTGTCAAAAATCTCTCTAATAAGGTTAATGGCTTATGAAAACAAAACTCTACCAGTTTCAAATTCTTTATAAACGCAAAAATGTTGCCAAAGTTAGAGAGAATTTTTTTTACCTAAGATCCTTGTTCTAATTCGATATTTGTACAAGCAACTAAGATGTGAACTTCAAATAGAGTTACTATGATAACTCTCTTCCTGTCTAATTTTAAAGCACTTTCTATTGGAGCTTCCAGTCAACTTTTATGTAATTTTATTAATCATAATGAGATTTTTGAACAGAAATATTTTGGTATGGGTACTAGATTGAGACTATCATTTAACAAAATGCACATGTCGGCAGCATTTGTAGTTGTGTCTGGGAATGTTGATGTTTGACCTGCAGATCCTTTATATAAATTTCTCAAAACATTAGTGTAGTGTATCTAAAAATTAAATGGACACAGAAATTTTTATCAAATTATCATGTCTTTGTCACAAGTAATTACTAATTTTTTTTGTGGGACCCTTCCTTGCTTTAAAATAAAGTTATTTCCCATGATGCTGACATAATTTGTCAACAAGATCTTAAATTTATTTTCGAAAGAGTACACAAAAGGAATGAAATTTGAAGTGAACTCAAGAATGTTCTAGTATGGCTTTGTATTTACCATTTCAAAATCTGAATAAGTAAAATATTATAATTTTTTATTAAATGATTCCTTAATGTATCCCATTTCAATACTAATAATAAGATATATATGTTTTTACATTTATGTTATAAAATACTTAAAATTTACCTTGGGAAAATTGCTTATAAAGTATTTTAGTTTAGAAACACTTGTAAAAATTGAATAAGTAAACATTTAAATATGAAACTTACTGTACGAGTTGGGAGGTATATAAACATCAGGTGGACTTAGATTAACAAGGACGGTTTCTCCAAATAAGTTGCATTGATGAGGTTTTTGATACCTAAAGTGGATAGGAAGCTCGATATTGTGAAAGTTATCTTTAGAAGATGAACAAAACTGGATATTGAATGACTTAGCTTCATATGCTGGAAGTTCTGTATTAATTTGTGCATCTGGAACAATCTGTAAAATCAAAATAATATAGTGTTCATTTGTGGAAAAGACTTGCTTTAGATTATAAATATATACAAAAAAAAAAAAAAAAAAAAAATACACTGTAAATATATATTAATCTATCATTTCGCACAATGTACCCCTTATAGCTTCATACTGACAAAACCTTATTCCCACAAAAGCTTACATATCAAGTATTTGTAAAAGTTCTGTAATATATTAATTAACATAAATGCAATACTTCTGCATCAAACACTAAAGGTTAACCAGGGGTTTTAACTATATGTACTGGAAAAGCTGTGAGAAGAAGGCAACTTATCAGTTTTGGGTGCCAAAATGAACTTTTTAACAACATGTTTTTATGATCATGTAGATCAGTGTTGAATACTATATTAAGTCTTGAACAATTTTGGAAGAACTTAATTAAAATAATACTTTCATTAGTGCACATGCATGTGAGTTAAAGTAATGTCAGTACACTCCAGATTGGTGATGAGGTTTAACAGAATCTTCATAATTAAACTGAAATTTGAATTACTGCGACAACAGGTGAAGGTATTTAACTTTTTTTATTTGTCTTTGAAAATTCGGAACCAGTATACAGGGTGGTTCAATCAATTCCAGAAGGACAATGATATTACACGCAAAGCAAAGTCAATTTTCTTAAATTTAATCGGGCCTGATTGCTGACTTTAGATACACAGATAAAAAGTTTTATTCTGAGATGTTGGGCCATACCTTCTGCATACTACATTTTGCGCCATCGAAGAGCTTTTAAACTTCAACACATAAATGAGGAAGCCAAGTGAACCAGGGTCATTATTTACCACTAAACAAAGCCACTTTTTGAAATTCTGCAATTATGGAAACCTCTTGGATTGGAATATTATGTGATCAATTAATAATCAGAATTGAAGAAACTCAAATACAACACAGAATGTTGTCATCTAGTCTGAAACATTTAAAGGCTAAACAAAATAACTAATAAATCTACAACCCAGGTCAGATACAACAATATTGCCTCATTTATAGGTCAACTAATCGCAGTATCGGATATCATAATAGTTTACATCAAATTTGATTAGAAATTGCCTTTACTTGTAGTTGACATTTCAGAGTTAAATATATGTGTTAAAAATTTGTTAGCAAAGTTTAAATTTTTTACATAGAATTTAAAACTGTTCACCTTAATGGAGTTTGTAAGGATATATGATGATAACATCGTTTACCTCCTAATTTGAGTCAATTGTTAACATCTGAAGCTATCATTACTACTGTATATTATTATTATTATTTAACTAACTGTTAAGTAATGGCAAAATGTAAAAATAAATACATTATGTAGTAAATTGTAAAATTAAATTTATTAAATATTTATGTATGTAAAAAAATATTACACAGAAATTCAGCAATAGAGTAGTTTTAATAATGGTTACTATCTTTGCATATTATTAGACTCCAAAGAAAAAGTCACACAGATCATTAACATATAGAAATCTAGATACTTTTACGTTAATGGGGCCGTTGCTACTTCCAAGTATGGTATGGATTCTGCCCCAAGAATTGTTTACATAAAACCTCGCCCAATTTTGGCAACCACAGGCAGTTCACTTGTATTAAAAAATGAAGGCTGAAGCCATTTATTGGCAAAAATTACCTAGGTGTAGAATTTGTAGAGTACTTGGAAGTACCAACGTCCCCCTTTAGTGGAAAAATACCAAAACGTCTAGTTTACTTTACCTTAAATTTGTCTTTTTTAATTAATTGTAATAGTTGATATGGATCCACATAGATGTCTCTAGGTATTTTTTCTTCTATCAAAATGTGCGTCTCTCCAATGATTCCTTGCAGGGTCACATTGTACATCAAAATTCTAAAATAAATTAAGACATTCAAAATGGTATTTTTCACTTATATATATGTAGTTCTGTTACAAAAGAGATGTGATTCATATTGATTTTATAACAAATATGAAAAACATTTCTGTGCTACTGTTTCTATATTACAGACTAAAAGTAATAAAGGGCTTCTAGTTAAAGCCCTAAATTTTGAAACAAAATTCGTAGTTGTCAGGTATGTAAAATTTTCCAAGTCGTACATCTTTTTGCAACTGGATGACTCAATATATTTGTCATGAATTCATTATGGGAAACACAAGGATAAGAGCTGGAAACTGGAAACACAAGGAAACTGGAGTACGGGAAGCTATATGTTATTTGTATAGTTTTAAAAGGTAGCATGTTATAAAAATATATTTATTACTTAAATTTAAATAATTTCTTTTAATTAGTCTCAGAAAAAAAAAATAATACAATTTAATACATTAAAGTTATAGTTGAAAAGTTTTAAAATGTACCATTATTTTATACTACTCAAATTTAAATGATTAAAGAAATTGTCAAATTGAATTATTCCCTTTTTAAATCAGATTTAGAAGAACAATTAAAAAAAAAAAACATTTACTAAGATATAAATTAAATTTCAATTAATTTTAGATATATTGGAACAGTAGATGCTGAAAATTACTAAAATTATTCCATTTAATTATGCAGGAAATTGATCAATTAACTTAAAATGAATATCAATTTCAATAAGCCAATAGTTACAATGCACATTTTACTTTTAAAATAGTTTTAATATCAGGAATTACGTGCACTGCCTCTGTTACTTTTGAAAAGCTGGCCATAACAAAATATCTAAAGGTCTTTGGTTTGTCTTCATAAGTCTTGTACTCATACAGCAAATTGTTAACCATTTCATTGCCTCAGTGATACATTTGGTTTCTTTTCTTCAGAGCTAGGAAGGTTTAAGTCTGTCCAAGGCTTGAAAGCATGTAGAAGCTATTGTTGAAGGAATAGAACTATAAGTTCTTTTTTCATCTACCAACTACATCCACTTAAAATCTGGTGTGTTTGCTAAAATTTCAAACTAAGAACTTGAGCTAAATATTTATTAGCATGATTTTAATTAGTGTAATTTATGTTTCAAATAACATCAACAGAAAAATGGAAAATCACGTCTAATGGTTTGAGTAAAGTTAGGATCTTCTAAATGCTGAGAAACAATTGATGGCTTCATTTTAATTAGAATTAGCTCAAGTTATGGTAATCAATATCAATACTACTAACATTACAGGAGAAGTAACAGCACAGTGCCTACAACAATAGTTACCATACTCATGGTTAAGAAATAGTTTGCCTGACATGCAAGATATCTTATTTGTGATTGAATGCCTCACATTGGTTATCAGGTTACCTATAGTAAGTTCTCCAAACTTTCTCTCATTCTAGATGTAAATGAAGCACAGTGCTCTTTCAGAAAACTATCAGAAGGCATTCCTACCTCAGAAATGTGCATTCAAGAATCAGGGTTCCCACTCAAAGCACAGAATGAAAATCAATGACTTTTAAGGACCGAAATAATGTTTTTAAGGACCGTTGAAAATTTGTTTTCAGGCCTCATGACTATATATAAATTTTTAATAAAGTATATTCTACCAAAAAAGTCAGCTACAAGTTAGTGGATGCGTAATACAAATATGTCGGAGAATTCCGATACAATACCGTGCAGATAAGTGGCGGTCACACAGGGATAGCAAGTCCGAGTTGTATTTTTATAAATTTTGCAGTTGGCCACACATCTGCAAAAATTAAGGACTTTTAAGGACCTCTATGCATTTTCAAGGACTTTTAAGCACTTCTAAGCATTTTCAAGGCCTTGAAAACAAGTACAAAAATATTAAGCACTTTTAATGACTCTCAATGACTGTGGGAACCCTGATAATTCAGATCACAATATAATCATATTCTGGCTGATAGGGTTCCCACAGAAAGCACAGAATGAAAATCAATGACTTTTCAAGGACTTAAATAATATTTTTAAGGATCTTTGAAAATTTGATTTGAGACATGTCTTTAATAAATAACATTAATTTCAAAATCTTTTATGCACAATTTGCATTTAGTTTTATGAATAAATTTTGATGACGTTGCAATCCATTTTTCACATGCACTGTACTTGGGCCATAGCACATTAAATGTACACTTTCCAGGAATAGTACTTGTAAAATGCTTCTGCAAAAAAATCAAATGACGTTAAATTGACGTATACAAAATATAAATATGCCAGGCAATTTCAGAGCAGCTGGGATAAGTGGTGGTTTCGAGGGAATAAGCAAATAATAGTTCAATTTTTATAAATATTGCTGTCGGGCACACAACATCAGTAAAAATTAAGGACTTTTAGAGAACTCTAAGCATTTTAATGTTCTTTAAAGGACTTCTAAGCATTTTCAAGTATTTTTAATGACTTCTAGGCATTTTCAGGTACTTTTAAGGCTTTAAAAACAAGTTAAAAAAGAAAAAGATACGGAATAATTAAAATCGGTACTTGTGTATTATTCAGGAAAGCATTGCAATTGTTTTTTTTTGCAACAAAAAGTTAGAATTGACTGGCTACTTTAGAGGCCCAGCTTGGCTCAGACTGGCATCCATCCGGTATGAATCCGTTTGGCAAACTTTAATTCATAATTAAATAAATTGTTGTTCCTTGTACACTAAAAATTCATTTCATGTTACATCTTGTTACAGCTATAATTTATACTATTTACAAATGAATAATTTCATATTACTGGTTTAATGTAAATTAAAAAAAGTAACTGAGAATGGATCTCAATGTCTTCTTGATAGTGTGGTGAGGTTGGAGGGAGGAGTATGCACAATTAGGTTTCGACCTCTTAATTTTACTGTTGTTCAAAATTACGATGCGTATTTCGCTGTGATGCGCACTTCATAGTGACAGAAATAGACACTAGAAACTGTGCAAAATAAAACAAACTAATTGAGAAGGAAAACAGATAATGCCCAAGAATAAAACACATGTTAGAAGGAATTAGTTTAATATTTGGGAACCTATATAAAACCTTGAAAAAAACTGAATACATTTTGCATGCAATTAAAAATTTGCAGTTACAACTGTAATAAAACACACTTGACAATATAAGAGTAATTTCCTGCAGCCTTATTAAAAAAAAAATTCATATTTTATCACTTCACTCACTCAAGATTTCACAGTAAACTATTTATTTACAGGGTTTCTGCCAAAATAAAATGTCACAAATCCATGACTATTCCTGACTTTCCAAGACTGAAGCAAATAATTTTCCATGACTCAAGAAATAAAATCACAAAATAATAATAACCTATATGAATTCTACTAACACGAACATAATAGTAAATAAGAGTACCATAAAATGATTTTTTTAAAGTTTTATTTTAAATCGAAGTAAAAAATTCTTGTTTCAGTAACTTCCAAATCAGAAGAAAAAGGGAAAAATGATTTTCCATTCTTTAATATTTCAGTATTAAAAAAGCTATTCAATCTTTAATATTAAAGAAATATTTGAAGAAAAAATAAGTCAATCAATAATAATAAATTATATCATCAAAAATCCATCAATGCAAAACAGAAGAAAGAAGACAGAGAAAAAAAAAAAAAAAAAAAATTTAAACACAAGCTTATCAAAACTGTTAATTTCAGTTCCCATATGAATTTTTTTTTCACCTATGAGACCTTACCGGTGTGATGTCACAAATTTAGAGTTTAGAAATGTTGTGGTTTTTAACTGTGACCGTTGTTTCCATCAAAACATAAATAAAAACAAAGATGAATTTTCGATGAGCTGAATAGTGATCATATCGTTTATGACGTCACAGTTTCGTGATTTTACTTAAAATGTATAGAAATCAATGAAATTCACTGTATTTCCATGACTTAAGGCCATTTTTTTTGCTCAAAATCATGACTTTCCGTGGCAAAATTTACCCATATCTAAATTCATGACTTTCCATAAGCGTGGAAACCCTGTATTTAGTTTAAAATAAAATTAACAAATATTGTCAAGCAATATAACAAATAATACTGTACTTAATTTCAAATTCAGAAGTGCAGATGACTTATCATAGCAATTGATGATGGTGTAATATTATTTCAATCGTTTACATTTTTTACCATTGCCTCCATAATGTAGAATTATATTAGTTTAATGAAAAAAGTGGCCTGTAGTGCTTCACTACCCGACTTTAAAATTTTACTGTATTTGGTTTATAGGGTGGACCTCACATTTTCCTAATTTCTGGTTTAGTTCTGCAATTATAAAACTCACTTCTCCTCAAGATATTAGCTTTCACATCTGGCCTCATACTTCTATTTTGATAATAATTAAAACCGCTGTTTATATTCCACACACATTCATGTTCCAAGTACTTTAGTATAAATTTGTAGCTTTTCTCAGATGACCATTTTATGTTGGAAAAAAAAAATATATATATAACACAAGCACCTCAAAGAAAGAATAACAATTAAATAAGCAGTACTAAAGAAATATGAACTAAATTATTATAAGAGAAATAGTTCAGGTGAATTTCTAAACTATATGCTGGTTAAAGAAACCTAATTTATTCTAGATTAATTGAGCTTAAAAATGCTCTATGAACTTCCCGTTTGTATTCAAAAGTATATGAATAAATTGTTGAATTAACTAAAGATAAGATGGATAGTTTGGGTTGTTTTGCTAAGACAAAACATAGGGTAATTAAAGTATTACAATCGGTTAAAAACCCTTTTTTTTTTGCATTTCTACTCAGACTGAGAGGTCTAAAAAATGTGTGTGTGTGTGGGAATTACATGCATTGTGTAAAGGAATTCTATGTACTACAGCTTTCTGATGCTGTCAATGAGATGCAGGTAATAACCTATGATGCAAGTACTTTTGTGCACTGTTGTTTTGGGTGTCAGCTATCTCGGAAATATTTTTTCTTGGCTTTGAAAAAAATTAAGGGGACTCCCTTCTGTATTTTGCCAGTTTACTGAGGAACAATAAATATGCTCTTTTGTTAGGGATTAAAACAAAGCTAGAGCTTTATTAAAGTCATGGCTTTGTATTTCATGGTATTTGTTAAGATACAAATACCAATTATTTTTTTGCTTTTTAAATGATATATAAGTAACAAATAAAACGTATAATAGGCACATAAAATTTGACCCGGAAAAATATGCATGAACTTATAATTTTCTTTTATTTCATCCAATATGAAAATTTAATTAAAGCACATAAGTGATTTGAATAGATTTAAGGAATCAATAAGAAACTATCAAATAAATATAAGTGTCGAGTAGGATATTAGAACAGAAAGTAAAATTTGGTTGGAATTGAATTGGTAACTCGACACATCAAGTAATTGAAAGGCATACTTTGCAGTTACCTATGAAAACCTGATAATGCTACCGATCTGTGAAATAAAACATCGTCGACTTTTAAATGTGACCCATAACATGTTACAGTAATAAAAGAAAAAAATTGTAATATCCTATAAAAAACAGATAGTAAAGATTCCATAACTTTTAAACTTATTTACAAACAAGTAAGCTTGTTTACCTCACTTCACTACATTTTTATAATTTCGTTAAAACAGAATATATCAGAAAAAATATGCAAATTTTTCTACTGTGTATTGGGATATATAGTTTTATTTATATTTGAATTGTTGATATAAAATATGAATACTTTTATATCATAGAAAAATAAATATTAATCAAAAGTCATTTTTATCCAAGAAGAGGAACTATCTTGCCGGTGAAATAAAATCCAAGCAATCAATCATTTCAAATCCATCACGTTTTTGAAGTTTATAAACATATATAAATTTACGATTTCGAAAATTTTAGATCAGTGATTTTAATTTAGCAATTTTCTGATTTTGGTCATAATGTCTGAACTTGCAAGCGCTCGTGTCAAAGATGCTATAAGTTCCATGCTTGAAGAAATTGACCGGTCATGTATGAGAAATATGCAAGTGAGTAATTGAGTATGGTACTTATAGCAGTATTCGTCCGATTTTAATAAAATTAAAAACATTATTCATATGTATTGTTGCAAAATCCGATAACATTAAAATAAATATTTACTTTTATTAAGTGCTTAAGGATTTACATAGGTTTTCAATCAATGCAGATTTTCTTCTGTCTGAATTTGAATTACTCTTTTCATTGGTTCGAATTCTGTTTGGGAGGATACACATGCTATATTTAAAAATCTCCATTTTAAATTGCAACTTGTGTAGCATAGCTATGGATAAATATTCTTATGAGTTTAAAAGTATCCTCAAAAGTGACTTGAAGGTCAAAAAGTTTAAAACATTAGCAATACCAGGAGTCGTATTCGGGTGAATTTTTCAAAACGTGCAAAAATGGGTATTGATATTTTTGAAAAATAAAAATATGTTTTTTATGTTTATGTAGCAAAAGTAAAAATTAAATTGTTATACTACTGTAGTTTTTAATAGTATACTTTTTAGAGCACCATTTTTTAAATAAGTTTGTTAATTTAGAGTATTTTCTTAAAAAAACGTAAGAAAATGTCAATTGGGCGACACAGTTTGAACTACTGATTACTGAGGTAATATTTATGAACAAGATTACTTTTTTTATTTAATAAAAAGGTTGCACAATTTGTAGAAGGCAAAATATAATTGAAAGAATATATATGTGTATTTAATTTGAAAAAGTTAGAAAGACTGTGCGTAAATTCAGAAATAATTTTATTTACTCGCAGAAACATTCATTTAAGTCACGAAATTCTTTAACAAACTATGTAAAACATATTTTTTTTTTAATAAAATGAAATAACTATTTAGCTAAAAACGTAACAGACAAGAGTTATATACTACCCAAGAGTCTGTTTTAACATTTTTTACAATGTCACCCCATTGACAGATCTTGTCAATGGGGTGACAATATCTGGTCAATGAGAGGGGTCAATCTGGTCATTACAGAGTATTTAGTAGGTACATCACAGTATTGAAGATAACATTTATAGCTTTTCAAAACATTTATTAAACAAATCCAGATTAATAAAAGACAAAACATTCATAAGAAAATTAACATCCATTTATTTGTAAATCAAATTTCTCGCTGTCCACAATTTTTAAATATCGTGAGTTTATTGGTACAGAAGGAGGAATTTCACACAAAATATCTGCTTTGTTCAAAGTTTGCAGGTCTTGCTTTTTTGGCCACTAGAACGACTGTCTATATCGTGTCATAAAGGAAACTGATATTTCGCCACTTTCCTCAACATTTCCCACAATACCTATAGAATAAAATAAGAAGCTATGGACAATGCGATATCAATTTTTAAATCACAATGTTAACTAAAAATAATATTGAATGTTTCACATTACATACAAATACATACCTGGGTACCATGTATCATCATAAAGGACGATGACCCAGTTACCTAATGAAATTTCAGGAGCCTGCAATTCACTTCTTGTTTCTTTTTCCTCCACAGCTAATGTATAATTTGTTATTATTCCCCCAACTAGATCTATCGAGTTAAGGAATGGTACTTAATAAATTATGTTATTGCATTACAAATAATTGAAATAAAATAAATATTAATAACTTGAAAAAGGATACCCAATGTTGGTTCTTCAGAAGATAAGTTAAAGAAAGCTTTAGCAGAAGGAAAATGTTTGCAAACTGCATCCAATGAACAATCAAAACAACTTAAATTCCTCAAGAAAATTTTAGATGGGGATACTTTTGAGTGTGTTACTTGATGCACACTCATGATGTTTGGTACTGCTGGTAATTTACAAGGTAAAGCATCTTTCATATCTTGAATTTCTTTCTCTTTAATAAGAAGAACCTCTACTTTGCTCTCCTTTTCCTCGTTAAAAAGGTCAACAAAATCTTCTGCTGAGGAAATGTCATTCCCATGACTGACAAAGGCATCTGCACTTCTTTTAAGGGCTCTGCCTACCCCATCCATAGCCCCTTTACCATGGCCACTTTCACTAAAATTCCATGATAAAAATTTAATACAAGAGAAAAAGGCATCCGTCTGATTTAATAACAAATAAATGTTCGATCTGTTTTGGTATTGAGATGTAGGCCCATCAGAAAAGAAATGAATAGTGTCGACTTTAGATAATCTTCTTAACAGCATAGTCAAAATTGGGTGCAGATGAGCCCAAACAGCATGAGCGCCATGATCCAAATTGTTGGAGACTGTGGTGAATGACAATGAGGAAACAATATTTCCTTTTAGGTAATATGCCACCCCAGTATGAAGAGATATTTGCTTCTTTGATGCGCCAAAATGCATGGATTGCACTTCATTGTGATGCTTGGCAACATAATTTTCAGAAAAATCTATGTGTATTAAAAGCTCATTACTTTTTAAATTGGAGCGTTTTCCTTGTAGTGATTTGATGGTGGGCATTAAAAATGTTTTTTAAAAGAAGGAATTTCAGCATTTAATTTATTTACTATTTCAGAAACTTTAGCTTGAATGGATACTTTTTTTGTTATTTTTACTTTTTTGATAGAGCCTTTAATGTGCCTTTCAACTGTTTCACTCACCCATTTAAAATAATTGTGATTTGCATCTTCCTCAGGCTGAACATGGTGTATGCGATTCTCACCGCATTCATTGCAGTTCCTCAACGTACATTTTGCATTCATTTTGTTGCAACTCATTAAATTGGTGAATGCTTCAGGGTCGGATAATTCCGTAATTTCCAGCAATTTTAATTTTCTGACAAGGAATTTCATGTTTTCATGCTTCATGCATAAACATGTGTTCCTGTCAGAAATCTTTGGGTGAATAACCCAAAATGGTTTGTATTTCCAGAATGTGGAATAGGATACTTTGGGGTTTTGGCTCTCACTTCCATATTTCTTATGGATATCTTAACTATCTCCTAAAAGTACTCTTTTGCAAGCTTCCTTTTACAACAGTCTTTTTCCCAGGACACATTCTTCAAATATCATCCCTCTCAGAAAACTTTTGAATTACATGTTTGTTATTGTATCTTATAGGTTTGCACTCATAGCTAGAAATATTCTTATTGAATGCAAACTTTTGATTTCGCCTGGTAGAAAGTATATCAGTAGCTAGATGTTGAACTTTTGATTGTTTTAATACTGGTCCACTGACACACTTATGGAAAATTTGTTGTTCTTTCGAACTGCAGGAATTGCTTTAGCGTTAGAACGTAACTGTGAATGTAAACTGTATCTATACAGTAGCTGTTTTCGAATCTTGTTTGGTACCACATGCCCACAAGTAATATTTTTTACATTTGTTTTAGGTGAGGGTGTACCGGTCAAACGGGGAGATTTGCTTCGTTGTAAGGATTTTTGTAATGTTTTCACTTGGCGTTGCAATTTTGAAATAGTATTTTTACTTTCCTGAGCTTCCCTCAATATTCGGAGACGGTAGAAGAAATGGGTGTTTCTGAGAACTGCAGGTTTGTGACTGTGAAGCCGATTCTTGTTGAGATGAGAACGATGTCACTGGGCTAGCAGCATCTTCCTTTTCTTTTGCCCTCTACTTTGCAGAAGATTCACGCCAGTACATATTTCCTTTTCTTTTTCTGTTCCTTTTTACTTAAATCCTTAATTCCTGGAACTAAATTTGATTTTTTTTTCTATTTATATGCTTCCCTTTTCTTGCAATTTCGCTCTTTTCTTTGGGAATCAGTCATATTAGCTAAGTATTTCCTGTTCCTCTTATTAGCCGTTTCTTTGCATTTTTTATATGAGGTAGATTGCATCTTGTCTACTGAAGCTCTTTTACGCTTTCTTGATGAAGATGCATTTTTTGTTGTTGAAGGTTGCTTGTTGGAGGTTTCTACAAGAACGTTCTGGAAAGCGTTTTCTTCCAGAACAATAATTTCAGAAGGCAAATCCAGCTTATGGACATCTAAATCCTCTTCTAATTCCACTCTACTTCTTGATCTCAACTCTTTACTTTTCTTCTTTTTTTCTGCATTTTTCTTTAAAGCAATTTCTTTGGCTTGCTTTAAATTTTGTACCAATTTTATATGTTTTTCATCCATATTGTTTATTTGGTCAAATTATTCAAGAATAAACTTGAAAAACGAAATATAATGAATAAAATTACCTGTAATAGATATTATTAATATAACCTGTATAGATATTATTAATTGTAATAGACATTTATTACTTAAAACTGCTACTTTGAGGAAGTTTTAGTAAAAGAACTAAATTAGAGGAACATTTATCAAGATCGTTCACGCCGAGGACAATTTTGGAATTTTTTAAACAAATTTTAAATTTTTTAAAAAGTAGAAAAATTTATTGAGATTGTTTATAATAAGTAGGAAAACATAAAATTTTCTTGAATTAAAAATTACAGTAAAAAGCAGTGAGAGGTTACTTCAGATTAGATTCAAATTTTTAGATTATATACCCATATTAGTGTTCAAATTACTATCGCTTACATCTTTTGTCATTTAAAACAGTTTTTGTACATCTATTGATCGTATAATCTTTAAAATTATCAATTGGATAAGATTTGGTCAATCGGGTGACGAATTGTCAACGGAACGACGTCACCCCATTGACCATCACCCGATTGACAAAACGTAAACAAACGGCAGCTACTCTCCTCTGTAACCTCGCACGTGGTTTTCTGCATGATTAGGCTTATCTAGTATTATGCTAATAAAAGTAGAAAAATTAAAAAACTTACCAAAATCAGCCGTAATTATTTCCAAGGCATCATCCCATTGACAATTCAAGAATACTTCGGCGAAATTGCAACCTTTCGATTCGGATGCTTCGTAATCAAAATATTTCTAACTCGAATAAACACTTACACGATGAAGCCATAGAGGTCTTTAGTTCTTTAGTAGAAGGAACTGAAAACATCGCCGACAGCGCACTCGAATGATTATTCTCGATCGTCGGACTAATGCGTCACCCGATTGACAGTAAATGCGGCGACACGTATAAAATACTGGATAGAAAAAAAACGACCTAATAAAATACCTTAAAATTACTAAAAAATGTGTTTAAAAGAGTTCATGGATGCTGAAAATAAATATTACAAGGATTGAGATACGGGCGTGCAGTTTTATAGGCGCCATAAACATAAGTTTTCATCGCGGCGACACGTCACCCGATTGACATTTCGATACTTCCGCATTTTAATTCAAGCGGAAAAATATAAAAATTCAGCTGTTAATGATGAAAATATAAATTAAACAATTGTACTTTTATTTCTAAAATTAATTTTGCATATATAAGTGCAATAAAAAATGTGAAATATGCCAGAGACATTAAATTGCACGTTTTAAAAAATTCACCCATTCGCCATAAAATTTCTAAATCCCTAAATTTTTGTTTCTCGCTAAAATTATTCTTAAATTTTTCCATAATTTCTTAAAATTAAAAACAACAAAAATTCCTCAATTTTACTCCAAAATCACGGTATTCCCCTAGATGAGAAAAGCGACTTTAATTAAATTCGTATGTTTGTCAAAATAGTACATTTGTTTAATTATACAACTATTATTAGGCTAAAAAGCTGTTTGAAGTTCAATTTTTGGAAAATTGACAGTTTTTTGCTGGTATTGTAAAAAGCTTTGGAAAGAATATGTCTGTTTGGTGCTTATGTCAGCTTCAAAAGAAATATCCCTATATCTGAAAATTAAAATTTTCAGATACTAACCAGTGGCCGGTTGACCTTTTTAGTTTAGTAGCCACTTCATCGCAGACAGTGCCGCCCCCTCCAGAAAATAAAAATATGCATTAAAGAAAGTGAATATTCAAATTTTACATTGCCAGAGAACTTAATTTTAAAAGAATTACAGAAAGGAAAAATCGAAAAGTGGCCAGTTGATTAGTTTATTTAGTCGCTTAATCGCACTATTTAATCGACCTATAGCGAGTAGATATTTTCAGGTCTAAATATCCCTAAATGCTTTTGAACAATCCCTAAAATTGCTACCTAAATTTTTTAGAAAACTCACTGCGCCCTATGTAATATAGTATATAATTAAAGTGTATGGTCACATGGAATATTCCATGCAAACAAATGTAGTGCAGTAAGTTGAGACCTTGTGGGACATTTGCTAAATAGAATCATCAGGGAGCAGGGGTGGTGATTATTGGTAAATGTTTAGAGCTAAAATAAATCGGATAAATATTAATGTTTCCATACTGTTTAGAGTAGCTTTAGCCACTGCGGCTCATGACAGCTTTTTTTGCTGTCCGCCTGCAGTACCAAAGGAAGAAAAGTTCAACTTCATAGTATGGATTTTTTTATATAATTTCAATTTGTACTAAATAGTATGTGTCAACTATGTTATGTAGAACAGAGTTCTTCCCTTTGTGCCCGATAAAACTATTAAAGAAACTTTTAGCAAGATGGCTTTCATCAAGAATAAATGCAGGAATAACTTAACCGAATCTCACTTGAACGATTTATTAAGATTGGTTGCAACAAATACTGTGGGAGACTGTCACTCTTTCATAAAATAAACTGAACAATTTTGACTGCCATCCTCTCTCATTTGATATCAACTGAAACGGGGTAATCTGAAAGTACAGTTTAAATACTTGTATTAAAAGTTAGGTCAACTCGTAGTGTCATGTTGGCGCAAAAGATTAACTTTTGTTCCAACGGTGACTTTTTCATAATTTCTGATGGTAACAACGTTTTCATTACGTAGTAACTAGGATGATTAAGGTATGCAGTTGCTCCTCCTGTCGCCGTTTGGGAGAAAACCTAGGTAATTCATACCTAATAGATCAACCAAGTTTCTCGTGGAAGTTAGTGCAAATTTTCAAGATTTAACTGTTTATATTAGATGATTAATAAGTTGTTACAAAAATGTTGGAGTATTAAACTCAAATCTGCATGATGAAGCTCAATCTGAAGGCTGTTGTCTGTTATTGTAGCTAGTAAAAAAATAATTATTTTAAAGCTGAATTATAGGTATGAATTTTTTAACCAAGTCAAACAAACTACATTGTAACCTATTGAATCTCTTTTTTAATAAAATTACTGAAATTTGACAGCTGTATCAACACTCGTATCTTTATCTTTTTAGTGTTTTCAGAAAGTTAGACTTGCACTTGCTAAGGAATTATTTTATTTCTTGATGTTAATGTTTTTGTGGTGGCAGCCTTTAGTCCAGTCATCGTTAAAATGTAGAAATTAATAATTATCAACAATGATACATTAATCTTTACAGTTAGTGATAGCTTTTAATTTTAAGTTTAAATGTAAAACTCTGCAAACTTGTAAAAATGGCACCTGCAAAAAAGAGAAATCTAAAAACATAAATGTTAAATATGTCTGTAAGGGACTAAAATATTTTGTGCCAAGAGAAAAATTTAAAGCTCCCTTATCATTAATTTATGTCAAACTTGCCAATAAAAAAAAATCTAAGGCATTGCCTGAATTTTTTTCTTGTACAGAGTTCTTGTATTAAGCTCTGAAGTGTTCAGCAAGTCATTGTTTTGCATACATAGGTGACATAATTGTAATTGTTAAAAAATCAACCTTTTTTTATGAATTTAATCCCTGATACAGATTTT
The DNA here is from genome assembly GCA_963978545.1 of Linyphia triangularis. Lineage (NCBI taxonomy): Eukaryota > Metazoa > Arthropoda > Arachnida > Araneae > Linyphiidae > Linyphia > Linyphia triangularis. The sequence continues at coordinate 25,821,438 of OZ021728.1, forward strand.
TAAAGTTAAACTTCCGAATAATTTAATTAAAATTGAAATGTGAATGAAAGCTGTATCAATTAAATCCTATTTATAAGTCAAATTGCTAATTTTCATTGCCGAGGTTATTAATTTATAACAGAAAAATTGAAATTTTGCATTTATATATGATAAATTATTAAGTTTAATATATTCTAGGATGATAAACTTCTGGCCATAATTTTCTCCTTTGAGTTTTACTGCTTTTCATAAGCCAGTGTATATATGTATTTCACTGGATGGTGGTACAGATGCTTCAATTGTATTTATTGAGCACAGTTTTTACCAGTTGAATGTAGATTGCAACTATATGGTATATACAGGGTTTCTGCCAAAATAAAATGTCACAAATCCATAACTTTTCAAGACTGAAGTTAATAATTTACCATGACTCAAGAAATCAACTTGCACACAAAAATAATAATAATAACCTATATGAATTTTCATTTACACGAACACAGTAAGTAAATCAATGTACCATAAAATGATTTTTATAAAGTTTTATTTTAAATTAAGAGCTGTCTACTTTGGATGAATGAAAAAACCGCTATTTTTATCAATTTCTTTTTAAGAGTACTGTTATGTTTATTGATATTTAAAACTTTTAGGCTTAATAAAAACATTTGTAAATTATAAAAAAAAAATAAAAAATTATTGATTTTAACTACTTTTTTAATGTGAAGTTCCTCAAAATATATAGAAAGGAGTCCTCAAAAGGTTGCACTGTTGAAAAAATTTCAGAAACTACTGAACTGATCCTTATGAAATTTTAACCACATATTCTGTACACTTATCGCTATATCCTGTACCAGAATTATTGCAAAGTTTTAATTTTTACTTCTTTTTTTGGCAAAAAGCATGCAAAAGAAACATGTTTTTAATTTTTTTTTTGTCTGCCATTTTGTTATTTTTGCATATAAATTAATATTGGAGGTACAGGATATAGCCACTGTCACACTAAACCTAAAACCATTAAATTTTTTTGTTTCACATGGGTCATTGTTCAGAATTTTTCAACAGCTCACACCTACCTACTCTTTGAGGACTCCTGTTTACCTGGCATTTCCACACTCAATTTTTTTTAAAAAGTAATTTACAAATGTTTTTGTTAAGCCTAAGAAGAAAAAGGGAAATATAATTTTCCATTCTCTTTGATATTTCAGTGTTAACCCCTTGCCTGTGACGCCCGAACTCAGTTCGGGCAACGCAAATGTTTTCTCAAATATATTCCACAGGCAAGGGGTTAAAAAAGCTAATCAATCTTTAATCATAAAGGAAGATTTGAAAAAAAAGAATAAGTCAATAATAATAAATTATATCATCAAAAATCAAATGTTTTGATATCAACAACGTAAAACAGAAGAAAAGACTGAAAAAAAAAATTAATTAAAAAATGTAAACACAAGTTTATTAAAACTGTTCATTTCAGTTCTCTTACCTACAGCTTTTCAACTGTGATCATTGTTTCCGTCAAAACGTAAATAAAAACATAGATGAATTTTCGATGAGCTGAATAGCAATCATGGCGTTTGTGACGTTACAGCTACGTAATTTTACTTAAATTGTTTAGAAATCCATGAATTTCACTGAGTTTCCATGACTTATGGCAATTGTTTTGTTCAAAATCATGACTTTCCATGACAAAATTTACCCAGTGTCTAAATTCATAACTTTCTATATGTGTGGAAACTCTGTAAATAATTTTTTTTTTCAATAAATCTTGCATTAAAGATTAACAAATAGTCTTTTCGTTAAATAGGGCAACATGCATCGATGTGCTGCAAAATGTTGTGACAACTCATCAATGTCTATGGAAGAAGTTCATGGCTGTGTTGAAAACTGTAGTAAAACTATTATTGAAACTCAAACCTTTTTACAAAATGAACTGACCAATTACCAGGTAACTAAAGAAGTACAATATGTTTTTAAACTTTCATAAGTATCTTGACATGTATCATGTTAGAGTATGGGATCCTCATTTTGTTACAATCTACCTCTAAAAGCCTTGCTATATGCTTACACTGTACAGCTAAAACTTATGAATTAGTTTGATCCTTTCAAGTAGTTTTAAGACGAAATTCTTGAGTTAAAATGTATTTAGATTTATTCGGCATCTTGATGTATTACTGAAGGCTTTATTCTTTTTTTGCAACATGTTTATGTTGTTATATATATATATTTTTCATTCGTAATAGATTAAACACTAGTATAGAATTTTTCTTGTTTAATTATATGCAGAGTAAGAAAATATTAAGCTTTAAATTATCTAGCAATAATTGTTTGTATTTTTTTGGCATTGAAAATTATTTGATTCTATGAAATGATTACCAAAAGAATAAAATATGCTTACATATTGTTGCACAAATTGTCTGTATATATTGTAAATAGTGACGTATTATTTCAAAATTCTATTGTAATTTATTTTTATCTTATTTTATTTATTAATTAATAGCGATTATACAAGTTAGAAAAAGGTGGCAACACCTAAAGCAATCGAGAAGTTTCGAGATATTTCTTTTCTATGAATTGGCTGGAAATTTCGAGAATGTCTCACGCGCTTGTATATAAAAGACTGGAGAACGGGAAAGTTTTCAGATTGACTTTGGACTTCGATGAAAGCTTATCGCTTTGTTTACCTATTGGAGTGAGCTTGAATAATCGCTGAATTCGAAGTTATTTTTGTTGAAGCTTGTGTTGAAGCTGGAGAGTAATTAAACTGTTGCCTGTGAATAAATTTTTGTGAGTTTTCTGAAGGGAGAATAAATACTTTTAAACCGTGAAAACTGTGCCATCATTGCCTCAGTGGAAAAATTCGTAACAGTGGTGTCAGAAGTGGGATCTCGTAATTTTGAATACCGACAACTAGAGGAATGATGGAAGACCAAATGAAGCAGTTGATGGAAATGATTGCTGGAATGAAGGCCCAACAAGAATCCACTGCAGCCGAAATGAAAGCCTGCCAAGAAACCACCGCAGCCGAAATGAAAGCCTGCCAAGAAACCACCGCAGCCGAAATGAAAGCCTGCCAAGAAACCACCGCAGCCGAAATGAAAGCCTGCCAAGAAACCACCGCAGCAGAAATGAAAGCCGAACTTTTCGCCACGATTGCCGCCGGACAAGCCCGTCAAGAAACGACTAACGCCGAACTCGCAGCTACCATATCCGCCGGTCAAGCCCGTCAAGAAACGACTAACGTCGAACTCGCCGCCGCAATTGCCGCCAGTCAAGAAGCGACATCATTAGATATTAAAGCTTTGCAAAACGCAACGTCATCTGACATGAAAGCGTTGGCTGATAAGTGCGAGTCCACATCAGCAGCCGTAATCAAGATCAGAGAAGAGATGAAAACCGAGCTAGCCTTAATGGTAGAATATACAATTATGAAGACAACATCATCGGTCCTGCATTCCGTGAAAGAAGACGTTCTCATTGCTGTAAGGGATGAAATGGAAGAAAAGGTATCTACCATAGAAAGAGAAATCACGACTGCTAGAAATGAAATGAAAGAAGAAGTTTCCACCCTGAAAAAAGAGCAGGGAAGGTTTATTGACGCTATGGAAGAGAAACTTCGAAAACTGGAAATTCGCGGTACTGTGGCAGCTGCATCACCGAACTGGGAGGAGGTTTCCACTGCAGTTTTAGCACCACGTTCCAACATCAAAGTGGCCACTTTTGATGGAAAGTCTTCCTGGCGCGTTTATCAAACGCAGTTTGAGATTATTGCTTCTGCGAATGGTTGGGACGATACTTCGAAGGCATTCCATCTCGCAGCATCTCTTCGAGGTGAAGCTGCTGACATTTTACAGACACTACCTGGAGAGAAGCGGGGAGAATTCGTGGCGCTGGCAAGTGCGTTGGAGTTAAGGTTTGGGGGGGGAGCATCTAAAGGATTACAACAGACTGCAATTGAAAGTGAGACAACAGAAGGCCAATGAAACTCTTCAAGAGTTGGCGTCAGATATAGAAAGACTGTCGCTCCTCGCTTTCCCAGACTGTCCCCCGGATGTACGAGATGATCTTTCGCTGCAGTATTTCATCGACGCTATTCAAGATCCCGATGTGCAGCAGGCGGTAAGGTTATCCCAAAACAAAAACCTGAAGTCGGCCCTCGTGTACGCCATGAGAGTAGAAGCCGCGCAGCTAGCTTCTGGAAAAGACCGACGATATGTGCGTGGTGCATTAGCCGAGGATTCTTCTGACTTTGTCACCAGTAAGCTTCGAGAACTGGAGAGCAAAATTGATAGAATGATGAGAAGCTATCCCGGAGCCAGGGATCGAAGGACCAGAGTCGTTTGCTGGCACTGCAAACGGGAAGGGCATCTACGACGAAACTGCCTTGATTTGAAAAAGAGAAGGGATAACACTACCACGGATTCTCCACAACTGAATCTAAGAAGATGTCATCTCGCAGGGCAGAAGCTGCAATGTAGAACAGGTGAAGCCCCGACCAGTCGTTTCCACGTTTCATCCCGACAAGGAGGAAACCAGGGTTTATTCGTGAAGGGGGAGATCAACGGAACTCCATGTCGTCTAATCGTCGATACGGGAGAGAACGTAACGATCGTAAGGACGGACGTGGCTCGTCACCTGAACAGCCGACTCCTCTACACAGCGCCCTCTGTTTCTCTACAAACTGTGTCTGGTGGTAATATCTCTGTGCATGGGAAATTGCAAGTGAACATTGCCCTTGGATTTAACACCTACAAGCACACCGTTTATGTTGCCGAAATTGTAGATCCGTGCATTCTCGGACTAGACTTTTTGAAGAAAAATGGAATTACGCTGAATTTTGAGAAAAACCAGCTGCAAACATGGAGAGGCGAAGTTCCTTTGCACGATCTAGACATGAAAGAGCTGTGCGTATATCGGATTGTAGCTCATGAAGACAATGTCATAGAGAATGCTGAAGAGTCCACATCTATGGAAAGTACCTCTCCAGCCTCGGAGAGAGAACCGAAGAAAGCGACGTTGATGAAACCCTCCCAGGAAGTGGTTCATGTGGAAATGGACAAAGTTAATGACGAGGGAATCGACATCCGTACTCCTGTTACAAGCATCGAACGGAGGTCCCGAGATCTATCAGCTGCACCCGCGGATGATTCGGACGCAATCTCAAAATCATATAACCAGCAAGATGGGGATCAGAAACTTTCACCGTTTCTGTTGGCATACGGGAGTGCAACTCACGAGACCACCGGATTTTCTCCATCTCTAACGATATGTGGAAGAGACCTTAGGCTCCCCAGCAACCTCCTCTTTGGACAACCGCAGGACACTCCTTCCTCGCCTGTCCAGTATCTAGATGATCTGCAGGCACGTTTGGAAGCCGTACATCGGTTCGCCAGAGAGAGAAACAACATCATGACGGAGCGCGTGAAGATCCGGTACTATGCCAAGGCCATGGACCGTTCATTCCAGGAAGGTGACAAACGTCGGAAAGGACTATCCCCTAAGCTCCAGACGAACTGGGAAGGGCCGTATGGGATCCTTAAGAAGATCAACGACGTCGTGGTGAGAATTCAACGGACACCTTCCTGTAAACCTAGAGTTGTACACTACAATAGGCTAGCCCCATATTATGGTAGAAGTCATTGAATGGCTTAAGGACTTCACTGCCCGGGACGTGCAGTCTATAAGAAGGGGGAAATGTTGCACAAATTGTCTGTATATATTGTAAATAGTGACGTATTATTTCAAAATTCTATTGTAATTTATTTTTATCTTATTTTATTTATTAATAAATAGCGATTATACAAGTTAGAAAAAGGTGGCAACACCTAAAGCAATCGAGAAGTTTCGAGATATTTCTTTTCTATGAATTGGCTGGAAATTTCGAGAATGTCTCACGCGCTTGTATATAAAAGACTGGAGAACGGGAAAGTTTTCAGATTGACTTTGGACTTCGATGAAAGGTTATCGCTTTGTTTAGCTATTGGAGTGAGCTTGAATAATCGCTGAATTCGAAGTTATTTTTGTTGAAGCTTGAGAGTAATTAAACTGTTGCCTGTGAATAAATTTTTGTGAGTTTTCTGAAGGGAGAATAAATACTTTTAAACCGTGAAAACTGTGCCATCATTGCCTCAGTGGAAAAATTCGCAACAATATGTATAATGAAGTTTAAATAAAATAATTTTTTTTTTAATATCAATTTAAACAGATTTGTAAAATAAAATCTTAATTAGTCATTGCTTTAAATCTGTACCTTGCATTAGAATATGCTCCGATTTGCTGAATTGTAGATAACTTAGTGTCCTACCTACTGCCAGAAGTTTCTATATTTTGATTGTTAAAATAATGTTTATTTTCTAGTTTATGAAAAGCAGTTTTCAGTAAATGTATTTATTTTTATCTAATTAAAAAGGAGTGTAAAATTGTAGGTTGAATTTAATTTGTATTGAATTTGGAAAAACCAACTGCAGGGGTCGAATTCGCCCTAAAATTCCTTAAATTTTTTTTTCTCCCTAAAATTGTACTTAATGCATCAAGTAATTGGTTAGTGTTAAACTTTAAAGGAATCCAAAAGTAATATAAAAACTTTAAGTTATTTAAGTTAAAGATATTATACATAAAATATCAATTATTGTATTCTAATGTTTTGTCTTGTTCTCTAATTTATATATTTCCTTCAGGATCGCATACAACGTTGTGCTCAATCCTGCCAAGACTCCCTTCGAGATAAATTGACACCTACTACTACAGAGTCTCAAATGGCTGGATACAAAAAGGAATTTGAGTCTTGTGTTGTTAAATGTGCTGATACACATATTGATTTAATACCATCGATATTGAAGCGTATTCAAGATGTTTTAAAAACTAAATCGTAATCAAACAATCAGGAATGTAATTAGATGGCAATTTAGTTAGATAACATGTTATGCAATTATTTTTACTAGGCATTTTGTATTTTTATGCGTTCCAGTTAAATACAGTTTCTTGAGTGTTATATGAATAAATTTGATACTTTTCAAGTTTGATTTTTTTTTTAAATGTTTCAGTCGTTGTATTCATTTATAGTACTATGATTTTTTTTTTTAAGTTGTAATATTCATTTATAGCAGAAAATGTAATGTTTTTGCTTGACACATTGATTTTTATTTCAAAAACCTTTTTGCTAGTTTTACAATTTAAAGTAATATTTACAGCTTATTGTTTATGAATATTAGACAAAGATGGATAGCTTTTGTAAAAGATATTTTTAGACTATGCAACAATAGTATTTTTTTCTAAAGCAAATAAAAATTAACTAAATTTTATTAATTTTTAATATCAGCTAGGTTATGAAATTAAAAGTAATGAACATCATAAAATGTCTTTGATTTTGACACTGATCATCATTCTTTTCACACTTGAGACTTATTGGATGGTTTTTATAAGCCTACCAATTCTTATTGTCTACAATATGTCTGACTTGTATGTTGCATCTAAAAAATGAGTCAAAATGTAGATTGAAATTGTCACAAGAAGCCAGATGTTTTTTCCTAATTAAAATGCATATACCCACCCCTCTAAAAAAAAATCAATTATTTTCAGCTCAAAATTTCACTTGGAGACTGCTAATTGTTGTAAATTTATTTGTCCAAAAATTTAATGTTTAGTGTACTTTCTAGCATGAATTGTCAGTGAACAAGATTTTTTTAATGGAAATATCTTAATTTTCATTGTATATATCTGTGTCCCGGAGGTGAAGGACACAATGTCCATTTTAAAAAAAAATCCTTAATGTGGATTTTTTTTATCTCTACAATGATATAGGGCACTATGTCCTGTTCCCATAAGTGACAAAGATAAGACATTGAAAAATATAATCCTGTCCATTTTAATAGCTCAAAATTATGGAAAATTGGCTCTCCTAAACAAATACAAAAATGTGACATGGTGTCCTTTACCTCTGGGGTACAGATATGTTTTCAACTGATATTCTCACAGTTGTTCCAACATTAAATGTTAACAGATGTTCGAAATTGTTAAAATACCGGAAAAAATTAATACTGCTTTAAAATTTAAGGTCAAATTGCTTGACTGTCAAAAATAAAAACTCCTTGTATGCAATTCATCAAATAAAAGCTCAAGATTTTTTCCAATGGTACTAAATGTATATATATTTAAATTAAGACTAAAACTGTGGTATGTTTAGTAACCCAAGAAAATTTAACCTGTTTTTTTTGGTTAATTTAAATGTGTATTTCAAAGAACTAGATTGACAGTGTCAGATTTTCTAACCCATGAACATAAGAACTCAACGTAAGAATTTCTCCACGTCCTTAGCAAAATTGAACGAAAAACAACCTAAGTAAATAGTCAGAATGTATTGTCTAACTATAGATAATTCCCACCCAAGAAAAAACTAGCAGAAGGAAAGGATTCAATACATTGATTTCGTAAACCTATGCATGATTCGCTCAAACCTTTTTAGGACCTGCCTTTCCAGATGTCAAGTAAGCAAAGCAATTATCATGAATGCAACAGTCGGAATAAATCGACATTTTGTAGTTTATATTCATGCTTTGTTTGGATTTTGAAGAATTATTGATAAAGTGTATTAATTTCATTATTAACTAATATTATAAGATACAGAACATCAGTTATAAAGATTTATTGCTACTGAGTATCATCAGAAAAGTCTTGCTTCCATAAAAACTCCTTCACATAATTATCTGTTCCTGCTTCACATGATTTGGAACATGTATATATAGCTAAAGTGCCCCAATCAATGCTATCAAGGACTGTATCCAAAGATAAGGAATTTAACAATTGTGGCATAACCTGTAATATAAAATTCAAATAAATGATTGTACATTAAAACTGCAGTTTTTTTATAGCCCAATAAATTGGCATATGAGGAAAAAATATCTTTACAAATAAGTGCCTTTTGCAAAGTATATTTGAAGAGCTAGTGGTTATGTGTTGTGTGAACATGTCAATTAACAATTTAGTAAATTTGAAAACACCATTTTTCTTTTTGCTTTTGAAACAGTACAATAACATTACAAAATAATGTAAGTTTAAGTAATAAAAGTAAACACTTAAATTATTAGAGTTCACCCTGCTCTTTTTGAAAAAAATAATAAAAAATGAGTTTATCTTTGAGGACCTTCATTTTCATTCCAAGTAGGGCATTACTTGATACATTCTTTCACTAATAAGCCACACAAAGTTGTGTACACATTTTCTACTAAAAGTCATCTTATTAGAAGATTCAGCAGAATCGCATTGAAATGTTCTACATTTAAAGCAAACAAAATGTTTCTCTACTCTGATATCTCTATTTTTCAAAAATGTTGATTAATCTAAGTCATAACCTTTACTTAATGAATACTTAAGTTAACACAATAGGGTAAATAACATTTTCACTAACTTCTTATGGTGCTAATCAATGGATTTTGAATTTGTCTATTTTTTAATTTATTCAAAACCCACTAAATTTTCTTAAAATATATCCATAATACATTGAAGAAACCGAATGAACTTTAAGCATCTTGTTTCTTGATCGAACAAAACATTGGCTGATCTAGAGGTTTTTGTTGTTCTGTTGCTACTTATTTACTTGTCAGGCTTGTTTCATACAATTGAATATTATATTGGCATTGATTAATCTAGTTTCAAGGAGCGTATGTCACAGTTCCATATCTGTATAAGATGTCCCAAGGGCCTGTGTTAATTAACCACCCTATACTATTCACTTTCAACACAACTTTTTTGAAAATAGCTTATTAAGTACAGTTTATGCAATTTTTTTTTGGAAGTTTATATTACAAAAGTATGGTGTAAAGCAAAAAAAAAAAAAAAAAAAAAAAAAAGCAAAGATATTTTTTTAATAAAAATAAAGCAATTTTAGATACATTTTAAGAAAAATTTACCACAAAACAAAAACGCGCTGTAAAAAAATCTATTATACATTCAACAAATTCCTTTTACAACCATTTTATTTATGATAGTAGTGAGAGCAATGAATTGAAAATTTAAGAGATATTCTAAAAAGTTAAAAAATCTTATCTTAAACATTATTTATTGGTATTGTTCAAGATGCAAGGTTAAAATCCAAAAGCATCTATCGGAACCCTTTTCAACAGAGAGGCTAGCGCCAATGGGATTCCCTTGCTTGCCTTTTTAATATAGCAATTGAGAAATGTATTCGAGACAGTGTGTTAGAACAAAGGGGCACTATTTGGAATAGATCGGTTCAGTTACTGGCATATGTGGATGATATAGATATTGTTGGAAGGACAGAAAGAGCTGTAAGAGAGGCCTTTCAGACCCTTGGAAACTTCCGCCACAAATATGGGCCTCGCCATTAATGAAGATAAAACTAAATTCATGGAATCTTCAACCTCAACTTTAAATCACAGTGCCCCGATTTGCATTAACGGACACACCTTTGAAAAAGTCAATAAATTCAAATACCTTGTCACGATAATCAACATCAAAGACAAGCTTAGTGCAGAAATTGAAAACGGAACAAAACAGGCTGACAAGTGTTTCTTTGAACTGAGAAAGCAACTAAGATCAAATCTATCAATCGAAAAACTAAACTAAAAATTTATAAGACTCTTATCTTTCTCTATGCAAGTGAAACTTGGACCCTTAATGCAGATATTGAGAATACTCTGAGTATTTTTGAAAGAAAAATCCTCAGGGCTGTATTTGGACCAGTACAAGAGAAAGACTGTTGGCAAACTAGATTTAACTTTGAACTATATAGGCTCTATGAGCTACCACAGATAGTACAGGTCATTCGGAGCAATAGGTTAAGATGGCTTGACTGAAAGTCACGAACTGGTAGTTGGTAGTAATTACATGCACGCAAGTGAAAATACAAAATATTTATCTTTTGAAAGGTATTTTTGATGGAATATTTACATACTCGGTCGGGCATGCATAAAGAAAAATACTTGCCAGATCTGAATTTTTACATGCCCCGGGCATGTCGGGCATTATAATTTTCAAGCCCTGAAAGACCTAAGCATCTTAAAAAGTAAACAATTGGAGAAGAGTTGCCATGGATAGGAAAAGTTGGAGATTGTCCAATTGAGGCAGTCAGTGCCTGTCATGCTCATAAAGGAGATGGTTCATGAATTTTTGTAAAACTTGCCTCTACCGATTTAAAGAAACAGCTATAAATTAAAAAGTAGTTGTTGCACTTCTGATTCATTGCCTTCTTAATATAGTAATAAACCTTCCAGAAAATTTAATACCGAAATCTATACAACTTTTTGTGAAATTTTTATGTTTCCAGAAAACGTATTTAAAGTTTTTATTTATGTTTAACTTTATATTTTTACAAGTTTTATGAACGAAATTTACCAATTTTGTAGCTCACACCCTCATTTTTCTCAACTGTGAATTTTTTTTTCTTTTTAGAAGCACTTAACTTTTTTTCTAGCCATTTTTGTGCTCTGTAAAGAATGCCTTTTTGCATCAATGATGCGTAGTGGCATATTCTGCACAGTTAAAACTCCCAGGATTTATGCCCAATTCCTTAATAACTTTCAATAGTTCACAAAATCCATTATTAAACTGAATTACAGTTAAAAATGAACCTAACTATAAAGTTTGCAGTTTCACAAAGACAAAGGTAAAAAAAGTATATAACACGCTGTTGAAGCTCTAGTTGGCATTTTGTGTTTTACCATGAAGGCATTTGCTTAGTAGCTATTGGTTGCATAATTTCATATATACAGATTTTACAATATTTATAACGTCTAGCAGCAATTCTTTACGAGTATCATAGAGCACTTTTCCATTAGTTAATGCTCGCACCAGATTTCAACACCTATGGGGCACTGTCCATGCATTGATTTATTTATACTTGCACAGCAATGAGCATAAGCCCATGCATTGATTTATTTATACATGCACTTTGCGTCTTTAAAAGATCATCCGTATTGTCACAAATGCTAATCCCATAGTAGTTTTGTAATTGATTAATAAAATTATCAGCAAGTTTTCACTTGCTTCCTAATCCTTTTCTTGTTGTTTTTTATTTTCTCAAGTGAGCACAAACTCGTTTCTAAATATGACTGATACATTCTAATTTAGAAACAGAGTTCTTTCCATACATGTCTTTCACAGCATCAAACCCTTTCAAGTCACCGTCTCCATAATATGTGGTGTACTGAAGAGCATGAAATCAGATGGACGTTCAAACATGCAGTAAGCACCAACAACTTCCATATTACCAGTTGAATGTTTGTTGTTTGCACAATCATATTTGTTTTTGAGATGTGGAGATATACCAGAGGTTTTGTTATGTTTAGGGCAAGTTTTACAAAACTGGGACATTACTTCAACGCCTAGAATTTTCCCTGTCACTATTGAAATGACAATGATCAAGTTGTTGAGTGAAGAATAACCATTTCATTGCAATGTGCCTTCGATAAACACTCTATAGTTGACGTTTCGAGGCTTTTCACATGCTGCTATTTCAAATGCAGCCATGTTCATACAGCGTCAATAACATCTTTGAAAAGATCTTTAGCTTTCGCTCGCAGTTGTTTAAGAGGCATTTTTTTTATTATTCAAAGTGTGGTGATTTCCATGAAAAATTCCTTTCCACTTTCTTCTCCCCACTGCTACGATACTAAATCACAATTTTAAATAAAATTGTAGTAAACATAGATCGGATTTAGCATAAAAATTTAACTTTAAATGAAACGTGAAAGACAAACAAACTAGATGTACACAAACAAGCTTATGAAAATACTTCATATTTCGTTTACATTTATGTTAAGAAATAGTATAAATGGAATAAATATTGTGGCTGTACCTTAACAACATAATAAAAAGCATTTAAGCTAAAAATTTGGAAGGAAAAATGTTAGAAATGAAGGGAAAATAGTGTTACAGCATTTGTTTTGGTTTCAAAATGCAACTTCTGGTTGATTTTGACACCTACCATGTTGTGTGAAAATTGGAATAACTTCTCTTCTAATTAACACACATTAAAAGTAAAGACTTGTTCAGAAAGTTAAAAATGTGGACAAAAGAGTTACAGAATTAAAAAAAAAAAAGTTACATTTCTTTAAAATTGATTTTTTCAATGCAGCCAGATACCTTAACTGTCAAATAATTATACAAAGTACATATTTTACCTAAATTCCCTTTTCAATTCTTTCAACAAACTTCAAATTTTTCTCAACATTTAGGGGTCTGTTAGGCAAAAATTTACTACTTCTTGACAAAATTCCGATTTTGTTTCAAACGAAAAAAAACTTATTGACAAACCAGTCATATTGTACAAAAGGCAGAAAGATATTTTCCAGCTTTATGGAAGTAATAATTCTCCAACCTTTTAAAGTAATTGTGTGAATACTTATAAGTTGAAATTTATTGCAGATATTATCAAATGATCAATTTCTTATAAATGTTTATGTTCTGTTATGTTGGCAACTATTAAAATATTTACCTGGAATTCAAACACCCGTTTTGACCCACAACTGCAGTCAGGAATATCTTTTGATTCTGGTACATGCTCAGATGACACCCAAAGAGGTAATCCTTCTTTTTGATAACGCAATACCTTAAGGGAAAAGCAAACAATGTGATGGCACGGAAAGAGACTACAATTCAGGATAACATTAAATGTTAGTGCTTAGTAAAAATAAAATCATTACTTCATTTTTGATTTTTAGTTAATGTAGTGTGATGAACATGCTTAGATATTATTACAATATTTCAATAAAGAAATTTATTTGGGGTAAATCAGTATCAAAGTACTAACACTTTAACTTGTTAGTTAAATAATTTTAACCAAAACATTGCAATTACTAGATCAGGCTCTTCTAGGTATTTGTAGACTGAGACTCTTTTAGATATTTGTGGCTCTTTAAGTTCTAAGTAATCTAACCTAAGAATAAACTGATAAAGCAACACATGGTAATAAATGTGCGATTTCTTTGAGTAAACCTATTCCACCAATTTGTTTCATCGGCTATGTTTTTCATACCATGAAAATGGTATTAAAATTTTTGTAGTTAAAGCTTGTATTGATGGTGCTTATATTTATTTTGCTGCTCTTTAAATTTTGCAATTCTGATTATTGAATGTTTAGCTTTTAAGAGTAAAGATGACTTCTGACCCCACCATTAGACAATGTCAGAAAGGAAAATTGCACAAGACAAAACAGTACACTAATACATTTTCTTCAGAGTAAAGCTCCATTATGCAATTTACTCTTAACAACAAAATTAGCTTTTAACTAAGGTGAATTTAAGTACAGCTCACTTCATGTAACCATTTCAGTCTATAATTGTAATTTTAATAACTGTTCAATATCAAACAAGTTTGGCTGTTCAAAATAGAATGTGTCACAATATAATATTTCATAGATTATTATTTGAATATTTTTGAAATTTAATAAGCATCGACAACTTTCATTCATAAGAAACTTTTATTTTCAGTCTACATAGGCATTGATTCCAAACTTATTATCAAGCTGCTTACTTTATGGTTAATCACAGAATGCAAATATGTTGGAAGATAACAGTTATATTATTTAGATTTTTGGTAAAAGTTTGTAATAGTATATTATAATATGAAGGCCAAAGAAAAAAAAATGGTTTGTTTCATGTAACCCTACCTACCCTAAAATAACAGTACAAAAATTTTGACTTTAAAGTTTGTTTGGACTTATAAAAAATTAATTTTATATAAAAAATAAAAATTAATTGATTATTGAGTAATGAAAAGTTAAACATGAGGAAAAATTATACCCACTAAAATACCCAATTTCAGTAAATACCCTGGATATTGACCCACAAAAATAAATAAACCCAAGTATTTTACATCACTGGTCAATTTTAAATCTTGCACATTAATACTCCGATAATATGTCTTTTGCATATTTTCTTTTTAAAAAAAAAAAAAAAAAAAAAAAAAAAAAAACTTTCCTTTACATGCCTACCCTGATATTTTTGCACATGTTTTGGCCAAACTATTCAATAAAATAGAATGATAGATTGAATTTTACTCTAAGAAAATATTATGTTTAAAATGTATAAAATATAAAAAGAGTAATTATACCTGTTCTGGTTCTAGATGAATCCTTTTCTGAAATTTATTGAAGGCTTTATCTTTTTTCATGCTGCTGTCAAGATCATCAAGAGGCATGTCTTGCATCTCTTTCGGTGCTTTAGATGACTGCATAAACTGTCGATATTCATCCATTTTCACTTCATCACTTTTTTCAGGTTCTGAAGGGGGTAATTCTTCAGTTTCAGTAACCAAATCAAATTCGGGTAAAAGAAGTTGACTTTTTTGTAGTTTGGATTTGGATACACTTCCTATGAAATGAAATATCCATAACTTTTCAGTATCATCATTGAGATTAAGCAGCTGGTTATATTACTTACATTTTTACCAATTAAGGTAGCATATAGTTCTGTTAAAAAACATTCCCCAAATTGTAGGTACTTAAATGATGCAGATATAGTATTATAAGTCATTAATGGTTGGTTCAGGGTTCATACTCAATCTATGATAGTAAAATTCAGGAGTTACTAAGGAGTTAAGTACAGTAAATTCAGGAGTTAACGGGAAAAAAAAATTACATGTTTAATAATATATTTTCCCTCTACGCACCTGGTTGTCGAGAGTTGTAGTGCATTTTGAGACTGTCCGAAGGCAGCTGTAGTGAGGAAGCGCATGCACAGTAGATTATGAAGTAAGGTAAGAATTTCGAATTTCAGAAACGTTTAATCGAGTAAAAAAACGCTAGGTTTTAAGGTTTTACTAATCTTTTTATTATTCGATGATAAATTTTAAAGAGATAAAAAGAAATATCAGGAGTAGAAACACAATTTTCAGGAGTTATCAGGGCCCTTATTAAGAAAAAGCAAATTTCAGGAGTTTTTCAGGAGGAGTACGAACCCTGTTGGTTGATACGCTTAACGACCTATTTTTGTACACAATAACGGCTAATTATGCTAGAAACTACAGCTTAAAGTTAATTCCTAAACCACAATGAAAATCCATGCATAACTCAGGATTCGAACGAAGCACTCTTGACAAGCAACGCCAGAGAGTAATCTGGTGAGCATAAGTCATTAATCAGGTTGCATTTTAGATAAACAATAACTGACTACAAAGGAAAATTGCATAGGATCAATGCAAAAAGATTTTATCAGTATCACACGATAATTTATTTCTGACACTACCTTAAAAGAATTGGAATGACAAGGCAGATTGAGATAATGTAATTTCTTAAATTAATACAATATTCCACTTTGAAACTTGATTAATACATATAATTATGCAGCTGGGATGTTTGAAGTTTCAGATCCTTCCAAGTCATAAATAAACTTACTTGATCTATTAATTATTTTTCGATTTAAAAACACTTCCTTGAAAATGCATGAAAGAAATGCAATGAGATTATAAATTTATAGGTAGTGAATCAAATCAAAGTAAATTTTTTATGAACCATTAACTTCAAATAGTCTTTAAATAATATACAATTTATACAAACACTATTTTTTAAAACAGCAATATGTGAGGACATCTTACAAATTCAGTTAGTAAAAAAGTGAAACCATCAAATTATAAATAGCGATTGCTTGAAAAAAAAATCATCCTACCAAATTAAAAAAAAAAACAATCAAAAGGACCAAACATAAATGTTTGTCCCACAGCAATGCTGGTACATAAAACAAGATTTAGAAAACAATAGTAAGGACAGGTAAAATCAGATAATACATTTCAATGAATCCTGTTTTTGCAATAGATTCTCAAAGAGCAATACCTTAATTTACAATACAAATGGAATGTTGGTGAATTCATACCTTTACATTGTAAAATTTGAATTATTCTTTTCAGTACACTAAAATATATTTCATCCAATTTCAAATGACTTTGTTAAGCACTACCATTCATTCCCACTGCTTCAATATTATTGCTAACTTGGTATTTTGCAGGTAGTATTACTTTTGAATCGTTGCATCAGCAGTGGTGTCTAAGACATTGAATTTTATTGTTGTACTGCATATTTTTGAGTGCAAGAGATATACTGTGCTCGTGTTGGAACAATTTTAGATCAAGATCTGGATTACTGAACCCTCTACACATGGTCTATGTATAGAGGAGAATATGCCATTCGGAAGGTGTTTAATCAAGGAGAAACTGTCTCTACAATTTCATCTGAAACGGTGAAAAACATGAAAAGTCGTGGTGGCAGATTATTTGTCATGAGCGTTACCATACCTACTCACTTTGAAAACAGAGTGCAAGGTGGAGTTCGATCTTGAGACCTCTTGCCTGCTATGCAAGTATCTTGTCTGTGGGTGGCAGAACAAGGATAGAATTAAATATTGAATAAGATTTGTTGAAATTAGGCTGTTGAACATTTTGAAACACCATATAAGGTTTATAATTTAACTGTATAGTTTTTCTTAATAGAATGAGAGGCGACTGCAATTTTTGGATCCCATCGAACATCATTCTGAATTTTTTATAGAAATTGGAGAAAAGCGAGTAGATTACGAATCCACTGGCCGTGGCAAAAATGGACGAAACTGGTAAACAAAATTTACTTTTAATAAGTTGAACTAAATCCAATTACCAAATGTGTCATAACTTGCCAAATAATGAGCATTTTTTTTTATTTGGTAGCCCTCACTCTTTAATATTCAATTAGGAAAGTTGCAGACAATTCAGATGTGTGGCTATGGCTTACTTGTATCTTTCACAAATGAGCCAATAAACATTACATCACTCATGACGTAACTGATGTCGCCAATTTGGTTTATTTTTAAAAGATAAAAGTTTTCAAAGCCAGAGGTCATTTGCGCTTTTTCTCATTGAAAATCAAAATGCAGTGCGTTGCCAGACGAAAAAGTTTGTTCTCTTTTTGGCAAGTTATGACATATTTGGCAATCAGATTTTAGTTCAACTCATTCCAAGTCCGATTTTTGATCAGTTTCGGCCATTTTTGCCACAGCAGACCAGTGGATTCGTAATCTACTAACTTTTCTTCAATTTCTATAAAAAATTCAGAATGATGTTCGATGGGGTCCAAAAATTGCAGTTGCCTCTCGGACTATAAGTATAGCTTCAGTCAACATCTTGATTAATTGCAATTTGGTGTGCAATTACTGTGCCAAGTGATATAATGGTAAAATATTTACCTTGGTCTTTACCACAAGTATTCTTATGACTGACCTCCCAATCTGAAGAACGATGATATTCACAACAATAGTCTCTTTCATTGCAATTTGAGCATTTTAATGCTGCAGCACATCCACACACAATGCACATTGGTTGATATTGCTCAGCTGAAGGATCAGCGGAAAGTTTCTCTTTGTAAACAGGCGGTTCGAAAGAATAAAATTCATTCTTGCGAGGCAGCTGGTTTCGGAAAACTACAAAACTTTCATTGTTAAATCGGCGACAACATTTCCCATTGGGACACACAAATATAAATAATGTTCTATGAAATGCAGATTCTACTTCACGAAAGGGGGCATACACTTGCATTAAAAATGTTAACGGATTTTTGCAAGCAGAACATTGGAGACTCACATTATCAGGTAGGTTGTTTAACCTAAGCCATGCAGGTTTACCGCCAACTTTACTAGGGAAAAATTTGCTAAGAAGCTTCCATGGTGTTCTATGTTCGACAAAACCAAGCTCAACGGACTCAGAAGTCATTTTATTTAGAATTAATACAAAAGAAATCAATGGAGACAGTAAAAAATGAAGAAATAAGAAATGCGTGTTGCAAAATAAACAAGTTGAGCGTAGAAAGCTCCGCCTCAGCGCAAGATTAACTATTGCCAAATTATATAAGTTTATCTTCTTTTGGGGCATGTTTACAGCAAAGCAGCTGAGGAGGGTTGAAACTAGTTTTGATACAATTTTAGCAGGCAAAAGGCTGCCTTGGAAATCATAGGTGTTAAGGAGAATCTACGACTGTTTTATAATTAAACGCCGAATAATTTAGTTTAAATCAATTAATTCACTAAACAGGTATTCTCAATAAGTTTTAGGCATTCCGAAATATAATTTTATTTAATTAAACTTGTAGGTTTTATTTATTAATGGCTCGTGCGTTCATGCATCATGTTCTAAATTTTTACTATTTTGGTTAGGCTAAAGAAATAAGTGAAGCTGGTTGGTTGAACTCCCGGCTGGGAGTGGAAAGGAAAGACTTTGTGAACTAGCATCTGTCTCCGCATACATATGTGAGAGAACCACCTCTCTGGAACAGGATGAAGTAAAAAAAAAGAAAAAAGAACTAATAAAAAAAAAAAAGGGGGGGGGGGGGAATTAAATCATTTCTGTCAGAAGGAATTTTGTGAAGTTGCCATTTCACTGCTTTCTCAGGGTGAGCATAAGTGAAGTTATTAAATTTAGATAATCTGAGCTATTTTTTATAGACATGGACTATCTACAAAATAATGATAAAGTGTTGAAGAAGAATTTTGCTCATTGGTCCTTTACAGGCACAGTAGAAATTTTTAAGATTTGAATATATCCCATCCTCTCCTTGTCAGTAATGACTACATGTTTTTGCAACAGGATATTTAATCTTAGATGGTTACCTCTGCCGAATTGTTACATCCTCAGATTGCACCTTGTACAATATTATTGTTGCTTATGTATGGAATTCTCAATCTTCCCATATCGTCAACATCCAAAAGATATCGAGTATTACAAATTATATTGAATCGGCAATTATGGATATCTTGGTTGTAGAAAAAAGTAATGAAGCCTGAAGTTCTCAATTTCTTTCAACAGTTAAGAGGTAAGTTAACATCTGACCAACGTATACATTTGAGAAGTCTCTACCCAGATAGCATTTTATCCTTTTAAAACCCTTGTCTAAACCTCTCAAGCGAAAAGGGAGTAAGGTTCAGATGACAAGGGAGTAACCATCATAAAACCTTGAAGAAAGGGTCCTAGTCTCCAGACGTCAAGCTTTTGGTAACCATTTCATGACCCCCTTTGCCACAAGGCTTTCGCCGTAAAGGGTATGTAAACCTTTTCGGGATGAGCTTGTCACAAGGTTTTCGCCGTAAAGGGTGTGTAAACCTTTTCGTGATAAGCCTGCCACACAGTTTTTGCCGTAAGGGTTGTATAAGCCTTTTCATAATAGGCTTGCCAAAAGGTTTTCACTGTAAAGGGTGTGTAAACCTTTTCACTCTGAGGTTCCCACCCTGTAGATATAGGAAAGGTTGCAAAAACTTTCCTTTATAAAGTATCATTTATCTTTTGTGTTCAAAAAGAAACACTTAATTGGGAGAGTTCCAATATTGTCGGAAAATGCTTTAAATTTAGTGGCTAATGAAAAATTAATATTTATTCTATAGGAATTTAATTACAATTTGCCTTTAATGGTATCAATCATAACCCAATTTATTGATAAATTTTAATTTATTTGCTAGGTAGAACTTACTAGAATAATAAACATAATTTACTTTTTTTTGTAAAGAATTTAAAAAAAAAATAAAGATTCAAAATTCAATAAAAAATTATGTATATATTATTAAAAAAATGCATTGAGATCTTAGTAGGTTGCGTTAGACAATTTAAATTGCATTAAAATTTGTTTTAAAGGGTTAATCCAAGCTACTTATAGTTTTATTATTAGAAACATATACAACTAAAAATGCATTTTTACTGATAATTCTTTTTTAGATAATTCTTTATTTTGAAGTAAACAAACACAAATGAGTTGCTTTTTCATTTTATACAAAGAATATAATTTAAACATGATTTTAAATATATACTACAAATATTTCTTCATTTATTTGCTGCATCTGACAAGAAGTTTCTGGAATATTCTTGAGGAAAACTAAAGGGAATCCCATTCATTTCTATCTGAAAAAAATAAACAAATTTAAAATCTTTAATAATAAAACAAGCTGTGTGTCTGTCTGTTTGTGGATCTGTTATAGAAACCTACTTAAAATTGGAGTAGAGCTCTGAAATTTTCAACACAAGAAGTTTTGACCTTCTAATTTATGAATGTCAAACAGAATGTAAAATTTTAATTAGTTCTTTTTTAATTAATATTTTAACTAACTTTTATTTTACAAAGTGACTTCAAATAGAGATACAGCTCTGAAATTTTCAACATAAGTAATTTTGGCCTTCTTATTGAACTATTGAAAAAAAGAATTTTAAATTTGTTGTTAGTTTTTTCTTTAATTAATTAATAAATATTTTACAAAACGGTTTCTAATAGAGCTACAGCTCTGAAATTTTCAACATAAGTAGATTTAGCCTTCTAATTGGACTTTTAAAAAACGGAATTTTAAATTTTTATTTAGTTCTTTTTATTTAATTAATTAATAACTATTCTACAAAATGATATCCAATATTGCTACAGCTCTGAAATTTTCAACATAAGTAGTTTTGTCTTTTATTTGGCCTTTTTTTGAAAAACAGAGTTTCAAATTTTTATTTAGTTCCTTTTTAATTATTATTTTTTTTTTTTTTTTTTTTTTTTTTTAAATTTATTAATATATATTTAACAAAACGATATCTAATAGAGCTGCAGCTCTGAAATTTTCAACATAAGTAGTTGTGCCCTCCTAATTGGACGTTTGAAAAACATAATTTTACATTTTTATTTAGTTCTTTTTTAATTAATTAAAAAATATTTTACAAAACGATTTCTATTTGGGCTACAGTTCTGAAATTTTCAATACAAGTAGTTTTGGCATTCTAATTGGACTATTGACAAACAGAATGTTAAAATTTTAATTTGATTTTCGATTGATTCTTTGAATTATTATTTTTTTTTTAACAAAAAGCGACTTCTAATAGGCCTAGAGCTTTGAAAGTTTCAACATAAATAGTTTTGGCTTTCTAATTTTGCTTTCCACAAATACGTGTTAAAATAATCTTAATCCCCTGAAACCTACAGCGCACGAGAACTATTTGTTCTGCAGAGGATTCTCGGGCGGTTTCGGGCGTTTTGGGATCTTCGAGGTTTGGGGGGTCTGGTCAGCTTCCTCACCTCCTGTGGTGTTGATTTATAGGGGGCAGTTCACTCCTGTCAACTCCGAGAAGCAGAGTCTTGTGGCGATTTTTTTTTTCTTTCTTTTGCATGGGACATTTAGTAGAAACTCTTTCCGCGCGGGAACTTTTACTAGAGAATTGCCAAGTTTTACAAAATAATTTGCGTTTTGGTTCGCAAAACTTTAAATACATATGAAATAAACCATGCTATTGATATTGTTAAATAAAATTATAATATTTAGCTAAACTTCTTGAAGAAATTAATTATTTCGTCAAGACAGATCCCTCTATAAATTGTTTTAGTCGCATACAGCTGCGAACTCAAATATTTGTGAATTTTTGACTCATTTTCAAATGACGTTATTCTTTTTTTTTTCGCGAGACATAATTATATAACCCATGAAAACAAAGTTTTAAATATTAATCCTTTATATACATCGCCAATTTTTATATTCATTAACACAGCGCCGATTCTGTTAACAGCGTGTGCTTGGTGCTTGTATCTAATTTTAAATATCAAACACATTTATATCAGCAAAATGTGTTGCAAACTACGTTTCAAAATGTATTTATTAGAAATGAACGTGCATTTATGCATTCACATCCAAACATCTTTTTTTTTTTTATTTTGATTAAAACAATTTTATTATTTATTTATTTAAAAAAAATGTGGCAATATCAAAGAGTTTCAACAATGATCGGCTTACTGCTATTTTAGCGCGATTGGATGAAGGCAAGTTAGTTTATTAGTATTCCGTATAAGCAACTTTTTAGTGACAATAACAGCCCCAAAATGTGAAAGAATGTATTGCCATCGACATCGAATCTATCTACCAACTTTCAGCCCGCTTGGATGACGGCAAGGTGGGTTAATTAAGCATCCGCAGACTTGCACTCTATCGACACTCACACAAAATCGAAGTTAATTTAAAGAATTCAAAATACATCCTTTATTGAAACTTTAATGCCTCTAATACGTACGTTATTGAAATATTCGATTTTTCTTAGATGCTATTTTATAATTTTAGGTGAAATGAAAGTACTCCCCTCGCTCGATAAAAGTTTAACACTCCCTGTTTCACCACGATTAATAATTTGGTATTGAAGATCTGAACAAATAAAGGATTCTACTTACGTAGGATTGCTTAGCCATATGAAGTCCGTGGCGTATACAGGGAGGAGGCTGATAGGGCTACAGCTCCCTGAAAATTGAGAAAAATTATATTTCCAAGTGTAATGTAACAATTTTTGTAAATAGTTAATACTTAATATCCTCATTTAACTAACTTTTCGAGTCAGTCCTTTTTTCAAAATAACTATAACAACGAGAAATGAACACAAAAATACAAGCACATCTATTTCATTTCAAACTCTTCCGATTTTACATTTCTTTCTCATTTCTATATGCTGGGGTCATGACGTCCTTCAGATGGTCAGAGCAGAGAAAATTTACTGGTTCCCTGAAAGAGCATGCATAGACACAAAGACTTCTCCTTCCTGATACCAATAATACAAATCTGCCATAGAAAATCTGATAAAATTTTATGAAAGAGGTTTTCTTGGTTTTCAAAACATCATCGAAGCAGATTAGGAAATATGGAAAACAAAATACAGGGTTACTAGAAAAGAATCATTCATTTTCAAAACCCGACTTATTCAAAAGTATTATACTTACACATATGATTGGTACAAGAAAACAACCGCAAAATATTTAAGTTTTATGCTCCAGGTGGTGCTCAAGTTTACCCGATTTATTCAAAAGTATAATACTTTTGAATAAATCTTGTTTTGAAAATGAATGATTCTTTTGTAGTAACCCTGTAGAAAGGTTTTCTTGATGCTTTCGCAGAATGTTCTGTAGACATATTTCCGAATATACGTCACTTAATAAAAAAAAAAAATGTATTTTACCAGTTTCAATTGAAACTTCTGAGCTTTCAACTTTGTGATCAATAACATCATATTAAGAAATTATATGAGCATAACAAGGTTGAACAGACTGGCACTTTTTGTCAATTCACAACAACATAAAAATTTGGTTTCGGTAGCCAATGAAATTGCCTTGTTTAGGGGATTTAGAATACACCAATAAACAGTGTTTACATTATATCATAACAATATTTAACATTTAATAAATTTCACTGTATACACCAGCGTTGATTTTTTAACATGTTACTTCTTGCGTTGTTTGTATTATGTGTTTACATTGATTTTATTTATAACATTCATGCTTACGTTTTTTTAATAACACATGCTTAAGTTGTGTTTTAGAAACGACACTAATGTTTATTAAATGTTCTTTTCGTTATAATGTAGAATTGTAAGATTATTTGTTTTTCAATACCTTAACAGAATAGTTGTGAAACACTGCAGTTTTAAATTTCCTTTCATTATGTTAAAAAGTGAGTAATTTTAATTTATAACTAGTTTTATTATTTTTTAATATTAGCTGCCCAACCCTCTTTCCTATTATGATCAAATGTTCAGTTTTTTAAGGCGTTACATGAATATGGCAAGAGCAGACAAAAGTCTTTTTTTTTTCTTTCAGAAAACCAAAGAAAAAAACTAAATAGTGAGTAACTATAATACTACTAAAAAAGTGTAGTAGAAGTACTGATCCTCCAATTCTAAAATGTGACTGCAAAAAATTAATAATCAAATGAAATAATAAAATAAAATTTTAAAGATTGAGACTGCTCTACAAGAAAATAGCCTATAAACACACTAAAAAAAATGGTGACTAAATAAAAATAAACATTAGAAAAATTATAATTTCACTCCATAATACTAAAAAAACATGAAAAAGTAATAAAATAAACAACAGAAAATAATGAAGTAGTTCTTGAAGAGCTGGTCAACAAGGTTACCAGGAAAGCGACTAGCAGAAGAATTCATTGTTTTTAACACTACGCACATTTGATTAAAAATTACAAAAGTAAAAAAAAAAAGCTTACCTCAAACTTCAGGAGATAGCTTTGAGTTGGGTTTCAGCATTTTGCAGTCAGATCTTTTGAGTTGTGGAACGCAAATTTTCCGAGAAATATTGGAAAATGTATTTTAAACAGAGTTTGAAAGGGACATTGGACATAGGACATTTGGCGATTAGAAAATTCGCCAAAATTAAAAACACAGTAACTAAAATAAAATTTAAATAAAAACAAAGAAGGGCTTGTCAAGAAGAACCCGCGATATCTTGTTTTACTAAAAAATTTTAAAATTTATTGGATCCATACAACAAAACAAAAAGACAAAAGGTACAGAAATTTTTTTTTTTTTAACTTCAGATGGAGAAAAGCACCTCCTCTATTTCTAACCCCCGCCCCGCAAACCAAGAAGCAGTTGGGTTCGGTGTATATGTCAATACCATACAACAGCGTTATAGCCTTGGGAAATTGGTTAATTGGCCACACATGCTGCATGTCTGCTCTTTGACAAAAGACCAGACATGCCTTGGGGATGCACCGGAGTGTCCTTAAAGTGGGCTTGCAATATACGATTGATAAGAATGTATGAGTTCAGAGTAACATTTTATTTTAGTATGTGTGTCAAGATTTAGAATTTATACCTTTAAAATTGAATTTTTTTAAAACTAATTTCAAAAGCTAGCTATCGATACCAATAAAAGTAATTTGTTTAAAGATTTATTTATTTAAAGTTTAAATAATTATTTTTCAAAATACCAAGTTTACATTCTCAAAAGCATTTGTTATTTGGGTAAATGGTATTTATATTATTCATTGATTTAAAAAGGAAATGTCCGACTAAACGGTATAGTGTTTAGCGTGCAAGCTTATAGACCGCGAGGCTGCGTGTTTGAGTCCCGTGTTAGGCATGGGTGTTGGTAAATGTATGTTGGCTTGTCTAATGACGAATGTTTCGGCGCATTATAGCCCTCGTGTTGCTGAAGGCGCCAGATAATCTGAAAACAACCAAGCAATAAGGAAATGATAAATTCATTACTTATGTAAGAACGTATCACCAGAAATTAATGCATATCTAAAATGATTATTAATTCATTGTGTTTGTAATTTATGTAGAAATTTTTTAATATTTGAGAACTACCTGGTTCAATTTGCAGGCAACTTTTTGTAAAATGTTAGGCCCTTATGATATAATTTTACCCTTTTGATTATCTTACCCTTAAGTAATACTATTGGGGGGGGGGGGGGGAGAGAAAGAAAAAATCTTTTTTTTATACTGCTTTTTTAAAAAATGTCCGTAAAATTGTTAAAATGGTAAATACGTAATTGTTTTGAAATCCAATACATTGATTTGTTTGAAAATTTTGCCTTGAAATAAAAATTATCTAATAATCATTAGTTATTTAATAAGTTTTTCTAAAATATCAGAAAATTCTGTAAAATTGTAGTACTCGATTAATCGACAGCAAACTTTTATAATTGAAATTTTATTTTAAAATTTAAAACTTAAAAAAAAAAAAAAAATCTTTATATTGTTTTTGTCCTATCCTTTCTAGTTTGTCTAGAAAATACGATATTTTAGTATGCTGATTTATAAGTTTATATGTATTTCTTGGCCTATTATGTTGAATATGCAATAACCTCGAATACCATGAAATGAATTTAATTGAGACCTTAAACTGTTTAAATAAAGGTCACATAATCTAAAATGCTGTTTTCGAAAGTTTCCAAAATGTCTGTTCGTTGCTTTTCTTTCTTACAAAAACTACCAGTTGGAAATATTTTCTAGCGTATGGGAGTTTGCCTCTTCATTTTTCTACCTAAATAAGCCAATAAAATAGCTTTCGAAAAATGTAACCTCTTACTAGGAATAAATAAATGGAAGCCGATATGCATTTCACAAGATGTTTTAACAAACTATTTTCTTAAAAATCATTACACATAAGGACATTTTAACTTTTATTGAAACGAAAAAATTAAAACAATAATTTATTTTAATTCTTGTATTTTAATGTTTAGAAATGAATATTATTGAGATAATTTTTTTTAGAGGCTGTATTACAGTATTTTATAAAGCCAAAACATATCATGAGAGCACCCAATTAACGCTGGTGTACTATTTCTATTACCAAAACCTTTTTTACATTTACCAGGGTTCGGCAGACGTTTCTGTGCAAAGAGCCAAACATTCAATAATCATCAGAATCGCAGTACATTTAAAGAGCGGAAATAGGAGTTTTTAACAACGAACATTTTTATAGTATAAAAATCATGGCAGATGAGACCAGGCCTGTAGCCAGAGTGGGGCAAGACCTGGACAAATCTTCGCCTGTCCTGGAAAATTTTATCCCAATCATTTGTAAACCTTTATATCTATGATTGAATAGAAACGAACATTTTGCTGCTGTTGATACCTTCGGTTGTAGCACAGCAACTTGCGAATCTACCTTTTCCACTTTGACGGCCATAAATTGTCCCTAAAGAATGTCAATGGGCCACGAAAGGATGGCAAATCTAGTGTTTTGGGCATTTGAAGTAGATATAAGAGTTTTGAAATTGTTTAATATGGTGTAAAGATAGGAAATTGCTATTATACTAACATTTATCATTTTATTTTAGATTTTTTTGTTACGCTATGTATTTTAAAAAGTTTCAAAATGTTTAATATAAGACCAAGAATAGAAAAATGAATTTCTATTATTTTATATTATAATTAATAAAATATGCAAATAAATAGAAAAAGGGTTTTTATATTATAATAGTATCTGATAAATTTTTCAGAGTATTGAAAATGATAGGAGAAAATAAAGGAAAATACAATTCTATTAGTAATGTGTATATATATATATATATTAAAGATATAGTTTTTATATAAAAATGTAAATAACTTTTTATTGCTGAAAGAATTTCTTAAATGAAAAGTTTGTTAAAGAGTTATGTAGCTGTTCCACAAGACCAATGATAAAAAAATGTAATTTGTTTAACAATATATATTTTTAAATAGAAATGTAAGAACAGAACTTCGAAAAAACTTTTTATGTTAAAAAAACTTTTTATGTTAAAAAAAACTTTTTATGTAAAAGTAACTTTTACTAATTTTTATATTTGTAATTATTTTTAAAGTAGATATTCTTAAGTTGAAATGTGTGAAAAATTAAGAGATGGACAAGCATAGAATATTTTAAAGGAATAGAATTGTATTAAATATACTTTAAAATTTTTTTAATTGAAAGTTTTGTTTTTATCAAAAAAATTTCTGGTGTAGAATCTTTAAAAGAATTAATAAAAATAAAATTACATTAACAATGTTTCTTTTTTTAAATATTTTTTTGTATATGTACTTCACAAAGTGCTCTGATAAATACTCTTTTACGAATTGTAAAAATTGTATAAATTTGTAATAATTGTAAAAATTTCAATTGTAAAAATTAATTGAAAACCAATTAAATAATTTATATTTCTGCCCCTCCTGGGAAAATTTTTGCCCGTCCTACAAACTTTGGCTGGCTACGGGCCTGAATGAGACAAGTCATCTGTCCAAATTTGGTGTTAATTAACGCATACGATTTAATTCATTCTTTTTTAAATTCTCGATTTTTCACATCAGTTTTTTTCTTCGTTTTGGATGAAATCGAACTCGGGTTTTTCCAATCAAGTGTATAAAAAGCAAAGGTCGTTTTAGCAACACGCGCATGTGTAAAATTTTACAGCAAAATTTGCCGTCTACCTCAGTCGGAGACAAGAGAACAACGAACGTCAACAAAAGCTCGATGCAATTGGAATTGTGACGCATCATGGGCGCACTCATATAGCGCATTCTGATTGCTCTGTATTTTGACTGGGAAGGTACCAGGGGGCCGCTAACTTTAAGTTGGTATTTGAGAACAGTGCTATCAGTTCATCTTACTCCTCTAATTTATCTTTGTTTTTTCTCGTTTTCTCTATATTTCTGGTTTGAGAATACGCAGCAAGTTTAGTATTTGTTTACCCAAACAATGAAAAAATGTATAATCATTTATTGCTTCATCTTATTCTTAGGTTAAATGTCCTGAATGCATATGGCTATAATAACTGTGGAGATATTATCTTTTTAGTATCGACGCTAATATGTGTATATGGGCGAGGGAAGGTAATTGGGCCCGAGTTACATTTGCATAGGGGCCGAAAATCCTGTCGGCTGCCCTGTCTGTATTTAAGGGAATGTTGGTGAAACACGGCTAAATTTTATTTCATTATGTTAAACTTACAGCACATAAGGAACATTTCTGTACCTCAGAAGTAAACTATCATAAAATGCGGGATCCCATAAATGCAATTTAGTGTTTAACATTGCACTCCTGGTAGTTTATCTTAAGTACAGATTTATAAATTGTAGTATCGTAAAAACGTGTTACGAGGTAAAAATTACGCTCAGAGTGAATTATGAAATTAAGCTATTGTTTATAACAAAGCATGTACTATTTAAAAAATTCTACCCCAACGCAATTCAATAACTTTTCGCCACAAAAATAGCTGATTTTTTTTCGGCCCATAAAACTTTTCGAAGAAACATAAAAGTTACTTGTCTATGAAAAAATTGTTAATGTTTTCTAGGCTGCGTTACTATGTGTCAACAACTAATTAAGCATATTTCTATAAGAATTTGATAAAACGTTCCAACGCTTCCGTTTTAATAATATTATTGCAGATTGATAAAAAATTAATTAATTATAATTATAAAACAACGTACGTACCGGTTTTTACAGCGGGAATTAAAGATGAAAGTATTTCATCTTCCGTGTCCGTCAAGCTCTTTAACCAACATTCGAATGCCAAACTCAAAACCGGTTGCAAGATAAGTCTAGTCACACACGTTTTACGGGGGAGATCTTATCTGATCTGCGGCAAGGGGAGGGGAAAGACTGCAGCCTTTGGAATTCGACCCTTTACCTACCCTTTCGAAAAGGGGGGGTTGCTGATGCCCTGGAATTCGACCCTTTACATATCCTTTTCGAAAGGTGTTACTTTCCAAGCTTTTCACGGCTGCCCTTTTCGAACCCTTTTATTAGAGGGGAAAGACTGCAGCCTTTGGAATTCGACCCTTTACCTACCCTTTCGAAAAGGGGGGGTTGCTGATGTCCTGGAATTCGACCCTTTACAAATCCTTTTCGAAAGGTGTTACTTTCCAAGCTTTTCACGGCTGCCCTTTTCAAACCCTTTTATTAGAGGGTTACTCGGCAAGCTTAGAACTGCAAGTCTAATGACAAGCATATGACAAGGTTTTCGTAAGCTTGCATGCTATCTGGGTAATTAATGAGTGTGGATAAGAAGGGTAGGAGGCCAAGAAAAAATACAAGGCTTATTCCTTGAATATTTATTTATAAAGTCCTAGCGCTATTGAGAGACAATTTAGCTTTCCTTAGTAAAGCTATTTTGTTAAGATATATATCGTTGCTGTGATTCCAGTACCTAATAACCCCAAATTTTTTTAAGTTTAAACGGATCTGGCTGTCCATTTTTGCTACTATAAAGTGTTTATCACAGTCAGATATGTCTCATAATTTAGAACTATAATAACATTGCAAGGTCGAAACCTTATTGCGCATACCTCTATTTACAATCCCATCGCATCCACGAGACGATATTGAGGCTTATTTAAACTACACCAGTATCAAAAATGAGTTATTTTTGTTTGCAAGTTGTTTTTAAGTTTTCAAACATGTCCAATTCTTAAAAAAAAAAAAAAAAAAACCCTGCAAATAGGCCAGGCTTTTGCAAAAAACATACATAATAAGTGTATGACCACAATTGCAAAAAACATGGAAGCAATGAAAATATTTGAAAGTACCACATGCATTATTGTTACAAAATAAAAGTGAACAATAATTTTTCTTTATTTTTTTTGGTTTTGTCTTTTTTACTTTTTACGACTGCCCATTTTAAATTTGCGACAGCCCAAAGAAGCCACGACTACCCATTAGAATAGGCCCTGAGGCACAGATAGAAATTTATAAGATTTGAATACATCCCACATTCTCCTGTCAGCAATGACTACATGTTTTTGCAACAGAGGATTTAATTTTAGAGATATCTTCCGCTGCCCAATTGTTATACTCTCAGATTGCACCTTTTACAATATTGGTGCTTATTTGTGGGCATCACCTATAAATAACTCCCTAACAATGTCCAGAAACCTTTAATCTTCCCATTTCATCAACATCCAAAAGATCTCGGGAATCATAAATTATATAGAATCAGCAATCATGGATATCTTAGTTGAAGGGGGAAAAAATAATAATAATAATAAAAAATAAAAAAAAAAAAAAAAAAAATAATAGAGCTTGAAGCTCTTAATTTCTTTCAATAGTTAAGTTTCAATAATAAATAAGTTAACATCTGCCATTTGTGAAGTCCCAAATTAATCAGTGTGGATAAGAAGTGTAGGACGCCGGGAAAAAATACAGGGCTTTTTGCCTTGAATATTTATTTATGAATTCTTAGCGCTATTGAGAGACAATTTATCTTTCCTTAGTAAAGTTATCTTCAGAAGATACATATCGTTGCTGTGATTCCAATACCTAATAAACCAAAACTTTGTTTAGTTTGCACGGATCCGGCTGTCTATTTCTGTTGTTATAATGTTTATCATAGTCAGATATGCATCATAATTTTGAACTGCAATAATATTAAAAGGTCGAAACCTTATCGCGCATACCCCTCTTGCCAATCCCATCGCACCAACGAGAGGACATTGAGGCTAAGACTTATTTAAAGTACACCAGTATCAAAAATGAGTTATTTTTGGTTGCAAGTTGTTTTAATGTTTTCAAACATGCCCAATTCTTTAAAAATAACCCAGCAAAGACTCCATGCTTTTGAAAAAACATACATAAGTGTATGATCACAATTGCAAAAAGCATGAAGGCAATGAACAGATTGTCTTTGTTGGTCTGAGACAACATGATAGCGAAGGAAATTTAACTTACTGCCTAAGATTTAATTTTCAACCAAGAGCACTTTGAATTGGGCAATAAAAGATTAACAGTAAATTTATTGCGTTTGTCCGAGGCCGCCGCGAGATGGTGCTTTCTTTCCCTAAGTGGGCCAGGAACAAACTAAAATCTTTACATCCAGACGTTTGCTAAGCGATGGGATTTAATTTTCGTAGATATTTTACTATTACTTTACTTGTTTCTTATACTTTAGTATACATGGCGCTTTGTATTAAAAAAAAATTTAGAAACAGCAGATTTGGATCGAGCTGCAATTAATGGACATTTTTTTTTCGTAAATAAATGTTATGGACGAGAATGCTTTAGCTTACAGAGCAGGATATCTTTGCTAAAAGTTTGCCTCTCCTGCTATTACCGAAAAGCACTGTTGGTTAGCACTTATATTTCTATGCCTATTTTTTCCATATTAATTAAGACTGATTATTCGAATAAAAATATGCCTAATTATTTGCATCAAACTAAAGTTTGCAAAAAAAACCAAAAAAAAACCAAAAAAAAAACCACACACACACACACACATACGCAAAAAAAAAAGCGTTTTGCAAATAGCTGATCCTTTTGAGAGAAAGTGAAAATTTAAAATCTCTTTCTTTTCTGTAAAGAAGAGAGAATTATCTTCAAAATTTTAGACCTCAACTTTTATTTTAATATTTTGTTTTACTTTTTTTCTGTAATGGGTATATCGCAAACAAAATAATTTTTTTATTGTTTTAAATATTACATTTTAATAATAATAAAAAATAAACTTAAAATATGCAGGTGAAATGTTATCAACTAATGTTACTCAAATCTATACTAATATCATTAAAGATTTAATCATTTTAATGAAATCTTTGCGTCAAATAGATTGCAGTCCATCTCACTTTACAAAAAGGAAGCGAGATTTTAGACCAGGACCGGTCGAGCCAACACGCTGTGTGTCTAACCTTTGATTAACGTTTAATAGAGCACAGTTTACAGAATTACAGAGATAGGTTATCAAGCCTTGATTAAGTTTTCACGTGCGTTATAAGTAGTTAAAAAAGGAGAGTCCGGGGCCATGGAGGAATGAGGAATGGGACGGGGATGATGACGTCACCGGAAGTGGGTGTGACCGGATATGACGTCACAGAAAGTGACATCACCTGATATGACGTCACCGGAAGTCATGTGACCGGAAGTGGGGTTGAGTTGTTCTCTTGCTGCTGTTTTAGTTTCGGTTTCGTTATAAGCTGTTTGTGTATGACGTCACAGTGGGTATGACGTCATAATTTGTTTTATATCAAAGTTTTGAGTGGTGGCAACACTTTTTAGTTTCGGTTTATCTTTCAGACGGAGTTGAGTTGTTCTAGGACTGCTTCTTAGCGAATAAGTTAGAGTGATAGGCTTTTATTGCGTGACGTCACAGCGGGTATGACGTCATAATGTGTTTTATGTTACAGTTTAGTTAGGTGGCAACACCTTACATCTTGAGACATAAATTTAAGGCGGAGTTGAGTTGTATTTATGCTGCCTCTAAACGAAAACGTAATAGTGATAGGCTCTAATTGTATGACGTCACTGTGGGAATGCAGTGGGAATGACGTCATAGAGAGAATATGTTAAAGTTTAACTTTTTAAGTGTGGCAACACCCTGATATAGTTTTAAGGAGGGATGGGTCGAGGGGACGATGACGTCACTGGAAGTTGAGTTGTTCTAGGGCTGCTTCTAAACGAATAACTTAGAATTATAGGTATTTTTAGTAGTGACGTCACAGTGAATATGACGTCATTCTATGTTAAGATTTAGCATTTAAGGTATGGCAACATCTTGTGAGAGATCTAGATACGAGCAGGTGTTAATCGGATGACTCATTCTGTCTGAACAGGTTTGAACAGTTTGGGACAGGATATTGCATGGCGATAAAGATGGATAGGTGTTAGGGGAAGCCTAACCAATCAGGTTTCACGCAAGAGGGCGTTGTTTTGACTGCCAGCCAATCAGAAGGGGTGAGCTGCGTCACTCACGAACTTGTATTCAGCGAGGACGCCATTTCTCTCCTGATTTTGTCAAGTGAAGGTGCGTTTGCTGTTTCTTCGAAGTTGTGCTTATTAGTTTGAAGTGAAAATGTCGTCTGATTTACATATTGAGCTCGTTGAAAGTTTTTACGATGCAGCTAAATCACAGCAGTTGTTGCATGAATTGTTGAACTACGAGTTTGAGAATCTGCAATTAAACTTTAATAGAAAAAGTTACACGCCTCAAAGGAAAGTGCTCGGTTTTGGTGATACTGGCGTGAACTATGCCTTTTCCGGAACGTGCGTCTTTGCCAAGCCGTGGACCTCTTTACTGCTTGATATTAAGAAGGATGTTGAAAACAAGACTGGACAAGAATACAACTATGCCCTTCTCAACTACTATACAGATGGAAATGCCAAGATTGGAGCTCATAAAGACAGCGAAAAAGACTTGGATCCAGACTTCACTATTCCAACCCTAAGTCTCGGAGCTATCAGAACCATGCAGTTTGCCCGTCCTGATTTCCAGCCCAACAAAGTTCCGTTGCCAAGTGGATCTCTCCTTCTCATGAAGCCACCCACCAATAAGTTCTGGACCCATGAAATTTCAGCCGAGCCTGCTGTGACGGAGCCGAGAATCAGTATCACCTTCCGGAACATAGTAGAGAGACCGCAAGATATTGTAGAGTATCCCCACAAGTCCTTTTCTCGGAAGAGACCATCGGATGAAATGATCGTCGAAGAAGAAACAATTCCCGATGACGACTGGATGACTCGCCTTTATGCCTCTGTAAAGAAAACCAGTGGATGCCTCAAGGAATGGAACCTTGGATTTGGTTTCATAGTGTCCCTTCATCAATATGACTCTCGTCTTTTCATCCACATGTCTCAACATAATAGTCAAGGAAGTACTCAGAAAATTATGATGAACATGGATACCTTTCAGGACTTTTATAACAAACTCTTACACGTGAACACGAAATACGCAGCTAGTAGCGTTGTGTGTAACAATCAACTCCTGGTTCTATCACATAAGGGTGAGTTAGTTTTAAAACAACTCTTTTATCTTAAACTTAAGGAAAGTTCCTTAAAAGTAAATGAAAATAATCTTGCTAAAATTAGAGATCTCATGCATGAAATATGTGAAACCATCAAGGAGTCTCTTATAAATTTACTACGAGTTGAAATTCTTAATCATTGTGTTCAAAATGTAAATATACCTCCCAATATAGACTTATTTCATGAATATGTTTGTGCTTTTCGATGTGAAATAGAAAGTAATGTTTTAAAATTGTTTCGCTGTGATGCTTGTGCTATTGGTGACCCCTCGCAAGGAAATCATGTCTGTATAACTACTTCATTGCAAGATCAGTCTTGGTGTGTTGGAGACGATGCTATTCTTGTACTTAATGTTAAAAATGTGATTGAAACCTTACAATGTAAAAATGTCATACAATTCTTTAATGAAGATTTCTTTAAATGTATATCATATGGTGCTTTGAAAGATTATTTGAAATTGTAAATAAAAATTATTCAATGGAAATTTGTGTGTGATTTTCTTATGTGAAATAATAGAAAAAAAAATGTTAAAGCAATATCACTTTATTGAATCATAAATTTTCCCACTTTTTAGGTGGTTTTACATTTCGTCTCAACTTTTGTTTGAACAATTTTTCTGATTTTTGGATACTCTAATGCATAAATAAGAGAGAAAAAGTAACATACTTGAACATCTTACAACTAAGAATTCAAAAGAGAACGTGAAAATTTACTTTACTAATAAACATCATGTCTTTAAAATGTGTAAGAATATCACTAAATAAGAGAAAAAAGTAACATACTTAAACTTTGTACGACAAATAACTTTGACATTAACGTAAAATTTTTTCTTCACATATAAAAATCACGACTTTAAAATGTGACGTGTAAGAAGAATTAGCATACTTAAAATTTCTACGAGAAATAATTTTAACCTTTACGCGAAAATTTACTACATATATAAAAATCATGTCTTTAAAATATCGCTAAATAAAAGAAAAAGGTAACATACTTAAACTTTCTACGACAAATAACTTTAACATTAACGCAAAAATTTACTTTACACATAAAAATCACGACTTTAAATTTGACATGTAGGAGAAAAGTCTAACATACCTATAATTTCTTCGACAAAGAATTCAAACATTGTCATTCATGTCTTTAAAATGTATAATGACTACTCTAACTTTTAGAAAAAAGAAACACTAAAAATTTACAAAGCAAAGAATTTAAAATTGAACGTGAAAATTAACTTTACATGTACAATCATACTCTTATATCAACGATAAATAAGATAAAAAAGAAGCTCTAAAAATTTATAAGGCAAAGAATTTAAATAATACGCGAAAATTTACCTCACATATAAAAATTATGTCTTTCAAATGTGTAAGAATACGCTAAATTAGAGAAAAAAAATACTAAAAATTTATAAGGTAAGGAATTGAATCAATATGCGAAAATTTATTTCACGCATAAAATTTTTATCTTTAAAATGTGTAAGAATAATGCTAAATTAGAGAAGAAAAAAATAATAATATACTTAAACTTTCTTCGACAAAAATTTAAACAATACGCGAAATTTTCATACACAATTATTTTCTTAGGTTAATGTTAAATAATGGGAAATTTAACAGAATAAAAATTTCAAAGATAAAGAATTTTAACCTTTACACGAAAATTTATTTCACATATAAATATCATATCCTTAAACTTTAACGTGACAATTTACTCTTCATATACAATTAAACTCTTAGGTTAATGTTAAATAAAAAAAATATATATATATACTTAAAATTTCTAAGATAAACATAATGTAAAAATTTCGTATCATGTGTTTAAAATGTAACCTATAAGAGAAAAAAAAAAAAAAAACTAACATACTTGAACTTTCTATAGCAAAGAATTTAAGCATTAGCGTAAAAATGCACTTTACATATAAAATTCACGTCTTTAAATGGGAAGATAAGTAAGTGACGGTAATTAGCCAATCAGGGTAGCGGTAGGTGATACGCCATTCGCCGGCATTTTTAGACCGGAGGATGAGTCACGCTAAAACTTGTTGGAACAGGTCGGGAGATTTGCACAGCAAGAACAGCAGCATCGACGCGCAAGCAGCGGGTGATGCTGTGATGTGTCAGCAGGTCTTTGAGATTATCGTTTTCCTACTTTGCCGTTTTCATAATGAAATGTTTGTGAAAACTTGGAATGAATGAAGTGGATTTCAAAGACACATTAGTAAGTGAAGGTAGAATTCACATGGACTTTCTTCCAAAAAGTATGATTCACTTGGAGAATTTAAGATACTTTCTACTTGAAAACTTTTCTATTATCTAAAACATTGAATATTGTTCAAACTCAATGGGATTATATGCTACAATACGGGTAAAACTTAACAAAATTGTTACATAGAAGAAAAATAGTAAGAGTTTTAAAATAAATACTAGTTATAGATACTCCAAAGAAAAAATTTCACCTCTACTTTTCAATCGGAAAATCAATACAAGTTGGAAATTTATGTTACTTCAAGAAAGACTTAGACAATTTACTTTGTAATAATATACTCTAAAGTGTCGTATTAACTCGTGCAATATATACTGACTAAGGTTTATTTTACTTATCAATCTAAGAAAGGTGAAGTGGGGGGGGGGGGGAATATTAAATAAATTGTAGATATTAAATACATTGTAGATATGCATTCTAGTTTTGAAAATCGCCTGCAAGACTTTTGAAACATTTTAAGATAATTTGAAAGAAACTTGCGAATTATATGTAAACTACAAAACTTTTTATACTCTGAAAGGAAATCACAAGTAATTTAGTTAACTTTTTTTCATGGTAACACTCATATTCAATGACATGTTTTTAAAATTTAACCTTCTTTACATGATTATAGTTATAAATTTTTTCAATCTCAGATACTATATACTATTATTTCTAACATATATGTTACGAATTGTGTAAAGTTTTAAAAAGAGTATATGCAAATCACCAATCAGAAACATAAAAATCTAATATCATTCAAACAAACTAAAATAATAAGATATTTTCCTTAGTGGAAATAGTTAACTACTCATGTGATGGAATATACTTAGATAATTTAAATACTGAAAAAAGTTTTCTAGGCAAACTTAAAGAATATATATAGATATATATTTTTTTTTCTTGTGAAAAACTAGCATAAATTTGAAAAATGTAGAGTTTGTTAATACGTAAAATTGAACATCATCTGGACAAACTAAATTATACGTGAAATGTTTTTTTTTATTTGAGGGGTGCTGACAATATATCATTAATATAGAGATTTTTAACTTCGATCCATAATTTCTAAATAACTTATACATAAATACATAAATTTCAGAAAACTGAAACGGAATGTGTTTTACAAGACGCTTATTTTATAAGATGAATATTCAATATTAATATAACTGAGCAAAGTTAATTCCGGAAAAAACTTGTAAAAGATACTTATATTTTTGAAAATAGTTTGAAATATCCTTTTAAATTTATGAATGCTCGCTTTCGAAAGACACAAATAAAACTGATATTACTCATGATAATTAACACATGCATAACATTAGTCAAACAAAGTGAAATTTTTATTGCTTGTGACCAATAACTTTAAAATAAAGTAAAATTTACATAGGAAATTTGTACAAACTTTTTTCAACTTTTAAACCAAGTATCATGTAAAACTATAAATTACGATAGGAAATAGCATACTTCATAATCTTCAGAATCAGAACAAGTCTTGTAGTTAAGTTAAATTTATTTCTCTAGGAATTGAAAGCATACCAGAGAAGTCCTTATCAGTTCGCATCTTTTCTCATGTTGCAAGAAGATATACTTTGTAAAAGATCGTCATAGCACTTAACAAAAATCAGTAAAAATAAATATATTTTCTATGGCAAAGATAAAACTTCACAACTTAATTACTGAAACTTAGCTAAGTTGCATATGGTTTATTCACATAACTCGCATATGCTTCGAATGTTGAAATGTATTTGTCAGTTGAAATCAAGCTCATCGAAAATAAATGCTATCTACATTTTCAAGTCGGAAATTACTATTAAATAAACTTTACATTTAAAACATTGTCATGTTAAAAAGAAAAATCTACAAAAATGTAAATGATAATTTTACTGTTGGTACATAAATGATGAATAATTTATGATTTTATTCTAGGCAAACGTTTTATTGTCTAACAGAGAACTTCAACTTTAGCAGAAAAACGAAAAAAAAAATACAATTTTTATATCCTATCATGCTTGTCGAAAATTGAATTTATTAGATGTTGTAATAGATTTTTTATTGTCCAAATTTCTATAGTTTTTCTTCCCAGTGCAATAAAATTAAGTTTATGTGTAATGAGTAGGTTTTTTTATGAATCTTATCAATTTAATGAAATTATTATGAACTAAGAGATTGAGTGAACTGAATAAATCAATGATGTAAATTTAAACAGTGACTTGAACTGATACATACTATAACTGAAAAGAAGTATGACAAAGTGATAGATGAAGAGAAAATAGAAGTTGATAGAAATGTGTTGAAAAAAGCTAAAGACGACAAGAAATTCGTGAATGAGAATTATCATTGACTTATATTAACTTCGGTTTTCCAGCTTATGACAAGAAAATACACTCTTTCTTATTAAGAACCAACTTTATGTATTATCATAGAATGATAAAGATGAAATCTCTATACATTAAAAAAATACCAAACTTAGACATAGCAAATTTCTTGAAATTCATGTATTATGTGAGACGATTTACTGAAAGTATAGAAGATACAACATTGAATGATGTTTCGAAGTACTTTATCAGAAATAAAGATGCGTTAAGGTCCGCTATAAAAAAATTTAGGAGAAAGTTTAAACAAAATTTAAAATCAAACATGCTTTTAAATGGGAAAACATATATTAAAACTATAACACATGAAACAATTTATATCATGTCATCTCAGTTGTATCAAACTGAATAACTTGAAAACAACCACAAACTAAATAAACATGAAAATTATCAACATATGTGGAAAAGTTTCCTTTTTTCACATGTAAAAAAAAAAAATATGTAAATAACATTGACATTCGTTAAAATCACGAAACTTGTTTAATCATATACCGATAATAGCAACCAATGTTGCGGGGAGATATTCACGTGATGGACAATATCCCATGAATAAATTGAGTGATTTAATTTCTAATGCTAAATCCAATAGTATTCCATGTAACTTCAACTTTATATGTAATACTATAGATATATTTATTTTTCAAATATATTGACTTTCGAAAATTCATCCTTCAATATAAGAATGATCATAGTAAGAATAAAAGAAAAGATACTAAGCATTGATTTAAAGTGTATTTATTTCAACTTAGCAACAAATCATATGCTTGAAACGAAAATTGCTTCGAACCAAAGTATAACTATCCAATTTCATTGATTCCTACAAGGAAATTTTTCTCATCTAATAATTGATTTTTTTTTCTATCTCATACACATTATAAGTTGAAGATATCCGACCTCTTTCTAAATATTAATAAGTCACTGTTGAAAAACTTATAAAAATTTCAATTTACATTTAAAGTTTTTTTTATATATATATATGTATATTTCAAAGAATGTTTTCAAGTCAATATGTATATTTAAATACGGCGATAACTTATACACTAGTTCTTCCTCGTTTAATCTACTAAGTAAATCTTTCAATGGTGAAAACATACTTATAGCTTTGCATTTGTAACATGTAAAATTTTATTTTCATGTGAAAGTTACAAAATTTTATATGTTTTCCATGAAAATAAATGTTTATATGTCATGGAAATAAAATTTTGTAACTTTCACATGAAAATAAAATTTTACATGTTACAAATGCAGAGCTATAAGTATGTTTTCACCATTGAAAGATTTACTTAGTAGATTAAACGAGGAAGAACTAGTGTATAAGTTATCGCCGTATTTAAATATACATATTGACTTGAAAACATTCTTTGAAATATACATATATATATATAAAAAAAACTTTAAATGTAAATTGAAATTTTTATAAGTTTTTCAACAGTGACTTATTAATATTTAGAAAGAGGTCGGATATCTTCAACTTATAATGTGTATGAGATAGAAAAAAAAATCAATTATTAGATGAGAAAAATTTCCTTGTAGGAATCAATGAAATTGGATAGTTATACTTTGGTTCGTAGCAATTTTCGTTTCAAGCATATGATTTGTTGCTAAGTTGAAATAAATACACTTTAAATCAATGCTTAGTATCTTTTCTTTTATTCTTACTATGATCATTCTTATATTGAAGGATGAATTTTCGAAAGTCAATATATTTGAAAAATAAATATATCTATAGTATTACATATAAAGTTGAAGTTACATGGAATACTATTGGAATTAGCATTAGAAATTAAATCACTCAATTTATTCATGGGATATTGTCCATCACGTGAATATCTCCCCGCAACATTGGTTGCTATTATCGGTATATGATTAAACAAGTTTCGTGATTTTAACGAATGTCAATGTTATTTACATATTTTTTTTTTTTACATGTGAAAAAAGGAAACTTTTCCACATATGTTGATAATTTTCATGTTTATTTAGTTTGTGGTTGTTTTCAAGTTATTCAGTTTGATACAACTGAGATGACATGATATAAATTGTTTCATGTGTTATAGTTTTAATATATGTTTTCCCATTTAAAAGCATGTTTGATTTTAAATTTTGTTTAAACTTTCTCCTAAATTTTTTTATAGCGGACCTTAACGCATCTTTATTTCTGATAAAGTACTTCGAAACATCATTCAATGTTGTATCTTCTATACTTTCAGTAAATCGTCTCACATAATACATGAATTTCAAGAAATTTGCTATGTCTAAGTTTGGTATTTTTTTAATGTATAGAGATTTCATCTTTATCATTCTATGATAATACATAAAGTTGGTTCTTAATAAGAAAGAGTGTATTTTCTTGTCATAAGCTGGAAAACCGAAGTTAATATAAGTCAATGATAATTCTCATTCACGAATTTCTTGTCGTCTTTAGCTTTTTTCAACACATTTCTATCAACTTCTATTTTCTCTTCATCTATCACTTTGTCATACTTCTTTTCAGTTATAGTATGTATCAGTTCAAGTCACTGTTTAAATTTACATCATTGATTTATTCAGTTCACTCAATCTCTTAGTTCATAATAATTTCATTAAATTGATAAGATTCATAAAAAAACCTACTCATTACACATAAAC
Organism: Linyphia triangularis; assembly: GCA_963978545.1. Lineage (NCBI taxonomy): Eukaryota > Metazoa > Arthropoda > Arachnida > Araneae > Linyphiidae > Linyphia > Linyphia triangularis. The sequence goes on from OZ021728.1 coordinate 25,863,594, forward strand.
TTAATTTTATTGCACTGGGAAGAAAAACTATAGAAATTTGGACAATAAAAAATCTATTACAACATCTAATAAATTCAATTTTCGACAAGCATGATAGGATATAAAAATTGTATTTTTTTTTTCATTTTTCTGCTAAAGTTGAAGTTCTCTGTTAGACAATAAAACGTTTGCCTAGAATAAAATCATAAATTATTCATCATTTATGTACCAACAGTAAAATTATCATTTACATTTTTGTAGATTTTTCTTTTTAACATGACAATGTTTTAAATGTAAAGTTTATTTAATAGTAATTTCCGACTTGAAAATGTAGATAGCATTTATTTTCGATGAGCTTGATTTCAACTGACAAATACATTTCAACATTCGAAGCATATGCGAGTTATGTGAATAAACCATATGCAACTTAGCTAAGTTTCAGTAATTAAGTTGTGAAGTTTTATCTTTGCCATAGAAAATATATTTATTTTTACTGATTTTTGTTAAGTGCTATGACGATCTTTTACAAAGTATATCTTCTTGCAACATGAGAAAAGATGCGAACTGATAAGGACTTCTCTGGTATGCTTTCAATTCCTAGAGAAATAAATTTAACTTAACTACAAGACTTGTTCTGATTCTGAAGATTATGAAGTATGCTATTTCCTATCGTAATTTATAGTTTTACATGATACTTGGTTTAAAAGTTGAAAAAAGTTTGTACAAATTTCCTATGTAAATTTTACTTTATTTTAAAGTTATTGGTCACAAGCAATAAAAATTTCACTTTGTTTGACTAATGTTATGCATGTGTTAATTATCATGAGTAATATCAGTTTTATTTGTGTCTTTCGAAAGCGAGCATTCATAAATTTAAAAGGATATTTCAAACTATTTTCAAAAATATAAGTATCTTTTACAAGTTTTTTCCGGAATTAACTTTGCTCAGTTATATTAATATTGAATATTCATCTTATAAAATAAGCGTCTTGTAAAACACATTCCGTTTCAGTTTTCTGAAATTTATGTATTTATGTATAAGTTATTTAGAAATTATGGATCGAAGTTAAAAATCTCTATATTAATGATATATTGTCAGCACCCCTCAAATAAAAAAAAACATTTCACGTATAATTTAGTTTGTCCAGATGATGTTCAATTTTACGTATTAACAAACTCTACATTTTTCAAATTTATGCTAGTTTTTCACAAGAAAAAAAAATATATATCTATATATATTCTTTAAGTTTGCCTAGAAAACTTTTTTCAGTATTTAAATTATCTAAGTATATTCCATCACATGAGTAGTTAACTATTTCCACTAAGGAAAATATCTTATTATTTTAGTTTGTTTGAATGATATTAGATTTTTATGTTTCTGATTGGTGATTTGCATATACTCTTTTTAAAACTTTACACAATTCGTAACATATATGTTAGAAATAATAGTATATAGTATCTGAGATTGAAAAAATTTATAACTATAATCATGTAAAGAAGGTTAAATTTTAAAAACATGTCATTGAATATGAGTGTTACCATGAAAAAAAGTTAACTAAATTACTTGTGATTTCCTTTCAGAGTATAAAAAGTTTTGTAGTTTACATATAATTCGCAAGTTTCTTTCAAATTATCTTAAAATGTTTCAAAAGTCTTGCAGGCGATTTTCAAAACTAGAATGCATATCTACAATGTATTTAATATCTACAATTTATTTAATATTCCCCCCCCCCCCCCACTTCACCTTTCTTAGATTGATAAGTAAAATAAACCTTAGTCAGTATATATTGCACGAGTTAATACGACACTTTAGAGTATATTATTACAAAGTAAATTGTCTAAGTCTTTCTTGAAGTAACATAAATTTCCAACTTGTATTGATTTTCCGATTGAAAAGTAGAGGTGAAATTTTTTCTTTGGAGTATCTATAACTAGTATTTATTTTAAAACTCTTACTATTTTTCTTCTATGTAACAATTTTGTTAAGTTTTACCCGTATTGTAGCATATAATCCCATTGAGTTTGAACAATATTCAATGTTTTAGATAATAGAAAAGTTTTCAAGTAGAAAGTATCTTAAATTCTCCAAGTGAATCATACTTTTTGGAAGAAAGTCCATGTGAATTCTACCTTCACTTACTAATGTGTCTTTGAAATCCACTTCATTCATTCCAAGTTTTCACAAACATTTCATTATGAAAACGGCAAAGTAGGAAAACGATAATCTCAAAGACCTGCTGACACATCACAGCATCACCCGCTGCTTGCGCGTCGATGCTGCTGTTCTTGCTGTGCAAATCTCCCGACCTGTTCCAACAAGTTTTAGCGTGACTCATCCTCCGGTCTAAAAATGCCGGCGAATGGCGTATCACCTACCGCTACCCTGATTGGCTAATTACCGTCACTTACTTATCTTCCCATTTAAAGACGTGAATTTTATATGTAAAGTGCATTTTTACGCTAATGCTTAAATTCTTTGCTATAGAAAGTTCAAGTATGTTAGTTTTTTTTTTTTTTTCTCTTATAGGTTACATTTTAAACACATGATACGAAATTTTTACATTATGTTTATCTTAGAAATTTTAAGTATATATATATATTTTTTTTATTTAACATTAACCTAAGAGTTTAATTGTATATGAAGAGTAAATTGTCACGTTAAAGTTTAAGGATATGATATTTATATGTGAAATAAATTTTCGTGTAAAGGTTAAAATTCTTTATCTTTGAAATTTTTATTCTGTTAAATTTCCCATTATTTAACATTAACCTAAGAAAATAATTGTGTATGAAAATTTCGCGTATTGTTTAAATTTTTGTCGAAGAAAGTTTAAGTATATTATTATTTTTTTCTTCTCTAATTTAGCATTATTCTTACACATTTTAAAGATAAAAATTTTATGCGTGAAATAAATTTTCGCATATTGATTCAATTCCTTACCTTATAAATTTTTAGTATTTTTTTTCTCTAATTTAGCGTATTCTTACACATTTGAAAGACATAATTTTTATATGTGAGGTAAATTTTCGCGTATTATTTAAATTCTTTGCCTTATAAATTTTTAGAGCTTCTTTTTTATCTTATTTATCGTTGATATAAGAGTATGATTGTACATGTAAAGTTAATTTTCACGTTCAATTTTAAATTCTTTGCTTTGTAAATTTTTAGTGTTTCTTTTTTCTAAAAGTTAGAGTAGTCATTATACATTTTAAAGACATGAATGACAATGTTTGAATTCTTTGTCGAAGAAATTATAGGTATGTTAGACTTTTCTCCTACATGTCAAATTTAAAGTCGTGATTTTTATGTGTAAAGTAAATTTTTGCGTTAATGTTAAAGTTATTTGTCGTAGAAAGTTTAAGTATGTTACCTTTTTCTTTTATTTAGCGATATTTTAAAGACATGATTTTTATATATGTAGTAAATTTTCGCGTAAAGGTTAAAATTATTTCTCGTAGAAATTTTAAGTATGCTAATTCTTCTTACACGTCACATTTTAAAGTCGTGATTTTTATATGTGAAGAAAAAATTTTACGTTAATGTCAAAGTTATTTGTCGTACAAAGTTTAAGTATGTTACTTTTTTCTCTTATTTAGTGATATTCTTACACATTTTAAAGACATGATGTTTATTAGTAAAGTAAATTTTCACGTTCACTTTTGAATTCTTAGTTGTAAGATGTTCAAGTATGTTACTTTTTCTCTCTTATTTATGCATTAGAGTATCCAAAAATCAGAAAAATTGTTCAAACAAAAGTTGAGACGAAATGTAAAACCACCTAAAAAGTGGGAAAATTTATGATTCAATAAAGTGATATTGCTTTAACATTTTTTTTTCTATTATTTCACATAAGAAAATCACACACAAATTTCCATTGAATAATTTTTATTTACAATTTCAAATAATCTTTCAAAGCACCATATGATATACATTTAAAGAAATCTTCATTAAAGAATTGTATGACATTTTTACATTGTAAGGTTTCAATCACATTTTTAACATTAAGTACAAGAATAGCATCGTCTCCAACACACCAAGACTGATCTTGCAATGAAGTAGTTATACAGACATGATTTCCTTGCGAGGGGTCACCAATAGCACAAGCATCACAGCGAAACAATTTTAAAACATTACTTTCTATTTCACATCGAAAAGCACAAACATATTCATGAAATAAGTCTATATTGGGAGGTATATTTACATTTTGAACACAATGATTAAGAATTTCAACTCGTAGTAAATTTATAAGAGACTCCTTGATGGTTTCACATATTTCATGCATGAGATCTCTAATTTTAGCAAGATTATTTTCATTTACTTTTAAGGAACTTTCCTTAAGTTTAAGATAAAAGAGTTGTTTTAAAACTAACTCACCCTTATGTGATAGAACCAGGAGTTGATTGTTACACACAACGCTACTAGCTGCGTATTTCGTGTTCACGTGTAAGAGTTTGTTATAAAAGTCCTGAAAGGTATCCATGTTCATCATAATTTTCTGAGTACTTCCTTGACTATTATGTTGAGACATGTGGATGAAAAGACGAGAGTCATATTGATGAAGGGACACTATGAAACCAAATCCAAGGTTCCATTCCTTGAGGCATCCACTGGTTTTCTTTACAGAGGCATAAAGGCGAGTCATCCAGTCGTCATCGGGAATTGTTTCTTCTTCGACGATCATTTCATCCGATGGTCTCTTCCGAGAAAAGGACTTGTGGGGATACTCTACAATATCTTGCGGTCTCTCTACTATGTTCCGGAAGGTGATACTGATTCTCGGCTCCGTCACAGCAGGCTCGGCTGAAATTTCATGGGTCCAGAACTTATTGGTGGGTGGCTTCATGAGAAGGAGAGATCCACTTGGCAACGGAACTTTGTTGGGCTGGAAATCAGGACGGGCAAACTGCATGGTTCTGATAGCTCCGAGACTTAGGGTTGGAATAGTGAAGTCTGGATCCAAGTCTTTTTCGCTGTCTTTATGAGCTCCAATCTTGGCATTTCCATCTGTATAGTAGTTGAGAAGGGCATAGTTGTATTCTTGTCCAGTCTTGTTTTCAACATCCTTCTTAATATCAAGCAGTAAAGAGGTCCACGGCTTGGCAAAGACGCACGTTCCGGAAAAGGCATAGTTCACGCCAGTATCACCAAAACCGAGCACTTTCCTTTGAGGCGTGTAACTTTTTCTATTAAAGTTTAATTGCAGATTCTCAAACTCGTAGTTCAACAATTCATGCAACAACTGCTGTGATTTAGCTGCATCGTAAAAACTTTCAACGAGCTCAATATGTAAATCAGACGACATTTTCACTTCAAACTAATAAGCACAACTTCGAAGAAACAGCAAACGCACCTTCACTTGACAAAATCAGGAGAGAAATGGCGTCCTCGCTGAATACAAGTTCGTGAGTGACGCAGCTCACCCCTTCTGATTGGCTGGCAGTCAAAACAACGCCCTCTTGCGTGAAACCTGATTGGTTAGGCTTCCCCTAACACCTATCCATCTTTATCGCCATGCAATATCCTGTCCCAAACTGTTCAAACCTGTTCAGACAGAATGAGTCATCCGATTAACACCTGCTCGTATCTAGATCTCTCACAAGATGTTGCCATACCTTAAATGCTAAATCTTAACATAGAATGACGTCATATTCACTGTGACGTCACTACTAAAAATACCTATAATTCTAAGTTATTCGTTTAGAAGCAGCCCTAGAACAACTCAACTTCCAGTGACGTCATCGTCCCCTCGACCCATCCCTCCTTAAAACTATATCAGGGTGTTGCCACACTTAAAAAGTTAAACTTTAACATATTCTCTCTATGACGTCATTCCCACTGCATTCCCACAGTGACGTCATACAATTAGAGCCTATCACTATTACGTTTTCGTTTAGAGGCAGCATAAATACAACTCAACTCCGCCTTAAATTTATGTCTCAAGATGTAAGGTGTTGCCACCTAACTAAACTGTAACATAAAACACATTATGACGTCATACCCGCTGTGACGTCACGCAATAAAAGCCTATCACTCTAACTTATTCGCTAAGAAGCAGTCCTAGAACAACTCAACTCCGTCTGAAAGATAAACCGAAACTAAAAAGTGTTGCCACCACTCAAAACTTTGATATAAAACAAATTATGACGTCATACCCACTGTGACGTCATACACAAACAGCTTATAACGAAACCGAAACTAAAACAGCAGCAAGAGAACAACTCAACCCCACTTCCGGTCACATGACTTCCGGTGACGTCATATCAGGTGATGTCACTTTCTGTGACGTCATATCCGGTCACACCCACTTCCGGTGACGTCATCATCCCCATCCCATTCCTCATTCATCCATGGCCCCGGACTCTCCTTTTTTAACTACTGTTATAACGATAGTCCAAGTTTCGTTTTGAGTAATCCGAAAAGGGAAGTTCATCCCCTTGTTTGTCTGCGCTTCCTTTTATGTACTTTAGCGGAACTTGAATCACCGCTGATGTCGTTGCTGATGGATATGACATGCATTTTGTAAGCTTTCTTGTATTTGTATCAAATACATACTTTTTAAATACATTTAGTTATTTTGACGTCTCTTCCTCTTTTATTTGTATCTTATATACTAATTATTTTGTAACACAAATTTATTGATAGTTAATCAGATTTATAAAAGCAAGGATCTCTTAAGAATTGAAATTTATAAAAGAAATTAATAATAATGGAATAAAGTGAAATAATACATTATTTGAAAAGACTCAAGTAAGGTGTATGTGCATTTTCTTATAATCCAGTATTCTGGAGGGATTAAGGGAATACTACCTGACATCAAGAAAAATACTGATATATGTAACGGTTTATTGTGATTGTATGGAAAAATCAATTTTACCTTTAATTTAAGTTTTTACAGTTTAAGGTATGATGTTTAGCAAATGATATGCTGTTGGTAAATTGCTTTAATATTAGATCTATGAATCCATAATTGTTCAACTGCTGATAAATTCTGCAATTTGATCAAAAACGACTATACTATATTCATATTTTTAAATGTAAGAAAAAAATCCTGCACGTGCGTTTTACGTCTTCAATAAAGTAATGCCTTTTATGCATACACTGGTTATGGGTAATGAAATGGCGACACTTCTTTTTTAAGCTTGAAAATTCATTTGCATATTGCCTTTCTCGATTTATCAAAATACTAGTAAATTGGATTTAGTGGTTTTTGTTCCGTGGCTCATCAAATTTTTTTTATTAATTTTTAACTTCTTAGTTTTGTAAGAAATATAGAAAATTTAGTTTTTATTTTGTATTGTATTTTTTAATTATTTATAACCATTTAAGTGGGTGCAACTCAAAAATTCTTTATTTTACAAAATTTAACGATTGAAAAAGTTAAGATTTTTCCGCTTTTTCAAATATTTGTGCTCAAGATTAATTATCTCGAAAAAGTCATTAGTATTTTGATTACTCTTTCATCCTATGGCTTCTTTGAAGACAAATTCATCAACTGTTTCAAAGAAGTAATACTGGATTCTACATTAAGTGAGAAGTATTTTTCGGACACAGTTTTTGATGCTTGCTTTTATCTCTAGATGGCGCAGCAATACTGATTTTTCTGAATTGCAAAGATTCACCCTTCTTAGTTTAGAATGCATGTTGAGAACATAGAGAACCGAGAGAGCTCAGAGGCAGATATGGCCGGCCAATTATTTAGAAAATACAAAGGCATATTTTTAATTTTTTTGGTTCCAATTGTCTGTACTGTGGGCTATCTATTTTTGTATTTTCTTTTGGATGGATACGAAAATAAATAAAATTTTAAGAACAAAGCACTTAACAGACTTAAATGAAGCCATGCCCACTTTGCTTGGACATTCTAAAGTTTAAATGATGTAATATAAATTACATCAAATTACCAAATGCTGAGGCCTTTATATCCGAAAAACAGACTCTTCCGAATCTGTTAAGTTGTCCAAGATCTTAAAACTTTGCTTTTCCTTTCTGGTTTTTTAATTTCTGCAAAACCAGTATTTTACAAAACTTAGGGTAGTACTGATGGTTTTATGCTAGTTATTGATAAACCTATAAGGAGAAACCGTTAAAGGGAGCAAGAAGGAAGTTGGTTTGGAAGGGGAGACTCTGACGGAATATTTGAAGACACAGAGAAATTTGGAAGAAGCTTGAGAAGAGGAAGAGGCCAATTTCTTGTTGTCTCAAAGACAGCAGAAGTGAAATTGCTACTTGAGCAGAGAAATTTTGAAAATAGTTGAGGAATTTTTTTAATTTTTTTCCCTCCAATATCTGTGAACCCTAAATGGGTATCAAACACAAAACTAAAAATGAATTTTTACTTTCTACCATGTGAATTAATGAGGAAAACTTTAAATGTCTATTACTGTCAACAGCCGTCTCTCACACAGTGGGACAACCTCACCGAAATTATTCCTGTAGCTCATAACTAGGTAGAAGTTTTGTATGGATTTTGTTGTTGTTTTAAAAGACCTTTACTACACATTTATATAGAAGTATTGGCTCATTTTTTAATTGTTGATGGATATTACTCATTTGCATCTTCTTTTAGGAGTGATACATTTGAGAAATAGTATGAAAGCTATTATCTGCAGTGAGCAGATGGGGAGAGTAAGAGGAGAGGGGGGGGGGTAAATGGGGATTGCCATTACAATCTCTTACCGACAAGTTAAATATATTAGTTTCAGTTGTTGTCATTTTAAAAGGGAATTTTCTGTAAAAAATAATTTATCTTTTTATGCAAGCAATATAAGTGCTATTTTGTATCGTTAAGTTGCACATTTAATACAATAGACGGACAGAGAACAAATAAAAAATTTCCTTTTCTTATTCCTATAAAATAACTGTACAAATTATTTAAAAATTAAAACACTTTATTCTTTTCACACTGCGGTGTACTGGGACATAAAATCGGTTATAAATTCCAATAAGTAATTGTTTCAAAAGCTTAAAAAAAAAAAAAAAAAAAAAAAAATATATATATATATATATATATATATATATATATATATATATATATATATATATATATATATATATATATATATATATATATATATATATATATATATATATATATATATATATTAAATTGCAAAATATAGAATGTTTAAGGTCATGTATATAACTATTATGTTTATTAAAAAATTGCATCCAAAATTATAGTATATATTTAACCTTAAAAGTTTATAATAAGTAAAATTCGTAATATGATGATATAAATATAGAAAGCTGGTGGGTGTGATTGGGATTTGAATGCATTTGATAAAAAAAAAAAAAAAATCAATTTATTAAAAAAATCTTCCTAACCGAACCGGCCCATATATAAACACTGACCGGTCCGGTGATTGCACCGGCCTGCCCTATGGTCAGTACGCTCCTGTTTTCACACAACCTATTTTTGATAATGATCAAACACATCCAATTTCGAAAATTAAGAATACTTTAAAGTATGTAAAATTATTTTTCAGGATTTTTTTTTGTCTGGTACATTAGTATTTACAACATACATTTAAAATTAGTTAAAGGAAAAAATAATTCTTTTACACTACATCGCGTTAGAAAAAAGTATACTTTTAAAACACACTCACGCACGCAAGGAATTCAAAGACATATAAATATATGAATTATTTGTCAATATAACCGTATAATCAGGAAAATGAAGAAAGAGTTCATGGTCAAAATGATGGATATTCAAAGGTAAGTTTTTTTTTTTTTAATATCTTAAATAATTTTTTTATTGGATTTGATCCTTCCTTAGAATAGATTTGCGTTTAAATTTTGAGTAAATTTAGTTCTCTTTTATTTCCCAAACATTCATAAATTTAGACGGGACGTTTTGTGAGGAAAAATGATTTTTTTTAATAAAATGACAGAAAAAAAGAAAAAAAAAGAAGAAAGAAAAAAAAAAAGAAATCAATTTAGAATATCAATATCCCCCCCCCCCCACTCCACAAACCAATTTAATATAAAAATATTTCAGAACTTGATCTCAGAAATCAATTATTCTTCAGGATAGAATGCAGAAATTCGAGCAACGTCTAATTAAGATCAATATGTCCGGAGATGAATATTTCGTCTTCCAAATCCACGTCTTAATTCATATTTTATCAGTCCCACAGGGCATAATTTAATTGGATTTAGTAACGTTGAAAAGAAATGCGCACATTTATCTTCCTTCCGCCATCTTTAAAAATCACTTTGGGAAGCATGGCGGTGGTAATTTGTAGCGAAACGGGTTAAGAAAGTTTCTTGGAAAATAATAATGTGTGTTGATGCATTAGCGAAAAACTTTAAACATTCTTCTTTTGCAGTAATGATTAGAATTATTGGTTTATTGTATTATACCAAAGTTTGTCGGAATTCTTATATTGTTACACAAATATTTATGAAAATATTTAGTTTAAGCAAATTAAATTAAATATCAACAAATGAACAGGGACGTTTGAAAGAGTTGCAATTTTAAAACGCATTCAATAAAAATTATTCAAAAATTTGTATTTGCTACTTTTATAAACTTATCTATTTAATTACTGCAGAGAAATGATATTAATTTCATATCGACTGCTCAAATAAATTTCACAAACCTTGTTACATTTATTTGATTTTCACTCCCCATTAAAAATTAAAAAATAATTTTTAAACATTCATTTACGTATAGAATAGATTTTACAGAATGCAATTCTGTATTCTGTGTGATTATGTCACTAACCCTTTGTGTGATGATGTTTTTGAACATTTTAATTAAAGTTATCGAAGAATGAAATAATACTACAGTTTTGCTTTTCCTAATTTTATTGATGTGCTAGAAGAAATTTGTAATTTAATGAACTAGAAGTAAAATATTTTGTTTTAATGAAGGTTTCTTGTTTTATTTTTTCATGTATTATATTTTTCTTGCAGAATTGGTAGAAATAAAGTACCAAAAACTTTATAAAAACATTTGAGATTTAATTGTGTACTGTTATGGCAATACTTGAAATTGAAGCAATTGAAACATATTAATGATTTTTGAAGTGACGCTGCAGCAAAGTATTTGAAAGAATCATTCATTAAAGTGATTTACATTATGTTTCTTTAGGTAGTCTACAACAATTAAGATAATTGAAGAAGATTTAGAGAAACAACAAATATCGAGTAATGTATAGAAGCTCGAAATTAAAGCTCTCTTAGAAAAATAAATGTCATCTATAAATATAAATTCGAAAGAATGAATGACCTAAGCGCAATCCGTTGCCATTCTTAACACACTAAATCCAAGGTTTTTAATTTACACCCACTTTTAATTGATATGTCACAAATAAAAAAGTTAATTCACTCGGAAGAGAAGGAGCGATTCAATTCAACTCACAAATTCCTTTTGCGCCATTTCGAAATTACGGCCATTTTGAAAATTGGCGATCGTCTGCTCGTAAATCTGTAATTAATAGCCCGGCTTAAACGAACGGCGGGATGAGGTAAATCGATGTTTGGAGTCGGGTAATGTGTGGCATTGTCCAGTTTACGACATTGGTCGGAACGACTGTAATGACCATTGTGGTCAGTTGGAAGATGGGGAACGGTTTTTATTGGGTGTGAGTGAAATGATGTGATGATTGGAATTGAACCAATTTCGAACATTAACGTGATGTTTTATTCCATTGGTGACACCAAGGAAACATCGTTTCGAACGTCAACTGATGATTTGTTTGGAACCAGGGGCGTACTGGGACATAAAACCGGCCCGGTGATTTTAGATTTATGCAGGCCCAAATTTTAATTATAATCATTTATCAAATTTTAACTTTTTTTGTTAATAAAATTCCACTAATTAATTAATTTTAATAATGAAATATTTTGAATAACTAATAAATTTTATTATTTAAATATTTATAATGAATAATTAATTTCGATGATTATATAAATTTATTTATAAATTTTTATAATTGAATTGTTTTAATAATTAGTTTAATTAACTAAATTTTTCTCTGTTTTTAATCCTTATATCCCCTTTGAGTGAACTTGGTTTAATAAACTATTGATAGTTTGTTACAAAATAAAACAATATCTAAATTGTAAAATAAAGAATGCTTAGGTTTATAAAAATTTTTAATAAGAAAATGACTTTCGAAATTATACTATATACTTAACTTTAAAAGGTATAAAATAAGTAAAGAGTTGCAATACTAGAGATCTTTATCATTTGAACAAATATCATTGCTGTTTGGTTCTGTATCTGCACACGTAGATGAAACTTCTAAAGTTTTGTTTAAATGATTATTAATCTCAGTAGTGTCGATTGCTACGTTATGATTTGTAACAATATTTTTATCCGTTGATCCAAAGAATATATCTTTTATATATAAACATTGCTTTGCAAGACATTTTATTTTTTTACAGTCCATTTTACCAAATTAGACAAAAATCTGAATAAATAAAAACTGTCGTTGTTAAAAAAAACAACTTTAAAATCCATTTTGTTGCAAAATTAATCGAAAACTTGGAACTTGGAACTTTGAAAAATTACTTGATGGCGTAAAGTTAGGCTTAAATTATTCAAAAATATTGTGGAGAACAGGGAAGGAAAGAAGAAGGGCAGAGTTCAGATATAGAAAAATATGTGATGGATCCTAACATTCACAAATTCGTGATAATACTGTTATAATTAAACGTATACATAAATGGAGGAACTTGCATATATAAAAAGGTTTATCAAGTTTTAATGCTTTGACATTTCAGTTAGGTTTTTAGCAAACATATCTTAACTTTCTAATTTCTTCAACAGATAACTTTGATTTCTACGAAATATATTTTAACGTGTTATCGGTTAAACTCATGAATTTCTATTAAGATTTTATTCTTTTTTAAATTTACCACTACTTAATTTCTTTTTTTAATAATTATTTTTAAACAGTTCATAATGGAAGATTGTTTGGCACATACCCAATTGTCATTCAATTCTATTTAAATAATTTTAGACAAAATGAAATTGCATTACAACACAAAATTAAATAATTACCCCTTGTCTATGGAGTGAATCAAATTATCTACATAAAATCGTATACTTATAATAAGAGATGTATCTCTTATTATTTATAAAAATGGTTTAATAATTTTTATTTACAATTAAATCACTCTCAATAACATCTTAATTAATAGTACTACATTTTTTTAAAAAAGATTATACGGACTTCAAAAAATAACTATGAATGGAAAATGTGTAATACAGATAATTTAATTTTTCTGATTTCGAAAATAAAACGTATAAAAAGCTTAGATTTTGAATTGTACTCTAAACCCACAATGTCAGGTAGATCACTAACACAATGCAATGTTAAATATGTGTTTACATTCGTATTAAAAAGTTATAAATCGACACAAACATGATCCAAATTGGTTCAGTTAATCTGGAGTTATAGGGGTATATAAACATAGATAAACGTTGAATTTTATACTTATATGGAGAGATAAAATTTAAATAAAAATCTTTTCTCAAGTAAACGTAATTATACGTATGAATTAGATTAATTCATTTCAAGTTTTTAAGAATTAAGAACCATTATATATAAATAATTTTAAATAAAGACACTTACTTGAAATGTATATTTGAAGTTTTATGTAATCATGCAACATTTTCGTTTGGTATTGATTATAGTATGTAATTGCTACCAGCTTAGCTTCGCATGGAACCATACCAATTTGTGAAATGGAAATGGCCTCTGACAAAACAACGACCACTCTTTTCTTGGTGTTGTGACTTGTGTTCCATCATTTGTCAATTCCGCTCGACTAGTAATGTAATTAGAGCTAGAGTCTTTACAGCCTCAAAAAATTGACCCCCCGAGAATCTTTACTTAAAGTTTCTGCTTTTAAGATGTCCGAACAATATATACTCTGTCGCCAACGATCTTGGGGGGCCATTATAGTAATGAGTTAATAGCCCATCCAAGACTGGACCATGCGGGTAGTCTCAGATCTCCTTGGTCCTTTCCTCACCTCGGGCGTTATGTAGCAGTCATCGGCCGCTTCTCTAAAATACCCATACTTTTCCTAGAATACCTTACCTCCCCGACTAACCAAAAAAAGGGAACGAACGATGGAAACAATTGGGATTCAAATGCAATGGGTTAGAAAAAAGAAGAAAAAAAAGTTCAAGAAGACGATTACTTATATTGAAAAAAAAAAAGAACGAACTTCCATACCGGACCGGCCCATTTTTTTCAGACACTGACCGGCCCGGTGATTGCACCGGACAACCCTATGGCCAGTACGCCCCTGTTTGGAACTTGTGAAATGTTACTTTTTCTCATACCCAAGAATGTTTTTTTTTTTTTTTTTTTTTTTTTTTTTTTTTTTTTAATTTTTACAGTTTATGTTGTTTTATTTCAATGTAGAAATGAGTGTTAAACATATGTAATATGCGTGTTACTTCCTAAATATTGTGACCTGTAATGTATATAGATAACAAGAAAATACATACACGCTACCAAACATTTACTAATGTTTAATTTATCATAAACTGATTTAACTTTGAACAAATGTCCAGGAATGGAATGAAGTTCGTGATTATTCTAACATTTTTTTAATTTGATCGAGGAAAAAGGAATGATGGTGGATTGTGTAAGAAACTTGGACAATGATAAGCGATAAAATTGTTTAGAAATTTATCCGTTTTATTTTATTTCATTAAAACCAAAATCTACAAACACAAATCTACAGTGGTTTTTATTAAAGAAGATATTAAAAATTTAATGAATTTCAAATGTCGAGCGTGATTGTTAAATAGCGGAAGCTTTTTAAAAAGTATATGTTGTTAACTAAATGTGCCCCTAAGTGTAAAATCTATTGAGGTAGAATTCGGATTATTACATATTTTTTAAAAAGTTCATATACGTGAATAGTATTTCTAGGTTTTGGTTCTTTATACTCCACAAGTTTCAAAATAATTTATAAATTTCTGATGGAAAATGAGTCTGTATTATTTACCATCACAGAAAAGTGACAAATTTTTTTAATGTTTGCAAAATGCCTTGGTGTGTCAGCTAGCATTGATATTCAGGAATTAAAAAAGAAATGCAAGCTAATCGATCATTGTTATGATATATACCAAACAACTTAGTTTAGTTTTTAGTGTGGATAAAACCTGTAGTGATGAAATAGATTTTAATCATGCTCTAATGAATACTTTAAGTTCGTATATTATAAATAGTTTTTCTGGAGTGTAACTTTTATCTTTCGTAAAGTACCTTCTGTTTTTTGGATAGACATTTGTCCAAATAATAAAATTCTGAAAGAAAAACTAAATTGGCAGATGTTGAATATTAAATAAGTCAGTATAAGCCAATGGATTATACAAAAGCAATATTTTGTTGCACAACTTTTATTAACTATGTCATACCCAATTACCCTTTCTGACTTCATATTTCTTCATTTGAGGGAATTTTCTTGTTTAAAAAACAGGGTTTTTGAAAGAAATAATTTAATTATTCGAGCCAAATTGATTTTGAAGGTAAAAAATGAAGATTTTTAGTCCCTGAAGGAGAATAGAAACGAACTTCTGAACGATTAGTAGCAAAAGTATTAAGGATTTCTTTAATTTAAAACAATATGGAGTCATACACTTAAAAGCTAAGGACTGAAATTTACCGTCATTAAAGTTTTAATTAGCGAGTTTATTTTACTGACTTCTTTTTGAGATCACATTTTAAGCTTAAGTGAATTTCTTAAAAAAAATAATGCGCCTCAAGCGTTAATGGAGCAGTAAATGCTTGCAGTAAAACCACCGACTTGCAATTGAAAGAAGTTGCAAACAATGAATAACCTTAGGAAAAATACATATATTTGAGCTATGGAGCTAATGCCACCTAATAAAATTAGAAAGAATGTAATATTTTCTTACTATTTCTACTATTGCTATTATTTCTCACAAAAAAATTACAATTATTGTTTCAATAGAGCAATAAAATATTCTTAAAAGTTTTTATTATTCTATACAACATTGGCTAAAATTTTGTCAATGTAGTTAGAAAACAGCTATCCTACCACAATATGTAAGAAATAGGAAGAGTCCTTTTTGTAGTTTTGATTCAGGTTTTAGCTTTATTAAAACCTAACACTTATGATACAAAAACAGAATGTTACACTTCAATCAGTATAGTTAAATAAATATTTAAATAGTATGTATGATTGTTAAAAAGTAGAGGGTGACATTTTCCAATGTCATCAATTTTCTAAAAAGAATGTCGAAGTATAAAACTTTATATGCTCTCTAAAAGAATAACCAAACGATTCCAGCTTTTCTTTGTTGAATGCAGACTATCTTTAATGAAAGAATTATCGAGTACGAGTCAAAGCGTTGGAAGCGTAATATCTAAGCCATACGTCATTGTTACTTTAATTAACAATTACGCAGACAGGGAAGAAAATTTATGAGCTGAGAAGGGCAGCTCTGAAAAGAAATTCCAAAAATGAGCAGCCTTGTTCTGAAATCCAGTTTTATGCTAATTAATGTGTGGATGGGCTTAGGCTGTTGGTAAAAAAAAAATCTTCCGGGAAAAGAATTACCAGCGAAAAAAATGGCGGACAAAAGAAGGCTCTAGAAAAGATTTTGTGCCAGGCGATATTGTCTGAAGGATGAGACGGTTGCCATACGATGATGGCGAAATAATTACTTTTGGAAGGTTATATAAAGTGCTCAGGATTACTGTGAGATGAGGAAAGGATATATTTTTATTCCGTAACAATTTTATCGTAATTTTAAAAGAGAAGAGAACGTATAATGGTAGTAAAAGGATTATAGATATTTTTTTTATAAACTAAAGTTTTTTTTAAAAATGACATCTAGAGTCGCAATGCGCTTTTAAATAGAAACTTTCAAGTTCCCGTAGGGTATTGTCTAGTTGAATCTTTTGCACCTATTCTATAAAGACTGGAACAGTCTAAATTAGACACTGTTTTCTGTTTCTTTTATTTTAAACATTATTTCTCCGGGATGAAGAAGGTATGTGGTCTAAATTTGTACTCTGACTGGCTTTTTAAAAGTATATAAAAAAAAAGGTAAAAAAGTATTGAAAATAAAAAACCCGTAAGGATAAGGAGGCACTATGTAACGAAATTTATAAGCCCGTTCAGTTTTTTTTTCTGTTTTCTCAAGAGATAGTAACAAAATTGAAATGTTGAAGTGATTTGGTACCAATAACAATTTTTTTTGGAAAAATTTGAGAGAAACTGTGTTTTCCAACGTTTAAAGACAATTTCACTACCTACAGAGTTTTTGATTTCTAGGAATATGCAAAACACTTTTTTTAATAGATACATTGAACACTTTATTTTTATCTAGCAGTCAAATCCTTGCATGAGAATTTTGTTTCTCCTCCTTTTGTTTTTCATCATACTCTGACTTTATACGAAGAAATATAGCCTTTGGGGTACCTTGAAACGTTTTATTGTGGGTTCAATGAAACGCTTTTCATGATGCCCGAGGGAGGATATAGAAAACAGATTGAAAAATAATAAAAAACACGAATACATACAATACATAATAGCCATGTAAATGAATAAGAGATTATATGTTATTCCAACCCCAGTAGCATAAATACGCTGGCCAATATCGATGTGGACCGTTGTTAAGGATCTTGGCCAATCTTCCCCAAGTTTGGATAAAATATACTAAAAGTTTCAAAATTTTGATGCAGAGTTTTAAAATTGAAATATATATTTATAGGAAAGAATGGAGGGTAAAAAACATGGTTTGTGATGGTTTTGACATGTTTATTAAAAAAAAAAATCGTGTATTTTCTCGAATTTCGACCGGGATAGTTCACTTCTAGTACCCCTATTTCCGACATTGGCCAATACTGCTTTGTTATCTGGGAATTTGGTGTAATAATCATGAAAAGAAGTTCCGATGAGTATTTGATTGTAGACTGACAACTTGTGTTTAAATCTCATGTTTCCATTTTATATATCAATGAAAAGTCACTGAAATAAGCAAATTTATTAAATGTTTTCTTTATAAAATGATTGTTTTAAAATGATAGTTAGTTTGTTTCTTTGAGCCACATTGGAGTGGTGCTATGAACTAGATTTCTGAAAATTTTGAATTGGCCAGTGCATAAAAATATTAATGGAAAGGTTGCAAGTTCCATATATTCCGTAGATGTACTTGAAATTAATGCAAGGCTTTTTTAACTGAATAAGCTGAAAACCTTAAAATTTTGGAATTCAAAAATAAATTTTTTCTTTATTGTGCTTGCGGTCCCTTTGGCCTTGTAATACAGATTACAATTCATTCTTCTTGGAAATTAATGCTTTTTTTTTTATTATGTGATATCTCATAAATATATTCCGAACCAATTTTTGTATAATCGAGGTCCAAAAAAATCTTTCGCCGTCTTTCAAACTTCTTTAAATAATCCTGATAGTAACTACGTATCAGAGACAGCATTTAAGATTTGTTAATCGTGAAATATTTAAACTAATTTTTTTCGTTTAAAATAATCACTTCAAACAAATTTAAGAAGACTAGAGTAAGTTTGTTACATGTTTATATGAAAAAGGATCAAACAAAAGTGTCAAAATAAAACCTATAATTTTTGCACAAGTTGGGAATCTAGCTTTATTTTGAATTGATTTATTTTAAATAGATAAAAAAAATAATTTTAAAATGCTCATTCGAATAGTCATATTTCTGATTCTATGTAACTTTAAAAGGCGTATCAAAAGTAAAGTGAAAATAGGTTTAATTTTCCGTAGGATAATAATAATAATAATAATAATTAAAAAAAACACAAACACACACACACACACACACACACACACACACACACACACACACACACACACACACACACACACACACACACACACACACACACACACACACACACACACACACACACACACACACACACACACACACACACACACACACACACACACACACACACACACACACACACACACACACACACACACACACACACACACACACACACACACACACACACACACACACACACACACACACACACACACTACCTTCTTGGAATTTTGTTTTAAAGTTTATTTGGGTAGTAGTTAACCATGACGGGAAAGAATGGTTTATAACGTACTCATGATACTACTTTCGTGAAGTGTGGTTTGTGTACACCACAGTGGGGTTTCAAGGCTAGAGCTGTATATATTGTTTACAATGGCAAACATTAAGCTTTTGTGCAACCTTAGAAAATATCCAACAGAAATTTTTGCACTGAAGCAAGGAGTAAAAGTTTTTTCTTCTAATTTACAGATTTTTTGTAGACAACGGTCTATCTCATCACTTATAGTCTTTCAGAGATTCCCTCCCATTTTTTTTTTAAATCTCTGAAACCATTTATATGTAGAAGATTTTTTTAAGAATTCAGCCCCGTATACAATATGGATACTTTTTAGAGTTTCCGTTCTAGATTTTCCACTCACACAAAAACTTAATAAGTGAGCGCTGTTCAAATTTACTTTTTTTTTGCAATCGACGTTCATGACTAGCATCACTTCGACAACACACTATGAGAAATAAAAAATCCAAGACCGTTTTGACCTACCCACACATACTTATTAGGCTATAGCCATTCATAAAATAAAATGCTAATACTTTTCACACATTGTATGGTGTTATCAGTACAGTAGTATTAATAATAAATGGAACAATCTTTAAAAATTATAAAAAATGGATCATAGGTACCCAGAGTTACTTTAAGAACATATATGAAACTAACTTAGTTTCACATATTTTAAGAGTTTATGGAGATGATTAGTATTTTCTCATCCATATGGTTAAAAAGTAGTCATGGATAAAAAATAAAAACGAGTTGAGGACGGACACCATTCACTGTTTTGAACTTTTGGGATTCAGCTATCAAACAAGGTTAAATGCGCGCTAAGTCAACTGATACGGTTTGCGAAAGAATTCCTATAAGATAAATTGTTCAAATATCAATTCCTCAGAATCCGGGCAATGAATCTGTGCAAAAAGCACTTGCAGAAGAGACCTTCAAAGATCGCACACTTCTTCATTATTTTTGAATAAAATTTCCCAGGCAATCTAACACATTTTATCCCTTATGATCTAATAAAGCAACTCAACAACAAAAACAAAGCAACCCCCTTCTTGAACATTATGGAAATTTACGAGTTCGTGGAGCGTCGAAGGGGAGACTATTTACACAATGAGGAATGTAGCTACAAAAATTAATAAAAAAGAAAAAGAAAAAGGGACTGGAAATGAGCAGGATTATGCGGCAACCATACCCCTCATTCTTAAAAATAATTGCTCAGAATCCTCTCTTCATAACTCCCCTATTCTCTTCATAACGTTCCTTTTATATAACCCTACACCAACATCCCATACATTCTCCCCTAGCGAGGGTAATTTCAGACATCTATTACACCCTGATCAAGCAACCCCCTTTTCTCATACCCTAAGCCTAATTACTGCCTATTATTATCTTCTGGTGGGATCTTTATATATCACATTCCGGCCACCGTTTCTTGTGGGCTATCGGTCTTGCCTTTAATGGGCAAGCCTCAAATCTTCTTGCAGTTTAAGGGCTCTTCTTCAATGGCGCACCGAAGCGCAATTTGGTGTCGATTCTTTTACGTTTAGGTAATGAAAAAATAAGCCCACCTCGAAAGCCCAGAAGCGTGGAATTGTGAGGTGTAAATATGTCTAATGGGTCTCTGGTAATCGGGGGAGATTTAAAAGGAATGTTTATTTTGTCATCGTGGGGTTTAAATTGTTTTCCTATAGTTTTTTTTTTTTAAATGAATATTGGCTGCTTTGTTTCGTGTTTGGATTGGAATTGACATAATTTCCATAGACGTGTTTCTTCTTGAGATCTGGAATGATATTACTCAGTATGTTCCGAATGCAATAGGGCATTTAAAAATAAGTAAGGGATTATTTAAGGTTTGGACAATTCCTTTACATGAAAATGCTCTGATAACTTTCGTTAATATACTCTATTTCTCACTATCCTATAGTTTAACTGTACATTTTTATTTTTTCCTGTGTGAGAGCGGACTGAAACTGAAATAATAGCTTTGCTTTTAATTTCAAGTATTGAAATTATTGATACCGTTTTAATTGTTGTCAATTTGATATACAAGTGAAACAATTTCATTCTGAATCATATTCATGAATTTATCTTACAAAGCAGTGCAATGATATAAAGTCGGTAAAAAAAACCTTTATTATGTTTTATTTACAGCACAAAATGATTGATGTATGAGGCATTCGTTTCTCCAGATCCATTGGAAAAGCAATGCACAAAAACTTGAAGCCAGTTTTCATGAATATCACATTACTGGTTTGTTTGGTTTACGACGGCTTAAAACAATACTTCGTGGGGCAGAACTTTACAATTCTAATTTAGTATTGTTAGAAGTAAATAGGCGATTCTCGAAACTCTTACTGATATCCAATCAATAGTCGAAAATTACTTAGAATCAATTTACATTTTTTTCTTAGTCAAATGTTTATAATTTTAAGATCACGACATCTTTATTCTGTAGCTCTGTACGTCTTTGAATGTATGGTAAAAGCAACATCATTAGACCACAGACGAAGGAGATAACGCATAAGAGGTACACAAATAGATCATATGATCCTAATCCATCTCTAAAGTAACCTGAAATAACAAAAATAAGTAGGATCAATAAATATATTGTTTACTGTGAATAAATGGGATAAATTCAAATTATAGGGGTTTGGAATAACGAATGATTAATGAACACGTATTTAAAGTATGTTTTTACATGGTATATTTTGCATTTTTTGGTTTTGTTCTATGATACAAATCTTTATGAAAGAAAGAAGAGTAATGAAATGTAAAGTTTAAAATGCATAATATCAGACATTAAATAGCAAAATTGCTTAAGTAGAAGAGCTTTAAAATATTTAAGAAATTTTTCTAAAATATCACTTTGAAACAGTTTAAACACATCTAATTTGAGAGGTACAAATATCACGTAACATTTGAAAAACAAAGACTTCGAAAAGTGTAAGTATGGAAGAATAACATAACGCGTGCGAGTCTTTAATCTAGTTTTGTGTATGAACTTTCTGACTTCAGCTACATGTAGACCTATACTTCAGTGTTTTATAGCTTGGGCTGCAAGTATGATAACCGCGTTTATGAATGCCAAGTTCTCTGAAAAACACTTCCATTGCTTAAACGAGTTCAGTATTTTAATTGAAAAGGCTCTTTTGTTTATGGCTAATTGCAACTGATTTGGAAGACAAAAAACAATATACAATCTCCACCCAATTGGAGTTAGTCGCGATTTCATAGCTGAGGCGTAAAATTTTATAAAATATAAAAACTTACCGATCATGGATGGCGTCGAAAGCAAGAAAGGAACTCCCAAAATGTCGAAGGAAGCATTTGCCATGGTGTGCTTGGAAGTTTCAATGTACTCGGATATCAGTCCTGTGGGTAGTGGTGTGTGGGCACCCAAGCCCATGCCGAGGATACTCAGAATGAGGAACATGGGTACCAGACCAGAGGCCAACACGAAGAAGGCCAGGCACGCTGACAATACGAAGAAACAGACAGCACAGAAGTTGGCTTTGCTCATGTACTTGCTGTCTGTTATCCAGCCAAAGCCGAGTCTGCCCACCATGTCACATATGGAGAAGGCCATCATGATGTAAGTAGCGTCTGTGGTGGTTATGCCCTTGTCTCTGCAGAAGTCTATCAGAATGGCTGGCAGTACGAAGCAGTAGAACCCGTTTATGCTAGCTGTGAAGCTGATGAGGAAAAACTTGAGGTCCCAGAAGATGCTTATGTCATTGAGGCACATGTTTTGAGGCTGTTCGTGGTGGTCGGGATCTTCTCTTATCTCTAAACATTCTATATAGCAAATACCTCCTTTGTCTTGGATGTTCATACTTTTACCTTCGCTGTTCGTTAAGCTTACTGAAGTGGCCCTCCTTCCATAGCAGCTGCCACTCTTTGAGCACAAGGAAGCTTGTCGAGAAATTGAGGTAAGTCCTGTGATGGGGGCAGACATCTCTTCAGTTCTTACTATGTTTAAAGGTTCATCTTCTTTTATTTCTGATAACGATTCTGTTTTGATTTTCTTAAAAGGTAACATGTTTTGTAGATTGATGGCTAATATATCTTGTGGTATATTAAAGTTATGGATGGTCACTTCAGCAGGGAAAGAATGCAAGTTTTCATCTGTATGTATAGAGCTCGTTACTTCTAGCGGAACCCCTTCTTTGATTTCGGATAGTGAATCTGTCTTGCTCTTCTTCAAAGGCAACACATTTTTAATATTTACAGATACCACCTCTTGTGATGCATTTATGTTGTGAAGTATCTTCTCGCTAAAAGAAAACGTATTAGACTTTCCTCTAATTGGAATCATATTCCCGTGACACGTGAAAGAGCTCGATTTCTTTCTGGTTGAAGAGTTATTGCCTTCATTTGATATCAAGATAACATCCATATTGTCATCGGGTTTGTTCTGAACTGTTCCTCCTCTTAGAATGTCGGATGTACACCTTTGGCTGAACCTTCTAGCGACGCGTTTGGTGTTATCGTAAATAACGCTCAAATCGCTAAGTTTTCTTTTGTAGTTTTCTTTAATTTCTTCTGGGATTTCGAATGAAATCATTGGTAGCTTTTCTGTTGCTGGCTCTCTTAAAAGTATGGCTGCTGGAATGGCATGGAGTGCTATTCCCGATAACAGTAAATATGCACCACTGATGCCATATTGATGTAGAAAACTTTCCATGAGAGGTGGTAATACAAAGCCTGCTATAGCAGCCCCTGCGTATGATATACCGTTTGCTTTTGTAAGATGCTTGGTGAAGTACAAATTGTTTATTTGAGGAAGTTGAGTAGATGATATGCCAGAACCTAAACCTGAAAAAAAAATATTGTTTATTTTTCTAATACTTTACGAAGGATTGAGGATTTTATGATGAAAAATAAAAAGAAGAAACCATCGCATTGCAGATTACATTTTAAAAACATATTCGTTGGTGTTAACAATATAGCATATTTCATTCCTGTATGAAGGTTAAGAGAAGTATTGTTTTATTATCAACATTTGTTACTCTTTGAATAGCTTGCATTTAATACGGGAGAAATTTTTTAAAAAGTTTATTTCACTTTGAAAAGTAAAAGATCTGGAGAAGTTTCAGTTTGAAAAAATTTAATTGGGAAAATATTTCAAATAAAAACGTTTGTTTATTTCAGGTGTTTTCAAAATTTTCACGAGTGTGTTTTAAAAATTTCATGGATGTTTCTAGATATTTTGCTTAAAGTTATTGATATAATGTCTGGTTAAGAGAACTAGTTTTCTGTATTAATATTTCATACTATAAAATAACATGATTTAGATTAAAAAAAAAATAATAATAAAAAAATAAATAAATAAAAAAATATGTAAGCGTCATTATATTTATTTGATTTTTATGGACGAAACTTAGGAATTAATGTAAAATGTAGATTGATAGACGCAATGTTGTATTTGTGATGAATGAATTTCTTCTTTTATTCAGTTGTTTTCTTACATAATATTCCTACCTTTATAAGAGAAACTTAATAAAAAACTGCCTCGTTTTACATCATCAAACACCTTAACATACAGAGTTGGATAATAAGAAATCCCATGAGGTAGAAAGATCGCAATTAGTTCAAGTACACTGTATTTATACCCACGTCTACAAATCAATGTCCAATGATATTTAAACAAGCATAACATTTGAGATTTTTTTTTATTTAGAAGAATTTTCTTACCAAATAATCCTCCCCACAAGACCGCAATTGCTGTTACACTCGTTGCCAGGAAGCATCCCCCAACTCCAACAGCAGCCATAGCGGATCCTAGCAAGATCATGAAACGCAGGCCAAGTCTACCAGCAAGTGACCCTGCGATAGGACCTGTGAGAAGAATTCGTTTTTTAAAGTGTAAAACTATTAGGTTACAGGATACTTTTGTAAGTAACAATGGAACAGGGGAACTTTTCGAAATATGGATTATTAATAGGGATTGTCAGCTTGTGCCTATCCATTAGATCTAAAATGTTTCTTGCTTCTTTTTTTCCAGTCACAATATTGATCGAAGTATTATTTTAAAACATATGTACTTTTAAACCAAGTAATATCAACAGTAGTAAAAGATCATTAATAAATTATAAATTATAAAATTTGAAAGAATAATAATTAGATGTTTTTAAGTTATACTTTAAAAAGTGTTAAGCAAGTTTACAAAAACTTAAAAAATAATTATAAAAATACCATTAGTTATTTTCCCTGAAATTTTATTAATCATCTTTTATTATGGTTATTAATGTTTGGTTTAAAAATTCATGGCTTAAAGAAATACTTCAGCATGAGCATCGACAGGATTATTTACAAATGGGGGGGGGGGGGGGGGGCAGAATCTACAAAAGAGAATCACTTAACTTTCGGTTTCAAACTTGATTTCTTTTAAAAAAGTTAATTTGATTTTTAACAAAGTGTTAATTAACAGTTATGTATACTTTCAAATACATATTAAATGTTACTTTGGTTTTTCCTTCTGTGAACTGTAATACTTTTCTCCACCTTTTTGAATTCCAGGGGCACCTTCCTGGTGGCGCCCATGTACTTCACCAAATATTGGGGTTGAAAAAAGAAACTTTAGGTCTATGGGGCAGTTGCAAGCTGACGATACATCTTAAATATTTGTTTGAAATGACAATTCTGCAGTTTTCGAAAGATTTTGTTCGGGGAATATCTTTTTTTTTTTTTTAATTCCTTTCTATTTACTTTGAATTTGTGTGTGTGTATATCGATGGCAGGCAAATCTGTGGAGGCCTAACTAACCCACTTGTCGTTATACAATCGGACGATATCGAGGACAATGCATTCTATAAAATTTTGTGGGCTGTCACTAAAAGGTCACTTTTACACACGCTAATATAATAATTTGAAAATACTAATTATCCCTTTAACCGATCATTGAATAAATTCTTTTCTGTCGCCAAAATTGTTTTATTAAGTAAATAAAAAAATTGTATAAATCCGAATAAATAAAAGATATTTGGATCTGAATGCGTAAATTCTCATTCCTTTTCAATTAATCAATTTTGAAAAGTAGTTTAATGCATATTTGGCTGATAGAGACGTTTTTAATATTTAAAATTAGACACAAATACCAAGCACACTCTATACTTGTAAAGTCAAGATGGTTCAACTTAGCTCATGTATTTAATCGCCATGTTTTGTATTTGTATTTAAAAGTTATTGCGTCCTACTATGATAATATTTCTAAGAAACCTATTAGTGGCATAGTAACTTAAAATTTTGTAAATTATTTATATTGGGTTTTCAGGATCTTGGAATTTTCACTGAAGCATACCCTTTCTTATTATAATAACATAATTTTATTACACGATTTTCCCAACAAGGATTAAGTGAACCTGTAGGATTAATTGTAAAATTAATTTTTGTTAATGACTTAGCATTTATTAGTGTAGCAGCTTTATTTCATTTTATTGATTTGAAATATATTTTGATTGGAAGATAATAAAACCATGAACAGACTACTTTTTGCAGCAATAAATAAAACTTGAACCAGCTAACTAGTTCAAGTTTTTGAGATTGTGAAAATTAAATAAATATAAGTTTATTTCAGAAATTTCTCTTTTGAAATTTCATTGTCACTTGAAAGCCAAATTACAAGTTTACCAAATGCTAAAATGCTCTGAATATAAACTTGATCTTTACTTCACCCAAAATAATAGCAGTTTTCTATAATTGAAACTTTATTTCGAAATAGCAAGCTATATCCATTACTTAGGAAATGAAGTCATCGCATATACACCAGGAAAAGTAAGGCTATGCATAATTAAATAAGAAGGTTGCTTTAAATATTTAATTTTTTATGACGGGTTTGATATTTTTCTGAAATGATTATAAATAAACAATTTGCCATGCATTTTATGCTTTGTGCAGCAAACTTCACATGTATTATAAAACAAAAGCATACATAATTCAGAGTTAAAAAAGAACCAATTAAAAATAATATAAAAATATCGATTTTCTTTGAAAGAGTATTACTATTGTTCAGTGGCGCATATATTTTCCGCCATACAGGGATCAAAAAACGAACAACTAATTTGAACTCGAATTTACTCTCCCGGAATAAATTTTGGTTAAAAAGGCCAACAACAAAAATCATCTCTAAAACCTTTTTTGTAATCATATTAAAAACTAGCTAAATACCCGTGCTTCGCTACGAAATTTTAACATGTGCAATATTTTAGCTAGCTGTGAGGCCTCGCGTTGCGGAAATCTGTCATTCGTGTATAGGACCCAGTTTTTGGCACTTCGCTCGCAGGAAGGTTCATCACTATGCAAAATTGAGCTCGCTTCGTTCGCTAAATTAATTAAAAAGAAACTAAATAAAAATTTAAAATTATGTTTTTCATAAGTCCAATTAGAATGCTAAAACTACTTATGTTGAAAATTTCAGAGCTGTAACCCAATTAGTAGTCGTTTTGTAAAATGTTAATTAATTAATTAAAAAAATTAATTAAAAAAATTAATTAAAAAAGAACAAAATAGAAATTTAAAATTCTGTTTTTTAAAAGCCTATTTAAAAGGCCAAAACTACTTATGTTGAAAATTTCAGAGCTGTAGCCCTATTAGAAATAGTTTTGTAACATATTTATTAATTAATTAAAAAAATTAATTAAAAAAGAACTAATTAAAATTTTAACATTCTGTTTGTGATGCATAAAATTAGAAGGCCAAATCTACTTATGCTAAAAATTTCAGAGCTCTACTCCAATTTTAAGTAGGTTTCTATAGATCCACAGAGCCACAGACAGACAGACAGACAGACAGACAGACAGACAGACAGACAGACAGACAGACAGACAGACAGACAGACAGACAGACAGACAGACAGACAGACAGATAGACATACATACAGACAGACAGACAGACAGACAGACAGACAGACAGACAGACAAACAGACAGACAGACAGACAGACAGACAGACAGACAGACAGACAGACAGACAGACAGACAGATTGTTTTATTATTATAGATGTCAGTCACAAGGAATTTATTTAAAGTTTGAGGTAATCCAGTTAAGCTTAGATTAAGGTGCTAGAAATAGATAGCTTACCTGCGAGGTACCTGAGAGCGCATCCGAGTGTGAATGGGAAGGAGGCCGTCTGTCTGTCCGTGTTGAAGAAGGTAAGAGTCTCGACGAACAAAAGTCCGGACGTCCGTCCTAGTCCGTACATGATGAAGTACATGAAACAGCCTGATACAGCCACCACCCAACTGTACATGCTGTCACGAACGTCGGATGTCATGCTTCTAGAAGTAGATTATTGAGAATTAATGTACAGTTACTGAAAGACGATGGGATTAGTTTAAAGCAGCTGAGGGATTTTATATGGATAATTTCTCCAAAAAAATTAATTATCAGTTACACTAATCAATAAGTCTGGCCAAAGAGACAAGAATTCAGCCCTTTGCGATGTTTTCAGTTTTAAAGATTTTCCTTTAAGAATATAGAGAGCAAGATGTTTCTTCGAAAGCAAGTTAACCGCGTAAAGCAAGTTTAGCAGTTTTGTAAATTTTTGGAGCATAGGTGACTTTAAATAAGTCATTTAAATGCAAGAAGAAGCTCACACAAAAGAAATTCAAAACTGAAACCTATAATTCAAAGATCTTATAAGGGATTAGGTAAAAAATGTATTTTTATATCGCGAAATAAAAAGTTCTGCTTTGCTAAGAACCTAACGCTCTTTATTTCCTTTTTACAAAATAACTTGAAATGGATAAAGCTTCTTTTTGTAGTTCAAAGAATAACTTCATCAATTGAAGAGGAAAAAAATTAAGGACGAACAGAAATCAGACATCAGCTTAAAAAAAAAAAAAAAAAAAAAAATGAATTAAGTCTATGGTTGGATTCATTTAATAAAATTCTTTTGAAATTTTACCATTTTTAAGACACTCTGTTTAAATTCATTCCGATAAGGATTCTGTTTTAAACTATGTCAATATTATTAAACAATCTATTTAAAATTTGTTCAATTTGGGTTACATTATGCTAGTGGTTAGCGTATGTCTGATTGCGAAGTTGTTGAGGGTTCAAACCTTGCAGTGATTCACTGTCGATTCATCCATAAATCGCTGCGGGATTGACGAAATAAGTATCATCTTCGTTTGAGAATTTATTCGGTTACCAGTAAAGAAAAGGCTTTTCGTCCTAGACAGCTGTCATTAATACCTCAAGGTCTTTCAAACGCAGATGAGCATCGCCTAATGCAAATACATAGGTGGTGGGTAGACTTTAACTATTTCAAATTGAAAGAGAGAAACAAATGTGATATATTGTCTCGAAATTAGTTTGATCAAAATTGTTTTAGCAGTTTTTGAATTGGGAATTTGCAGTTTGCTTTCGATTTACATACTGTCGCTTACCGATTCATGTTGAGCTTACCTGACAAGTAAAAAGCAGTTGCTCGCCTCTAGATCTGAATTTCAAAAGGACCTGCTGCATCCATGGTCTCTCTCTTATTTAATTCTTCGAACTTGAATCGCATTGTTCGTACTGATAAGGGCTTTCCCAAACTACGGACGTGAAATATGACTATATAACTTCTTCTGTCACTATGGGACATCCAAATTTTGCAGTTACCATCTTTATGGTGATGGATGGAACGAGATTCGGAATTATACAACCTGTACGATAGAACACAATTGGATTTTAGGTCAGTTGGATGATAGAGGGTTCCATAAAAATGCATCGGACATTAACGTCCAGTTCTTGCTAGAATTATATCTTATCATCCATAAAAAAAAAAAAACTATGCTGATATCAGCTGATAACGATCTAGAGGGAACTGGGTATTCCCCTGGCAACTGAGTTGCAAGATTAGTAAAGAAAAACTAAAGATACGGAAAGGAGAAAGTGATATACAGTCAAACACATTTAACACAAAGTAGATAAGTTCGTCAAAATTTTTCTCGTTTATCGGATTCGTGTGAAATATCTAAAAACTTTTTTATCTAATTAATGCAGATTTTAACTACTAGTTACATGTGAATTTAATATTGCTTTTTTATTCATTTTTACCAGTACGCATTTTTTTCCTTGCACGTTCAAATTGATTTACAGTATAAGTCACTTCAATTTTTTTTACGATTTTTGGAAATCGTTGATAGAGTGCTATTGGTGTGAGCGCAATATCTTTAAAAAAAAAAAAAGAAGAAAAAAAAAAAAAAAAAAAAAGGATTTACGATTGCTGCATCCGACTCATATTGACAAGATTCAACATGCAAATGTGACTGTTTTTAATTTCTCAACTTATTGTTGGATGCAGGAGAGATAGGGGATGTTACAAAACCAGTTTACTTCGGGATGTCATCTCAATTCTCACAGAAATACAAATAACACGAAGAATATACAACACTTATTTTTCCACTCCTAAGCTATTTAAATAATTGGATTTACTCCTTTAAAACTTTTTAAAGTCAGTAGTTACCTTTTTCAACAAATTTGAAAATTTCATTTTGAGAATTTTTAGTGAAATAGTTAAATATTTGTTTTTTTCTGTTGTAAAGTTGTTGCATGTTGTAAAGAGAGTGGAATGAGTTATTGTACCACCACGATAACGTTCATGTTTATGGAGGGACTCACATTACGTTCTAATAACTGTGTGAAATAAATATCCGATGAACAACAAGACTATACTTCGTTTTGTTTTATTTTAATAGTCCTGGTAATTTGAGGTATTCATTTATGTACACCATGTGTCAGGAGCTCAGTTAAGTTAATTTAAAGTAGTGGACTGTAGATTTTTTACTATTATTTATTAAAGACATACAAGGCACACACATAATACAGATTTACTTACACGTATAAACATTTATAATTCTTTAAGGTTAATTATTTATAGTTGAGCACTCGGCTCCAATTTTGAGACATGCGTCTCCTATCAAATTCAATTCAGTTCTGCCTCTCTTCTCGCGTATTCTCCACTAGGGGGAGACACCACGAGGATAAATTGTTCTCGACCAATCAGGCGCAAACATCCCGCCCGGCGTTGCAATGTTATAACATTCAACAAAATTAAATGAATAAAATTATCATATAAAAGATAAAATAAAGAACAAAAATAAGTTCAAATCAAAAACACATCGAACTACAATGACATATCAAACATAAAAATGTAAAATTACATTAAAGTATTCACTTTACAACAATCTTGTTATCACTTATAGGAAGAATACATATTTTGCTAATGCTACGTTTAAATGAGCCAGTAGCGGTTTTAACAATTACGACTCGAACTTTCTTATCCTTACCAGGTATAACTTCAAGTATTCTACCTAAACGCCATTTACAACTTGGCAAGTTGTCTTCCTTAATAACAACAAGTGTTCCTATCTTAACATTTTCCTTTTCAAACTGCCATTTAGATCTCTGTTGGAGGTTGTTTAGATAATCATGACTCCATCGTTTCCATATATTTTGGACTATTTTTGTTGTTCTCTGCCACCTGGATAAACGATTTTCATTTAAATCAGTGTGGTCAGGCTCAGCCAAAGCATTAAGAGGACGGCCTATTAAGAAATGTCCCGGAGTCAAAGCCTCAAGATCAAATGGATCAGAAGAGAGTGGAGTAATAGGACGAGAATTTAATATTGCTTCAATTTGGTTAGTCACGGTTACGAATTCTTCATAAGTAAATCTAGCATTAGCCACAGTTTTTCGTAAAAGATTTTTAAAGCTTTTCACATTAGCTTCCCATAGACCTCCAAAATTTGGCGATTTTGCCGGAGTAAATTTCCACGAAATTTCTTCAGAAGTTAGATAACCAGCCAAGTTGTCATCAGGCTTACAAACTAAGGCATGGAGTCGTTTGATCTCCGATGCTGCTCCAACAAAATTCGTGCCATTGTCCGAGAAGATGCAACAACTTTTCCCTCTCCTAGCAAAAAACCTTTTTAAAGTTGCTATAAAAGCAATAGAAGTGAGATCCGACACAATTTCTAAGTGTACGGCCTTTGTCACAAAAGCAAACGAAAATTGCAACATATATTTTATGCAAAGCTCCAGATCTCTGTCCCTTATATTTAATATAAAAAGGTCCACAAAAATCTACCCCAACAACATTAAAGGGAAAAGTGGGTGTCACCCTCTCAGACGGAAGGTTTCCCAAGATTTGACAACTATTTATAGGTTTACTACGGAAACAAGTTACACACTCATGAACTACCTTTCTGCAGAGTCCCCTTCCACTAACTGGCCAAAACTGTTGTCGGACACTATACAACAGAGTCTGAGGACCGACATGGAAGTTTCTTTTATGAATATTTTCAATAATTAGTTTAGTCAATTTATGCTTAGGGGGCAAAATTATCTGGTGTTTTTTAGTATAATCCAAATCAGAATTTACTAATCTTCCACCAACACGTAGTACATTATTAGAATCTAAAAATGGATTTAATGATCTAAGTTTACTATTTTTACTAATGGGGTGACCCTTACTTAAATCATATATTTCTAGATTATATTCACTTCTTTGAATGTGCCGTATTATATAATTTGCGGCTTTTTTTACTTCCTCTTCAGAAAGCGGACCACTTATACGATTATCCTTTGATTGGACATTAATAACAAATCTCAAAACAAATGCAAGTATACGAACAATTTTCATATAATCATTACTTTTCTCAATTATATCATTTAAAACACTGTTATGTATTACTGTAACAAGATTTATATTCACATTTTTCCTTAACTCATTTAAGTAAGTACTATCCATGCAATATTCACTACCTGGATTACTGACAAATGCATTTGCATGTTTTAAAAACTGTGGTCCATGCCACCACATATCATTGTTTACTATATCGCTAGGTTTGAGACCTCTAGAAATCAGATCTGCTGGATTATTATCAGAAGTTACATGGCACCACTGATAACCTGGTGTGAGTTTCTGAATTTGAGAAACTCTATTAGAAACGAAAGGTTTTAATTGATTAGGGGGAGTTTTAATCCATGCCAATACAATAGTGGAATCACACCACAATACAATTTTATCAATTTCAATTTTTAAAGCTGTAATAGTTTTCTTAACTAATTTAGCTAACAACAATGCACCACACAATTCAAGACGTGGTATGGTTAAGGTTTTCAGTGGAGCCACTCGAGACTTACTACACAATAAATTTACTTTAATATCATTAAATTTATTAACACATTTTAAATATAAACAACATCCATAGGATAGCTTAGAAGCATCACAAAATGCATGCAATTCTATCAATTCAATATCATCAATGAAAATAAATCTCTCAACACAAATATTCTCAATAACTGACAGTTGGGAAATAATACTATCCCAAATTATACTCTCTTTTTCAGGTAACATATCATGCCAATCAATTTTTAAAAGCCATAAATTTTGCATAAAAATCTTTAATTTACATATCAAAGGACCTAATAACCCCAATGGGTCAAATATTCTAGCAATGGTTGATAATACTGACCTTTTAGTATGCGGAGACTCACCTATGCTCACCCGAAAG
Organism: Linyphia triangularis; assembly: GCA_963978545.1. NCBI lineage: Eukaryota > Metazoa > Arthropoda > Arachnida > Araneae > Linyphiidae > Linyphia > Linyphia triangularis. The sequence goes on from OZ021728.1 coordinate 25,897,165, forward strand.
GTGAAACTATCCTTTTTTGGGTTCCATATAACCCCTAAGGTTTTCACTGTTTTGGTCTCAGCACTATCGTCGAACGAATATTCTAAACACTCACTTGGCACTCTTTCTAAAAGGGAAGAAGTGTTAGACACAAATTTATGCAATGTCATTCCACAAGTCTGCAACATATTGACAAGTTGATCTTGTAGTTCTATTGCTGTTTCTAATGTTGATCCACCGGTAAGAATGTCATCAATATAGTAATCAGTCAAAGTTGCTGCAGCCGCAAGAGGAAAATTAAACTGTTCATCTTCTGCCAATTGATTTAGGACTCTTGTACTCAAAAATGGACTACTGGTCATGCCATACGTGATGGTTTGCAGCTGGTAGATCTTGATCGGACTATCAGAATTTGTCTTCCAGAGAACACGTTGGAAGTTACGATGGCACTCATCAACTAACACTTGGCGAAACATTTTCTGTATATCTGCAGTGAAAGCATATTTATGAGTTCGGAATCTGGACATAATATCAAAAACATCTTCTTGTAAAACACCTCCGTACATTAGCAAGTCGTTAAGGGAGATCCCATTTGAACTTGGGGAAGAAGCGTTGAAAACAGTTCTCAATTTAGTAGAAGATTTTTCTGGTTTGTAGACTGCATGGTGTGGGATATAATAACAGTCTCTAGGATCAGATTCTTCAATTATTTCCTTCATATGATCAAGTCTTTCATACTCTTCCATGAATTCCACATATAAACTCTTTAATGTGGGATTTCTATTCAGACGTTTCCAAAGAGAGTTCAGTCGGACAGCGGCAATGTCTTTTGAAGACCCCAGCACTCCTTCTTTCATAGGTAGTTGGACCACGTAACGCCCATCTTCATTTCTGTAATGAGTAGAGAGAAAATGTTCTTCACAAGCTTTTTCTTCATCGTTTGCAAAACGCTCAGAATCATCAACATCTTCAATGTTCCAAAACCTTTCGAGGTTAGAGTTCAAATTACTTAATTGTTCTTCACAAGATAAATGACAGTGCACGGTAGATTTCGCATCATCTGGAAAAGACCCACTCACGATGTATCCAAAAACAGTCTCTTGTAGAATTATTGTATTGTTCTTAAGTCGTATTTGATTATTCCTTAAAAGTTCGAAAAAACACTCGGCGCCTAACAGGGCATCAATCCTTTTTGGCTTATTAAAGTCAGGATCAGCGTAGAGAATGTTCGGTAATATCAAACCCGCAACATCTACGGCTCTGGAAGGCGATATGTCCGTAATTTTAGGGACAAGCAAAAACTGCAGACGTCTTTCATAAGTGCTCTGCTGGTTGGAAATGAGGGTCCGAATTTTCTTCTTTATTGTAGAAACCGTCATTCCATTCAATCCACTGACTGGTACATATGTTTTTTCTTTTTTAATTCTCAAGAGATCTGCGCACTCAAAAGTCAGAAAATTACTCTGTGAACATGAATCAAGAATAGCTCTAACATTGAAGTAATTTCCTCGTTCATCTTTAACTTTAATTATAGCAGTTGCGAGTAAAACTACGTTTTTTCTCTCGGATAATAAACAGCTGCTTCTCATAGTCGAAGAAGTTTCACTTCGAGTGGATTGGCCTTGAGTAGCATTTGAAGAATCCTCAAGATCTGATGGAATCGCCTGAGAACTCTCATCATTAACGAATGGTTTATCATTTCTTTCCACTGAATGTAATAGTGTGTTGTGGAATTTCGAACCACATTGGCAAGTAAATTTTGTTCTGCAGCTGTCTACTTTATGGTTTCTTCGCAGACATCGAATACAAAATTTATATCTTTTAACGAGCTCAAATCTATCAACAACATTCATATTTCTAAATGCGTCGCACCCAAAGAGGCCATGTGTTTCCTTCTTTTTGCATGCAACACAGAAATGCGTAGGCGAGTTAATAACTAAATTTTTGCTTCGATTTAAGGAGTGATGTGAAGCATTAGAATTATTTATTTGTTTCATTGATGGCATATTTCGAGATATACTTTCTAATGTATTACTTCGCTTTTCTAAAAACGTTATGAATTCATTAAAATTCTGCACTTCATTCGATGAAATGGACATTTCATAAATCTTTCTTGTTTCCAAATCAAGTTTATCAATTAAAATGTTCATTAATAATATGTCCGACAATTTGTCACGATCATATTCCAGTACTTTAAGTGCTCTTAAATTCTTTTTTAAATTATCCAAAAAATCACGCATTTCTTTCGCAGATTCTTGATTTAGCTTAGGATATCTTAAGATATTTTGAATATGGGTATCTAATATTACCCGGCGATTTTCGTATCGTTGTTGCAGAGCATTAAATAAGGATTCGAATGTATCATCCTCCGTTTCAATTGACTTGGCCTTTCCTTCCAAAGCTGCGTTTAAATAATGCAACTTCTGAATATCATCTAACTCAGCATTATTTGTAATGAGATTAGTGAAGGAGGTTTTAAATTTACTCCAATCTTCATAATTTCCCGAAAATACTGGAAGGGGAATAACAGGCAATTTTGTTCTAACTAAAGTACCACTAGTTTCTGGCTTTACTGCAACACTTGGAGTATCTTTTTTTAGTAAACTAATAAGTTTCAAAAGACTTACTTCACTATTTTCGATACGAATATCCAATTCTTGTAGTGCTGCATCAATTTCTTCTATTTCTTCATCTTTTGCAGCATCATAATATTTATCACGAAGAGAATTCACTTCGTTTTGGGTAGTCTTGAGCCCTTCAAGTTTTTGTTTCAGTTCGATTACTGAATTTATGCTGCTAAGTGTTTCAGCCGATAATAATGTCAAGGGTGCACAAAACTCCTCTAGACGTGTAAGTTTTGACTTCAGTGTGCCTTGCTGCCTATTTAATTTAACTAATCGAGCCATTGTTTGCTCTTCTCTCCGGATCGTTCACGGACCAAAATGTCAGGAGCTCAGTTAAGTTAATTTAAAGTAGTGGACTGTAGATTTTTTACTATTATTTATTAAAGACATACAAGGCACACACATAATACAGATTTACTTACACGTATAAACATTTATAATTCTTTAAGGTTAATTATTTATAGTTGAGCACTCGGCTCCAATTTTGAGACATGCGTCTCCTATCAAATTCAATTCAGTTCTGCCTCTCTTCTCGCGTATTCTCCACTAGGGGGAGACACCACGAGGATAAATTGTTCTCGACCAATCAGGCGCAAACACCATGTATATTTTATCTTCATTTTAGATTTATAATATCTAATTCTTATAATTTCACTGTTTGATTGAATGTGATCTTGATAATATTACTTGAATTCCGTAGGTTTTTTTCCTTAAAAGAAGAGTATATTATAATTACAATCTTTGGAAATAATCTATAAGGACTTATCTTAAAATAATACGAAAATAAAATACAATCATTCCTACATTTGATCACTTCCACTAAAATCTCTTCTTATTGTTACATTCGTTCCTCTGTGCTGTTCATCCATAAAGCATATGTTGAACTACCTATGAGAATAAGTCTATCCATATTCAACCTGACTTATACTAAAAGTGTGTACGTATCAGAAATCACTTTCAACATTTGTGACCATCGATATGTAAACATAGCAACCGACAAGCAATAAGATCTCCACATCTAAATGAATCAAGACAACGCACCTAATCAGAAGTTACATCTACGTATCCAGTTATGAATTTCACAGGATTCTCTCATTCGCATAGACGAAATTTAATATTACCATCCAACTCGCTTTTCAAAGCGGATCTTCTCAATAAACCTCAAAACCTCCTCATGTTTATAACTGTTTGCGCAATCAGCATCGAAGAGACGAGCCTGATTGAAAAGCCGACCATCGCCTATTCATATAGCTTACTACTCAGAGTAAATGAAGATATTAATTCCGGACGAGATGCATTAATGACACCGGTTGTCAACGCAATATACGAAGAGGGGGCAGACGGGATTGGTTGAATTGATTGAGTTAGACTCAACCGCAACTATTCCTCATTAACCGCAATGGGCATAAGGTTTCTGGATGGAAGAGAAGGTGATCTAATAACTACGTCACGAGAAGATCTTTAGCATTGGCCAATGTGAGTGATAGGCTGAAAACCACCATTGATCATGAAGGTCCGAAGATATTGAAGTTATGTGGTTCGATGATGCAATTTGAAGTGAAAACGTAAATATGGAACTTAACGAACTTTAGTCGTTTAAAAAGGTTTTCGTATAGATCTGTAAAGTTTACTCAAGTTTATGCATGGGAAAAACAAGCATGGGAGCCTGTAAGGGGATTAACATTTTTTTTATTTGCAAAGCTAAATAAATGTTAATTAGTGGTTATACATTAATTTTGTGTTCAAGTGAATAATTGAAATTCTATTCTATAAAGAGCACAACCGCTTTTTTTTTAAAAGTGAAATCTACTGTTTTTCTCCACATTTTAGTAATATTCCATGGGGGTAAAAGTGTATCCTCTTGCATTTTTCTGGTAGCACGCATGGAAACAAGTGTTCAGGTTCTAACTAATATTTTGAAGGATGATGAATTTTAAATAATAATAATTATGGGGATGGGGGGGGGGGGGGGGAACGCGGCACAGTTCAGAAATGTTTTTAAGCGTTTTGAAAATAGCATTTGTCTAGTTTAAATATAAAAAAATGCAGTTCATTGTTTAATTTAAATAGTTTAGTTTAAAAGAAAAACATTCTAAACTTTAAGGATAGTAGGAAACATTAAGCAAATACACGCTACTATTGAGTTACGACATAGTTCATTTTTTGATTTTTCTGGTATATACCGTGGTTCAGCAATAAATATTATCTATAATAATAAAACAAGCTGTCTGTCTGTGGATCTGTCTATTTGTCTGTGTATTCTGTCTGTTTGTGGATCTATAGAAAGCTACTTAAAATTGGAATAGAACTCTGAAATTTTCAACATAAGTAGTTTTGGACTTCTAATTTTGCCTATGATAAACAGAATGCTAAAACTTTAATTGGTTCTTTTTTAATTAATTTTGTAATTAATATTTTTAATTAATATTTTTTTTTGCAAAGTGACTTTAAATAGAGATATAACTCTGAAATTTTTAACTTAAGCAATTTTAGCCTTCTAATTGGACTTTGAAAATCAGAATGCTAAACTTTGAATTAGTTATTTTTAATTAATTTCGTAATTAACTAAACTTTTTTTTACAAAACGACTTCTAATAGGGTTGCAGATTTGAAATTTTCAACATAAGTAGTTTTGGCTTCTAATTGAACTCTTGAAAACAGAATTTTAAAATTTTTGTCAGCTTTTTTTTAATTATTTTTTTATTAATTAATTAATTAATAAATAAATATTTTACAAAACGATTTCTAATAGGGCTACAGCTCTGAAATTTTCAACATAAGTTGTTTTAGCCTTCTAATTGGACTTGTGACAAAAAAAAAAATGTTAAAATTTTAATTAATTATTTTAACAAATATTTTCACAAAAAGCGACTTCTAATAGACCTAGAGCTCTGAAAATTTTGACATAAATAGTTTTGGCCTTCTATTTTTACTTTTCACCAACACGTGTTAAAATATTCTCAAAGGGGTGTTGTATTATTGTATTGTTTTTGTTTCTCGACAAGAGAGAGGCTTTTAACATTAAAGCTTTACTCGGCAATTAGTTTTTAGTGAGTGAAGCGAGCCCATGCTTGCATAACAATAAACCTTTCAACGAGTGAAGTTAGCCTAGGCTTATTATGAACTTTTCAGCGAGCGTAGCAATGAACCTTCCTGTGAGCGAAGCGCCAAAAGCTGGGACCTATACACCAATGGCGGATCTCTGCAATGCAGGGCCATACAGCTAGTTAAAAAATTGCGCATGATAAAATATCGTACCGAAGCACGGGTATTCAGCTATTTGTATGTATAAGTTTTTTACTTAATGCTGAAGTTTAATTTATTGAATTTTGTTTGATATCCATTAAATAACATAAATTTGAAATTTTATGGCATTCTGATAATTATCTAGAGCTACTCTACCAAGTATTCCAATCTCATGGATAAAATGAAAGTATAATTACACTTTCTGTTAAATCTCAATGATACAAAAGTAAAAGATGGCGGACTATAAATGGTGATTAGCTGGCTCTGGACATTTTATAATAAAGTTTGTCATCAATTTCATATGAAGTTCACTCAATTTTGACGTATAAATCGATTGAGAAATGTGCCTGTTTAATTTATACTGGATTGATCTATTAACGAGTATAGTTTGAGACACCAAAAAAAAAAAAAAAAAAAAAAAAAAAAAAAAAAATCAACTTCCTTACTTTTAAGATCTCTCCACTGGCAGGATTAAAAAACTTTTTTTTTGTTTTGTGACTTTTCCTCAGAAATTTTTTTGTTTCAATGAAATTATGAATTAAAGTGTTTTTTATGGACACTTGTTATACTATGTTTTTTTTTCTCATACTTTTTGATGAAAATTGAATTCATTCAGTCTGTTTGCTCTTTTTTCCTTCAAGTCTATTCTCAAGATATTTATAAACTTAAATGCTTTTAGAAATTTTTTCCCGCACCTACAAGTTTTAAAATAAACTTTTGAAAGTTTAGTTTGTTACAAATTTTTTTTGTACAAATAAAACGTTGATTTAACCTCAAACTCTTTCTGGCATTCATTTTGGAGAACATTTTTGTTGGATTCATATTTCATTCAACTAAAACTATTGATCAAAATAGACGATGATGATATTTAAGATACGAAAATGGTTTTATAGAATGTGGTCTCGTTCTAGTAGTAAACAGACGAATGGCACCAGCCAATCTCTGTCGATCGTCAGCCATCTTAAACTTTTGGACATGTTAATTTGGATTTTTAAAAATTGCTCCATTAATCAAATTAATTATCGTAACTCATTAACAAAGACTTTGTTTTTATCTCAAATCAAAATCGTGGCGAAATTGGAAATATTGAATAGATTAGAACATTTTTAAATTACGAGACCGTTCTTTTTAGAAGTAGTAGCCTTGTAATATTCACAGCCACTGACTGCGTCAACACGGAAGGTCGGATTCCTTGAAGTTACTGCAGTGGCGTGTGTCTCCAGGAAAGGGAAGACGCCCCTGCTGACTGAATTAATCACAGTGGCGGTACTCCTCAGGAAATTGGAAGCTTGCAAGTTTAAATAGGAGGTTGGGGCATTTGACTTCTGGGGCTGAGGACTTGTGAATGATCTTGTTCAGTTGTTGACATGATTATGTTATTCGGTGTAACATGAAATTTGCAGTATCAAATAGAAATGGAGATTTGAAGTGGACTTCGATGTTCTGGCGGTGAAGATGAAGACTAGGTGTTTGTTACACCTTTGTATGATGTGTACTTGATTAAACTTTGGAATATTCATGGTCAAAACTGCTTTAATAGAACATGCAGAGTCTCACACATTCTATTCTTAGAAAATGGAGAATACTATAAGTTTGGGTAGAAGTACTGAGTTTCATAATAAAAGAAGCTGCGGTGGGTAGAAAAACATTTTCAAATAGTGTTTCTAAATAGCCACAGACAATTATTTTATGTGCTTAGCTTGAGGCTTTATTTACTGTTATAAATTGTTGTATTTTTTACTACCAATTACTTCAATAAAAAACAATGTGTGTGGAACATCGCACAACTTTCAATTATATTATAATACTTAAACCCACCAAAATGACGAATTCGGGATTTCGGGATACACTTTTCGATAATTCTTGCATTATCCTTTCTTGTAAGTGAAATAGAGGAGAGGAGAAAAACGGTCGTTGATGATTGATGCTCAAGGGAAGACAACTCTGTGTTAAAGACATTCGTTTTTCAACTTCTTGCACCTTTATATGGTAATTTTGGAGGTGGGGTTGTTTGGAACACAAAAGACATTTCCATAGCAATTTTGATCAATATTTTAGCTGTTGTTGAAAAACACGATTGTTTCAAGTTATTTTCATGTTTTCATGTTTTGTGCATGTACAATAATGACGAAAACCTTTATGACAGGTCTCATGACCACCACTAATTCGTACACCAAATTTGAACATCGAAAGTCAATTGGTTCGCACAGACACATGGATATTAGGGTGGTTCAAAAATATATGGGTACACTTTTTTTTTTTACCTAGAGACCAAGACACCCCCTCATTTTTTTTACATCTACCCATACAAATGTTCTAGCAAAATTTCAGAATCCTACTCCAATTAAAAGATGGCGCTCAATGAACAGTAAAATTTCGTATTTTGTGCGTTTTTGGGTATTTGTAGTGGATTTGGTAATAAGTATAATTGAAAGCAATTTTCTTAAAGAAAGTTTTTATTTATACCATAATTAATTTTTTTTTAAATAAGTTAGTAAAAGTTTATGAAATAATTAAACTGTAGAGGGCTCTACCCCTGCTCACAAACGCTCGTTAATCCCCCGTGCTACTCCATTATCTTTTTAAATTCTGATAAAATTGCCCCTATAAATTAGGCGGTATAAAATCCTGAAAAGCATTCAAAATAAGCTATTTTTATACCTAAATACGAAATGAATAATTAGTGTGGTGTTATGTAGATCAGTAGTGGTGTTTATTTCATCATTTAACCAAGCATTACAGTAACACTTGGCTACATTTTTTGTAAGCCGATAATGGTCGATCGGAAATTATCTAAATACCAAAATATAATTTCAAATCATAAAATTATCACTCGATAGTGGACTAGCGAGTATAAATAGTTTCTAACTTTCAGCTCTATTCAAAGTTTCTAAATGTATAGCTGTACTTAATGAACATTTTCAAACGACACTCAATCTCCTACCAAGAACAACATCTAATTGAAATCAATCGAATGAATAGTTAATAACATCTAAAAAATATGGGTTGGGTATGGAAATTGTAAACAACATAAATCCTGTAGATGGTGCCATTCAGATTATCGTAACTCACTGTCATTGTAGAGACATGTTCGATAACGAAACATTGAAAAATTACCATATCAAGAGTTCTTTTTGTAAGTAAAAAGTAAATATCAAGAGTTCTTTTTGTTACAAATTCTCCAAGACAGGCGTTATCTTTCAACATTTTTAATAGCTCGCACCCTTTTATATTTCTGGAATCTTTTGTGTTATTCATATCTGAAATACTTTTTAATTCTTCCTTTGCTGTAATTCTAAGTGAAAATATGGCTTAACCAACCAATTCATTTGAAAGATACCACATAAGCTTTTCCAGCGGCTATTCTAATTTTAAAATCCATTATCTTATACTTTTTAACGTTTTTCCACAAGTTCAGGTCACCACCAGAAGCAAGTGGGGCTTCTATCCATGTCTTTACTGTACAAAAAAGCATTGAACTGTACAAATAGCTGGAGCTGCATTTCTTCTCTCTATTAGTTATACGGAAACCCTCTTGCTGGTCTCTGAATAGAAGGATTTAAAAATGTACAGGAGTTTAGCTATCCACTGTGCGTGATGAATTGATGAAACTGCTCTGCAATTGATTTTCTCTGGTATATTGCCCAAAACGATTACTGTCAACTCGATTACCTCTTTATAATCATCTCTAACTATTATTGTTCAGTAACTTTCATCATACAGTCCACTAGATGGCGCTATGCGCAAATTGTTTTTTATATTTTTTCCTTTTACTTGAATGTAACCGTCAGTGGAGAGTAGCCATGTGAACTTTCTTGCTACCACGTACCTTTCAAGCTGAGATGACGGTTCCAATAAAATGTACCAGAAACCTGTAAGTAATTCTTTACTGTCTTGTCAAAGAGTACCAAACGAAACAGAACGAGTTAATTAAGTACAAACATTTTTGGTCTCCTCGAAGCCGGAGTTTCTGTGCTGTGAAAATTTCGAATTCTCTTGTGCTTTGTGTAACGTTCAACATTCTAGTTCTGTTTCATCGCGAGTTTTGGCTGTGTAATGTTCTTTCCAAACACTTTTCTATGGTACATTGTGAAACATTCTTTAGGTATAATTATTTCTGCTTTTTTGAGATTATGAAAATTGCAGTTTATTTTTATGTGAAACATTCTAAAAGCGAAACTTTCTAACTTAAATTGAGATCGCCAAATTAAGCGATCAGTTGACTATCCGTTCGTGATCCTTAATTTATGGTAAATCTGTGCACTTGCCATCTCGTTTTTTTTTTTTTTTTCTTCTTTTTTTTTTCTCTCTTACTCTATGGTTTTGTTTATATTCGAATGAGTCAGTTATTTGGAGTTCTATTTTCTATCTTTTTTTATTGAGTGAGTTGCTTCTTTTTTGCTGAGCTATGGATTTGAAAACGCTTCTCAATCAGAAAAAGAGCATAAAATCTTCCATTACTCGATTAAAATCTAAAACAGATGGAGATCTACAAACTTTGACTTTGGCTCAATTGGAAGCGAGACGGAATCGTTTCTTAAGTATAAAGGGAGAGTTAGGCGCGATTTTCACTTCTTTAGTAAGCTCATGTAAAGATGATGAAATTGATGCATTTTCAATTGAGAGAGATGATTCTCTGGACATTCTGGAAGAAATGTTGGCGTTACTTGGGGGAAACATACACAAAATTTCTGAAATTGATCGAACACAAAGGGCAACAAGTCCAAAAAACCCTGAATTTGCAGATGTGAAACTTCCAACATTGACTTTACCGACATTTTCAGGTGTTGCTGAGGACTGACTAACTTTTTCCGATCTTTTTCGTGCTGCTGTTTTGGAAAATTCAAATTTGTCAGCTGCTCAAAAATTGCAATATTTAAAAGGCGTTTTGAAGGGGGACGCACAAAAAATGGTTCATTCATTACCTATCACAGATAGTAATTTTCAAATCGCTTGGGACTTGTTAACTGAAAGATATTTTAATAAGCGCGAGATACTATCCTCTTTAATGAAAAAATTCATGAATATGTCACCCTTAAATAATGAGTCGTACACTCAAATGCTAAATTTTGTAGATTCTACTAAAGAATTTGTGAGAACTTTAGAGTCACTGGAGTTCAAAATAGATCAAACTGCGGATACATTTCTTATGTTTTTTGTGCTATTCAAATTGGATTCTAATACCAGGACTTGGTTCGAGAGAACACTTTCGATGATGAGGTACCAAAACTGGATGATTTGCTTAAATTTCTTTCAACTCATGCAAGGTCTATTATGACAGGAAATCAAAGTGCAAAGAGAAACTTTCAAATAAAGGTGACTTTAGTTGCTTCCAACTACAGTCACAGTGTCCTCTCTGTCAAAATGACCATACTTTAGGTAGATGCGAATCATTTACAAAATTACCAATTCAGAAGCGTATGGAATTTGTTAAATCCAATAATGTGTGTTATAACTGCTTGGCTCAATTTCACGGAAGCAGAACTTGTAAGAGTAAGTTTAGATGTCGTACGTGAAAAAAACCTCATCATACTTTACTCCATTTCGAAACATTCAATGCTAGAGACAGGCAGAACACAAGTAGTGCGTCAAATCTCAGTGAACTTTCAATAAATGCTCCTGTTTTTACACCTATTTCTGCATCGGGTCAGAATGTTTCTAATGAACCATCTGACAATTCAAGAATGGTGGGTATTACATCCTGTCTATCAAATGTTGGCCCTGGAGTTCAAATTCTTCTCTGCACAGCCATAATTCGTGTAAGAGATATATGGGGTAATTTTCAAACGTGCGGGTGTTTACTAGATAGTGGTAGCCAGGCTTCATTGATTACAAATGAGTGCATTGAAAAACTTGGTTTGATTAAACAGAAAGCCAATGTTCGTATTTCTTGTTTGGGTGCGTCAGACACTCGAACAAATGGGATTTCTCAGATCCAGTTCACTTCTCATTTTCCTTCTCAGTGTTCACATACAGCTTCCGTGTATGTGGTAAACAAAATTGTAGGCATGCTTCCACACCACAATTTAGATTCTTCTTATTCTGAAATCTTTGGGGATCTCACTCTTGCTGATCCAACGTTTTATAAAAGTAGTCCAATATATATGGAGTTGATCTCACACTACCATTACTGAGAGGTCAGACACTGTCAATGTGTGAAGATATACCATTCGCAATACGTTCAGAACTTGGTTGGGTGATAGGTGGTAAAGCCGCTTCTGGGAGTCAAACTCTTCTACATGTAAATAACATTCAATTAGTGTCCGATCATCTAATTAACAAATTCTGGGAGTTAGATTCTGTTCCTTGTGTAAAACCACTAACTTCTTTAGGAAGGTCATGCGAAGAGCATTTCAGAGAGACACATTCTAGAAATGATGATGGCAGGTACACTGTTAGGTTACCATTTCATTGCTCACCAACGAGGTTAGGTCAATCTAGACAAACAGCCCTTCGTAGATTGGTTAGTATGGAACGTCATCTCAGTTCTGACTTAGAAAAATACAATCAATATAGGAAATTCATGACCGAATATTTAAAGTTAAATCACATGGTAGCTGTTCCCAAATCAGAGTATAACAGAAAAAACGCTTACTATCTGCCTCACCATGCTGTTTTAAGAGAATCTAGTAGCACTACTAAATTGAGAGCTGTGTTTGATGGATCTAGTTAGACGTCGTCAAGACATTCACTCAATGACTTTCTCATGGTTGGCTATCGAGTACAGCCTGAACTGTACCCTATTCTGATTCAATTCAGAATGTTTCAAGTAGCTGTCAGCGCAGATGCAGAAAAGATGTTTCGCCAAATCAGAGTTCATGACGAAGATACTGATTGTCAGTGTATCCTTTGGCGAAATTCGCCCGACGATGAAATCGAAGAATATCGTCTTGTCACTGTCACATACGGGACTGCTTGCGCTCCATTTCTTTCAACAAGAACCTTACGTCAACTTGCACTAGACGAAAAAGATAAATACCCAGCCGCATCAAGTGCAACACTTAGACATTTTTACGTAGATGATCTTCTTAGTGGAGCCTCAACTAGGGAGGAAGCTATTTTGCTTGTAAACGAACTTCAATCAATGATGAAACAAGGGGGCTTCCATCTTCGTAAATGGCATTCAAATGATCCGTCCATATTTCGGGAAATTTCTATCGATACCAAAGAAAACGATCTAGTTCACCTGGATGCTGACAATGACTGCAAGGTACTGGGGATCAATTGGTGTCCCAAATTGGATGTGTTTCAATTTGCTGTTTCTCCAGTTGAGATAAAGGCTATTTATACCAAACGTGAAGTTCTCTCTCAAATAGCTCGTGAGTTCAACCCATTAGGATTCTTGTCACCATGCGTGATATTAATGAAGATCGTTCTTCAAGAGTTGCGGATGCATAAGTTCACTTGGGATCAACCGCTTCCAGACTAACTTTGCGTAAGGTGGAGGTCATTTCTGGAAGAACTTCATCTTATCGAACAAGTCAAATTTCCGAGATACGTATTACAACCTCATGCTGAAATTGAAGTGCATGCCTTCTGCGACGCTTCTGAAAAAGCATACTGTGCGGCAATCTATGTACGCTGCATTTCCTTTGATTCTGTTCGAGTCATTCTTCTGATATCTAAAACACGTGTGGAACCTCTCAAAGTACAATCTCTTCCTAGGTTGGAACTTTGTTCTGCTCTTTTACTCTCGAACTTATTACATTCTACTCTACCGTCTTTAGACATTCCTATTAAGAGAAAATATGCGTGGTCCGATTCCAAAATCACTCTTGCATGGATAACTTCTGAGCCCAGACGATGGCAACCATTCGTTGCAAATCGAGTGTCACAAATTCAAGAACTGGTTCCTGATGTTCAGTGGAACTTTGTGAGTGGACTCGATAATCCTGCAGATTATGGCACAAGAGGCTTAACACCATCCAACTTTGTTAACGCTAACTTGTGGTTCAATGGTCCGACGTGGTTGAAAGATCCTTCTCTACCCACTGCACAGGTAGAACAGGATCATCTTCTTAAAGATGAGATGTCAAAAGAGGAAAAGAAACAACATAAGATTACCATGTTACAAACTTTCAGTGAAACATTCAAAATTGATATTTTTCATAAATATTCCTCGTGGAATAAATTGAAAAGAATTCTTTCATGGTGTCTTAGATTTCGCAGAAATTGTTCTCTACCAGCTGAGAGACGGAGGAAGACATCTTTGACGACTAAAGAGTTGAATGACTCGGAAAAGATTATCGTAAAAATTGTACAACAAGCTCATTTCTGCTCAGAAATCTCATGTCTTACCCGCCGGAAAACAACTTCCTTCAAACAACAGAATTCTCACTTTAACAACATTCATCGATGATTCTGGACTTCTTCGAGTGGGCGGCAGGTTGGAAAATGCAAGGGTTCCAGAAGAAAAGAAGCATCCTCTTCTACTTCCGAAAAGTGATCACGTTGTAGATTTGATCATCAATCACTACCATCTGAAAATGCTCCACGCTGGTCCAGAACTTCTTCAAGCAGCAATGAGAGAAAAATTTTTGGGTTCTTTCCGCCAGAGATGCTGTCAGAAGAGTTGTAAGAAGATGCGTTCGGTGTTTCAGGAATAGGCCAAGGCTTGCTGAGCAAATCATGGGAAATCTTCCCGAGTCCAGAGTTAGTCCTTCAACAGTTTTCACAGAACTGGTCTTGACTTCGCTGGACCGTTTCTTATCCGAAGTTCCAAAGGAAGAGGAAGTCGGACCACAAAGTGCTACATCTGTGTCTTCGTGTGCCTCGCAACTAAGGCAGTTCATCTCGAAGTTGTGAGTGATTTAACAACCACTGCATTCATCGCTTGTTTGAAGAGATTTGTGGCACGCAGGGGTAAGCCTTCTGAGATCTTTTGCGATTGTGGAACGAACTTCTGTGGAGCAAGCCGAGCCCTAACCAAGGAATTTCGACAGGTGATGAGGGATGACACTATCCATCAGTTTCTTGCTACCGACAACATCACTTGGCACTTAAATCCACCATCGGCTCCTCACTTCGGTGGCATTTGGGAGGCCGTTGTGAAATCCTTCAAGTTCCATTCGAGACGAGTAATCGGCAACACTAGTGTAACATTTGAAGAACTTTCTACCATCACTTCTCAGATTGAGGCGTGTCTTAACTCTAGACCGCTTTGTGGTCTTTCTACTAGTCCAGACGATTTCAGTGTGCTAACACCAGGTCACTTTCTGATAGGGAAACCGTTAACAGCCATTCCACAACTACCAATTCTGGATGACATCAGTCACTGTGACCGATGGCGAATGATGCAACGCATGATTCAGCACTTTTGGAATCGGTGGTCGTCTGAATATTTGACAAAGCTACAATCAAGGTCCAAATGGCGTGTGTCCCAAAAGAATCTGGACGTTGGAGATCTGGTTTTGATAAGAAACGAGAACCTCCCTCCACTTCAATGGAAGTTGGGTAAAATTTCCAAAACGTTCCCTGGAAAGGACAACAAAGTTCGCGTCGTTAGGGTAAAAACTCAAAATGGCGAACTTATCAGACCAATTGTGAAACTTTGCCCTTTACCTATTCAAGATTGAACATTCTTATTTTCTATGTTTAAATCAAATATAATTATACTAATTTTTTTTCTTTCAGCAATGTAAAGAGTCATCTTTCCATCTGTGTATCTTTTCTATATACTTGCATATTGAAATCTTTAGTAGTTTTTAGTTATAATATTTTTCTTGCATAGTTGAAACCCCCCTCCGAGGTTTCAAGGGGGGTGGTATGTTCAGTAACTTTCATCATACAGTCCACTAGATGGCGCTATGCGCAAATTGTTTTTTATATTTTTTCCTTCTACTTGAATGTAACCGTCAGTAGAGAGTAGCCATGTGAACTTTCTTGCTACCACGTACCTTTCAAGCTGAGATGACGGTTCAAATAAAATGTACCAGAAACCTGTAAGTAATTCTTTACTGTCTTGTCATGAGTACCATACGAAACAGAACGAGTTAATTAAGTACAAACAATTATATATTTATACACAGATGAAAGAAAGGCTACAGTTGAAACTTTAAACTTTTTAACGTCTTTTTTCAGTTATAAATCCTGAAAGTTTGTTTGTGCAATTCTTTTTCAAACGGCTTTAAATCTGTTGAAGAGAGAAACCTCTGTGTAACATGATGGTCCATAGCACAACTAAAATAACTTTGCCAATATTAATTACATGACATGGTGTCAACAGGCTAGCCACAATAGTTCACGTCCGATTTTTTCTCCAAATTAATGCATGCCTCTTATACACAAGCAATAGTCATACTTGTAGTATCAAAACTTTGTCCAAATTTAATTCTCAACTTGCCATTGTCTAGCATAAAAACAGTTTTTGGAAATATATTTCGCTGTTCTTCCACCACTCAACTTTGAGACACTAAGAAGTTTTTCAATATCATCTCTCGAAACATATAGAGACAAACGGTCAATCTTTCTTAATCCAAAAGATTTTAGCAGAAGTTTGCCGTTCCAATGAAGGGCTACAGGACAGTCAGATTTGAATTTACCCATTGCTTAAATCAGCGTATTCTTTTCTAGGTTTTTTTTTACCCCTCTTTAAAGAGGCAACGCTCGAGGAACATGTCCCAAAGCTGCGATTACTGGAACAATCAAACGAAATGCTTCACGATCATACGTTGTTTTTGATAATATGGATGTTGCCAGATACAGTAGATAACTGTTGCCAAACTATATTACATGAATTTAAAACCCATAAAAACATTTTTTTTGTAAAAATGTAGCCATGCGCTCTTATCAGCATAAAACTCGAAAATTATGCGAAATTACAAAAAAGTATAAAAAGGAATGGTCATTGAGCGCCGTCTTCTTATAGGAGTAGGAAGCTAAAATTTTAGGAGAATAATACTATGGGTAAATGTAAAAAAATTAGGGGGTGTCTTGGTTTGTAGCTGAAATTTTTTTTTTTTGAACCACCCTAATGGATATACAGAGGGACATTTATTCTAGATAACTTTTTTGAAGTCAGGATGTTTCAAAACGTTTTTTTCCCCCTAAAACAATACTTTCATTACCCTATGTTAACAGAAAGGTAATTGACAGTAATAATCTTCTCGACACTAACCACATTAAATATTTAATAGAAAATAGTAAAATTCAGTTAACATATAATAACCTTTCTAAAATGACACTAGACATGTCATTTTTTACTTTAAAAAGGATGTTGAAAAGAGCAGAATGCTCTATTACTATTTAAATGAACAGTAGAGGAATAATAAAATACATAACAGTGTCATGCGTTATGGAAGGTCCCTTGTTGACAAGTAAAAGTTAAAAAAGTTGTATTTCAAAAGTTGCGTGTTTAACAAGCTGCCTCTGGCGCCCAGTTTTGTCGTGGAAGTGTTGCTAAAGGTACACATATAACGTTTGTTTTACTTTTAAAAACACTATACTTTTCTTTCAGGGACATATTTTAAAAATTGTCTTCTAGAAAAGGCCAGAGGTGAAAAGATCCTCAACCTTTAACTAATTTTTATAAAGAATAAAGTAAAAATTTTATGAACATTGAACTATTAATAATATAGTACCAGCAAAAAACTTGGTTACAAATCCCATTCTCCGACTCCCTTAGGAACCACTGAAAAATGGAAAAGTTTTGTTTCAATGCTCGTTATGTGTACATCATTTCGAAATTGCTAAGATATGCTAATGTTAAGATATTAATGGTGAATAATAGAATTGGGAAGAAATACCTTGATTCATCGGAATTGATTCAATTCTGTAATTTTTATTTTTCAAATTGAGAGGAGAAAAATCGCGAATTTAAAAGCTAGTTGGAGTTGTGTGAATTAATTAAATTACTATTTTTGCTAAGAACCTGAGCTACATTTTGTGTAATTATTAGAGGTCAGAAATATCGATCAAAATAAATATCTATACTATATGGTTGCATAGAAAAAAATATCGATAAAATATCGATATATCGATACATGATTTTTTTTTTATTTGATTTTCCATTTTGCCAGAAACAAAGTTTTTCGGGTAAATTTCTACTTTTCATGATTGCCTTTTTGTAAGGTGACTACTTTTTCAACTGAAATGGATCTATAAAAAAAAAAGAAGTTATATTTTCGCTTATTTGGTGCAGTGATTTTAAGAAAAATTTATATAATTTTCAATAGCTTTTAAGTGTATGGAAAAATATTGAATATTGGTACCATTTTAACTGTCTCTCAGCCAAGTTCAAGTTTTAGTTTTGAAGTTTTTGAAAGAGTAATAAAGAAAATCGAAAAAACACATGGAACTACAAAACGATCATCAAAAATCTAAAAATGTTTGAAAATATCGATATATCGGTGACTTTTATCGATATTTTTAATATCGATATTTTTTTAAAGAAATATTGATAAAAATATCGTCGTATCGATATATCGCAGACCTATAATAATTATGTTATAAGTGAGTCTTTCAAAAATGAGAACAGCAAGACTATGGAGCATTTGATCCCGAAGCGGATACTGATTTGAAATTAAATATGACTTATTTGAAATTTATATGGCAAAGTTTCAGAGAGAAGCTTACAGAAACATTATGTACAACGCTGTTGAACAAAAGGTTCCCAGATAAATTAAGATGCTGTCCATATAATGATTGAACAGTAAGCTGATAGTACAGTCAAACCCCGTTAACGCGATGTCGATGTGAGCTGTTCATGTTAAATGAATGAAATTGATCGCATTAACCGAATTTCGTATAAAACCAATAAATTAACGTTATGTTTTAAGTGTAGGGAACTGCTTTTACTTCGCGTTAAACGGGATTATCACGTTAACAAAGTTTGACTGTATTGGAGTTTATGTGTAAATATTATTCTGTGTCATGTGGATAAATTAATCAAACATTAGTGTATTCTAAATTTTAATTAAAATGGAATTCTTGAGTATTTTTTGTTTGTTTTTGTATTGGTTTAATTGTTAAGGAAACAGATACAACGTTTCTGAGTGAAATATTACCTGAGTTATATACTATATAGAAGGTATGCCAAATATAGTCACCATGATGATATATATATATTTAAATATCGGAAGAGCTCAAGTCCCAAAATACTCTGATATAAATACATATTTATGTTTTATTTAAAACTAGCTGAATACCCGTGATTCGCTACGAAATTTTACCATGTGCAATATTTTAGCCAGCTGTGAGGCCCTGCGTTGCGTAAATTCGACATTGGTGTATAGGCCCCAATTTTTGGCACTTCGCTCGCAAGAAGGTTTATCGCAACGCAAAATCGAGCTCACTTCGCTCGTTTAAAAAATCATTGACGCATAAGTACAGGCTTACTTAACTCGTTGAAAGGTTCATTGCTATGTAAACATGAGCTCGCTTTGCTCGATGAAAGGTTTATTGCTGCGTAAGCATAAAGGTCGCTTCACACACTAAAAACTAATTGCTACGTAAAGCCTTAATATTAGAAGTACCTCCCTTGTCTAGAAACAATAAAAAAATTCCTCGTTAATAACTATAATACACCTCTTTAAGAATATTTTAACACGTGATGTTTGTAAAAAGCAAAATTAAAAAGTTCTGGAGTTGTAAGAGAATCTGCAAAGAGTTATATCGGAATAAATTTCGGCAAGTTTTGATATGCTTTGGCTTCAAATCTTTCGAACCCATCCACGCAACAGTATTTAATTGAACAATTTGTACTGATAGTTTGGAGATACTCTGAACTTTCTAAAAAAAAACTTGGTATCTTATAACTGATTGTAAAATAATTTTTTGTTGCTAATTTATCATTGAGTTTTCTTTTGAAAAGCTAGAAGTTAACTTTAGTTCGAAGTGATTTGTTGTTCTTGTTATCAGCGAGTGACCAGTAGGTCTGCGATAGCATTGACTTATGGCTATTAGAGTGAATTGTCAGCAGCTGATAAAATGAACAGTCTTATCAGTTTCTTTTTCTGAGACAGCTTGGAAGTTTTTAAGATTTGTTCTTTTATAACGTTTGTTCCACTGATAACAGACGATAATACTGTCACACATAGTTGAGAAATTAATCTTGTTGCTGAGGGAATTTTTTTTTTCATTTGTCAACTCGAAACAAATTTTCATGATAAATGATTTAATTTGTGTTGAAATAATTTATCAAAATTCTGATAAATTCACTCATCAATTGTATATGAGGTAGTATATATATCTAGTGTATAAAATAGGTGATGTACATCAATGATCGTGGTATGGTGATGGTATCGCAATTTGTTGAATGGTATTATTTAATGGCAATTTTGAGTTATAAAATACTAAGACAAAAATACTGAGTTGTAAAACCTTATAATAATTATTGTATAAATACGATATGACAACTGTATTTTAATATAAAAAATATGACAAAACTGTTTGACCTTTTCATATATTTCTTTATACTATGAATGACCATAAATGAATGATGTGTCTTTCTGTTTAATGATTGGAAAAAAAGAGCTAATTTATTAATTTAGATAAAAAAATAATTTAAAATTAACCTTTTTAGTCAGTATGAATAAATTTTTTTTTGATCCTCTTGTTTATAGGAGGGACTACTTTATCGATTAACGAAAAATGAAAATCAATATTTGGAAAAATGTATTCGTTACTTTCTTAATATAATGCATGAGTGAGTCATTATTTAAATAGAATGTATTGGGACAAACTTTTGAATGAAGAGATACTCGTATATCTGTTATGTTCAATTATTTAATAATAAATTTGAAAAACAATAATAAAAGAAAACAAAAATAACTTCAGACTTAGGAGTTCTATTAGGACCGAACTATAAATGCCATTTCAGCAAACGAAAACAAAGAAAAATATCTTCTGTTAAAGCAATTCCAACCACCAAAATATTTAATGTTCTCTTTCAATTTAAATCGCCTTTTCCAACTCTAAAAAAAATATTTTTTTTCTAAATAATTCTCCTAGTGAACAGTCACCTTTCGTTTTTATCAAATTATCCCTTTCCCATACGAACAGTAAAAAAAAAATCGCATAATCTCCACAGTAATGGAACGAGCAAGAAAAGAAGGAACGAGAGGAAACGAACGTGCGCATCTTCCGTTCAAAAGAACAACTTCTCCCTCCCATTATTCCACAAAAGAACATTAAAAGAAGCGAGACGTGCCCCGAAGACTCAGAAGTAAGAAGACGCCATAGTCCGCCACATTACTCCCCCTCAACCTCCATTTACAACAATAATAATAACAACAACAACAACAGCCAAATGGGATGGAAGATGGCGTCTTCAGAGCAAATGGGATTTTCGCAATTACGATCTAAATAAATATCTGAGCTTTGGCTTTCGATGACACAATAATGCATGGTATTTTTAGCGTTTTCTGGAACGCGGCGTCGCGCAGAGGAGACAATCCAATATTTCGGTTTTTCCGGACGCTGAGTACTTTGTTGTGCTCCGCTTCCTACTTCAAAAGATTTTTCGTAATGATTTCGGAAAATTGAAGTCTCTTTTCTACTGTTTACAGCGCCTTAGTATCAATCATGTCTTCTTTAATGCGAATCTTGATGGTGCGTGCGTTCTTTTGTAGTTGACGTTGGAATTCAATAATTTCGAGTTATGTTCAGTGAGTATATAATTTGATGACTCGAATATCCCGATACTGAAACAATAGTTGTAGTTTAGTGATATTCGGATCGCTTAATGTATGGATTGTTAATGTATCCACTCTGATGTTAATGGGTTTAATAATTTTCCCTTCAATGAAAAACGTTCTCTAAAATATTTCCTTGAGAGCTTTAGAGTAAAAGATCTTTCTAAATGATTTTCTGGAGTGCGAGTGCTCTTTCAAACAGTTGGTGTATTGTTCGAAAATATTAGGTTTCGCTGAAATACTGCCCTCCCTTAAATTGAAAACTTTTAGGAATTCTTGTGTTTTATTTCCATTAAATGTTTTCTTGATAGTATGACGTATATGTTTAGTATGGACGTGTAAAGATTAAGCCATGTGTTTCCAATAAATGTTAAGTACAAATGTAAACAATGAAATATTATTTGTTCATCTAAAAATAGTTAAGCCGATGAATGAAAGCATTTTCCGAAACTGTTACCTTCTCTCAAAAGATTATTCAAAGTCCATTATTGATTCCAAGATATTCTTCTATCCGTTGTTTAATTTAGTGCGACGGATGTTAAAATACTATACTTGTTAAATAATTTTTAAGTATCCGTTTCTTTGTCTTAATTTAAAACATTAAATAGGATGAAATATTTCTATAAGAGTCGAGTTCAAATCAGAAAGTGTTTCTAATAGAGATTTCAATTCAAGATGATGTAACTTCTTGATTATGCAATAATTTTTGGCTTATGTAGGAAAACTACTTCTGACTTAATATAAAATAATAAAGTTTAAATTTAATAATTTATCTCACCGTATTTCAATTTTTCTGGCTATAAAATGCAAAAATTTAATACAATTTTCGATTCAAAAACGTAATTTTGAATAATTTCAGAACTTAAAATATTATTAGCATTAAAACAACAGCAAGTATTTCATAAGATTTAATAAACTATTTCATGACCTTTACAAACCTAAAAATATTTACTTTTCTTCAAAATTATATTTGAACTACCAAATATATCAAACCTCCTGAATTGCCATGATTTAATGTTCAAAATGTCCAAATAAAATATTATATGGAAGCACTTTTCTACAACATCTTTCGCATTACAACAATAATTTGTATATTCATCGAATGTTTTATTTATAAAACTATCTATCAAACAGTAAACACAATTCTAATTTCTAAATAGAATTGTTTTTAACACGGCACGATATTCTAAGAACTTTTGTTCGAAAGGCGTTTCCACTGAAATGCCACTAATGTGTGAAAATATCATCTGGGCAGACAATTCTTATTTTCTTGGAAAATACGAAATTCTATTCTTCATAATTTAATCCACCCCATAGCGTGAATTTCCTAGATTTATTGCAGTGTACAGATTCCCTTTAATCTTCAAGCGTTCTGAGTTTACAAATAACTTCTCCTATGCCCCAATTGTTAGAAAGATAGTGTACATCTGGTTGCCATGCTAGTTTTTCATTGTTCTGTTATAAACTGCCAAACAACGCATGCTATGTTAATTCATTGAAAAATTGGTGTTAGTTTAATAATTTTTTTTTTTACTTTTAACTATCCATGTGTTAACATAAGGTAATGGAAGTATCGCTTTCTCTCCAAAAGAAAATTTCGATTTTTTTTTTTTACGTATCTTCACGTTTTTGAACATCTTGACTTCTAAAAAATGACATAGAAAAAATGTCCGCCTGTGTGTTCGTGGTCAGTATGACTCTCGAAAGAATTGACCTACGATGTTGAAATTTGCTGTAAGGGGTTAGTGATGGCCATGGGACCTGTTATTAAGATTTTCATCAATATTGCGCTTGCTCACAACATGGAAACATGAAAAAATCATGTTTTTCAGCAATTGCTAAAATAAAGTTCTAACGATTTTGATCAAAATCACTATAGTAATGCCCCTTAAAGTGTTTCAAACCTCCGAAATTTCCGTAAAAATGCTACAAAGGTGTAAAAAGTTGAAAAACAAATGTATTTAACAGAGTTCTCTTCCCTTAAACACCGCTCATCAACGACCGTTTTTTTTTCTTTTCTCTGTTTCACTTACAAGAAAGGATGATAAAAGAATTATCGAAAAGTATATCGCCAAATTTGCCATTTAGGCGTTTTTTTTTTTGTTTTTTTTTTGTGTGTGCCTCTGTAAGAATTTGCCAAAAATATCACCAAACTGGCCATTTTTTCAAAAGAATGCAATTATGAAAGTGGTAATAACACTATTCCACTACAAATTTAAATGTCGTGACCAGTATTATAGTGTAATTAAAAGTTGTCTGATGGTCCATACAATTAGTTGTTGTCATACAAAGCATATTTGAATTAAATTAATGAAGGTGTTGCCTGATAACGAATGAGATTTTAGCATACTTCAATTATACAACCCAAGGAATAGGTAACATATACGATAAGATTCTAATCTACCGATATAACTTACTATGCATAAAATGTATTGAAATTGTTACAAAAATCGCCTGTATATAATTGTAAATCGTGAGTATTTATTTTAAATTTCTATTTTTGTTTTTTTTTGTTTAACAGAGTTAGTACAGGTTAGGAAAAAAGTGAAAATCAATCATCAAAAACAATCGGGAAATTTCGAAGCATTTCCATCACGTGATTGGTTAATTGGATTTTGCTAGAAATTTCTGCCGCGTGACTCTAAAAGGAATCGAAAAATCAGTCCAGTATCATTGCTGTTCCGAAAATATCGGAGCTTTTGTTTACTTTCGCGGTGCCTGAATTATCGCTGTGTTCGAAGTTTTACGTTCCGATGCTTGTATTGAAGCTTGATAGCAATTGTTCTGTTGTTCGGAGAAGTTTTGTGAGCCTTCGAAGGAGGAATAAATTATAATTTTTATTTTTATTACAACTTTATTTTTATTAATTATTACAACTTTATTTTTATTAATTATTACAACTTAAAAATTAACTTGGTGAAAATTTCATAACACTATTTTCTGCTAAAATGAACAACTATTTTATCTCTTCAGGTTACTTATTTTTGTAATCAATTAACTTATTGTTTAAGGATTTAAACATTTTCAGTATGAAGATTAGCACTTTCAAAACGTTATACATAAAATATAAAACAACAAGGTGCGATTTTATCAGTCTACTTTGACGAATTCAAATTTTGTCTTATAGTTGTGTAATTTTTAACTATTCTGTATCTTGATAGAAAATAAGGGTTACCAAACTAATCAATCTTGTTTAATTACTTCAACTTTTAATTCTTCTTCGTTATTTTAGTTACTTCCACTTATGATCAACTAACCTATACATATTTACATACTGAAAAAGTGACATAATGTCCTTGTATTAATATAGAAAACAGAATTACTAACATTGTTTTTTAATAATGCTCAGTGTTTTGTAGCAGTTAATGAAAACACATTTTCCCTTTAGTCATGAGTCCGATTGGAGATTTGTATGTTATGTTAAATTTTAATGGACGTTTTTAACTTAGATATACAGGGTGTCCAGAAAAGGACTCCCTGATTTCAAAATTAAATATCTCGAAAACAAAGATCGATAGAGGAATGCAGTAAACGGTATGTTTATTGTGAAAGCTGTAAGAATTTTATACAGCAGTTTGAAATAATAGTTACAAAAGCTGCTAACAGATGGCGCTGTACGCTGTACAGCTCATTATCAGCATGCATAAATGAAATAATCGTATTAAAACATTCTTTGCAAAAAAATTAAATCACAATGTTTTCAAAATGTTCACCATTGGCACTACAGAGGTGGCGCAAACGAAGAATGAAATTTGCCATCACATTTCGTAGTGTTTCAACAGAAATGGATTCACATGCCGCACAGATCGCCGATTCTAGCTCGTCCAGCTTGGCGGGATGCTTCGGGTAGACAATGTCTTTCAATGTGCCCCACAAAAAATAGTCACAGGGAGTCAAATCCGGCGAATATGGAGGCCAATCCATGCCTGCACCAGTAAATTTGGGATATTCCAAAGCAATGACTCGATTCCCGAAGTATTCATCAAGAAAGCGAAACACTTGTTCGGTACGATGTGGTCGGGCTCAATCTTGCATAAACCATTCAGTACGTGGTCGATCCTCTAACACTTGCTGTGTGGCGACAAATTGTTCCAAAATTGCAACGTAACGTTCACTAGTGACCGTTTCTCGAATGAAAAAAAATGGCCAATAATGCCTCTGCTGCATATTGCAGCCCACACAGTAACTTTAGGAGAATACAGGGGTTTCGCTTCAGACCAATATGGATTTTCGGAACCCCAAAATCGCCAATTCTGTTTATTCACGAATCCATTCAGGTGAAAGTGTGCTTCATCTGTAAACCAGATGCAGCCAACATCAAATCCTTCACTATCAATCATTATGAGCATCTGATTAGCAAAGTCAATCCTTTGTTGCACAGCTCGTACGGGTATGGCATGGTGAGTTTGAATTTTGAATTGAAACATGTGTAGGCTCTTTCTCAGTATTTTCTGCGTGCTGGAACGCTTCAAACCAGTCTCAGATGCAATTCTCAGATGACATTGGATTTTGCTGAATAATTCCAGAAACTGTGGCGACATTTTCAGGCGTAACTGCAGTTTGCTTGCGGCCAACATTTCCCACTAGATCATCAGTTACGCTGCCTGTTCGTTGAAATTTGGCGAAGAGCGTACGAATGGTTTTCGCATCGGGTCCTTTTGGAACATTAAATCGTGCTTGAAAACTGCGCCTTGTTGCCGTAGGACTCTCTTTTAACCTGTGGTATTCTAGCACCAGAAAAACGCATTGTTCAATGGAGTACATGGTTTTAATCTCTTCCTTCAGTACGCTAACCTCCTTTCACGCTTCATTAGTGGAACTGATAGCTCTGGGCTTCGGATCACTATTTATACTAGGCATTACGTATGGCGATTACAACGCCCTCTGTTAACAGATTTTGTAACTATTATTTCAAACTGCTGTATAAAATTCTTACAGCTTTCACAATAAACATACCGTTTACTGCATTCCTCTATCGATCTTTGTTTTCGAGATATTTAATTTTGAAATCAGGGAGTCCTTTTCTGGACACCCTGTATATCCAGTAGCTAAGCATTTATCATTATAATGGCATTCAAACTTTATCTTAAAAAGAACATAGCTTTGTTGTTATTTATCATACATAAATCACACATTTGATTTGAAGGTTATGCGAGATGACACTGTTCCATGGTATTAATATAATAAAAACAATAAGTCGAATTTTTTAATAAGATTTTCTTTTTCAATTTACCAAATTTGTTTTTAATATTATTGTAAAATGTGTTGCAATAATTTTCATAGTCATTTATAACTAAATGCAGGAATAATATTTAATTTATAGATTACATAAAATGAAAAGCACACTTGGAAACAAAATCATAAAATGATTTTAATTATTTGAAATATTATACAGAACATAAACTAAATAGTTCATAATGATTAAAAAAACCATTTTAATTAATCCTCATATGAAGATAGGCTCTTCTGTAAATTTAAAAAACGTAATTATTTTTACTTTTCTTTTCGAAATGTGATTCCTCATTAACAGAAAATATCTCCATCGGTGACATTAGGTTTGAATGAGAATTTCGAATTGTAACGAATAAATATTTTAACATTTACCATCACATCATCTTTTCCAGAATATGGCGCATTAGAATACATAAAAAAAGTCTTTGTTAATTTTTTGAGGTTGCTCGTTTTACACTGAAAAGAAAAGGCAACAATAAAAAAAAAAAAAAACACACACAAAAAAAAAACATTTTGGACAAGAACTATTTAATAGTTCAGGTTTAAATTTCATCCAAATTGTGAATATTTTTTGTTATTTTATACAAAATTAATTCCTTATATACAGACATATATTTGCAGATGAGAAAAGATTTTACGTTCATTATTTTGTTCATTTATTTAAAAAAAAAAAAAAAAAAAAAAAAAAAAAAAAAAAAAACACCGAGAATTTTTCTTTCTAAGTTGATAAATAGATGCGATGGAAATAATCGAGGGAAAATTAATTTCTTCTACGTTTTGTGTATAATTTCTTTTGTACCGCAATTAATTTTTATAATGGCTTAATTTGATCTCCACAATTTATTTGTTTTTAATGATCATATTACTTAAACTCTCTTTACTTTAAGTGCATTTTTGATAAATGGCACATTTTTTTCCCCTGGTAAATGGGTTAAAAAGGCTCGCAATTAATATTTGTGTGTTTTAAATTGCTTTGTTTATAAAAACTTAAATGCACTTAATAATATTTAAGTGCTATTTAGCATAGGCAGGAGGTGAGTGAAAATGTTCCTCAATTGTTATTGGTATCGTAAAACACATTATGAATAAACTTAAAATCTTAAATACGAAAATTTCCTAATAGTAAGACTTACACATTGACATTAATATGTAATGACTCATAATTATATGTGCTTAAAAGTTTACTATCTTTATTTATTTTCTAATTTCCTTTTGAAGCGATGGTTTCAAGAAGTTTTCACTAAAGTGATATTTTGGTCTGCATACATGCGCAAGGGTACTGTGTGACCTATCTGATGGGTGTTTGATAAAAAGAACTACTCTCTCTCTCAGGTTTTATTTCGGGATGGCTCTTGAGTTGTGCTCGTCCGAGTTTCTCTTCATAGGAAGAAAAATGTAAAACTAATGCGACTCAAAACCTCTCGAATTTAAAACTAATAGACGTCACTACCACAAAACCTGTTTACACCCACCACTGGAACGATTAGCAACCGACCCACGCCCCTTGGAGGAAATAATGAAATTTACGATTGGGGGATGACATTTTAGAAACACTTCTTAACTTTCTTTAATTGACTAAAAATAGTCGCTTTAATAAAATTATCTGATTTAAGAATAAAGCAGCTTTTAAATGATTACAGAAAGGCAGATGTAAAATACATTAAAGATAATAGCATTAAACTTGTTGGTACATCTGACAAATGGATTCCTCTTCTTAAACATCCCAAGTCTTCAGTTTTTAACTATTAGGAGTACGAATTAGGGACAGGCACGTACTAAGGTGGAAGGATTGTATTTGCATGGACAATGAGATCCTAAAAGTCACCAAATAGCACCCCTGTGAAAAAAGAAAACAGAATGAAAGAAGATTCTGAGGAGGTCCTTAGCCCACAAAGAGCTGGATTTGAGAAACATTTCTTAACTTTTTTTAATTGATTAAATTTAATTTTTATTGAATTCCCTGGTTTAAAAATAAAGTAGCTTTTAAATAGTTACAGAGGGGCAGATATAAAATACATCAAAGTGAATTATATTAAATTTGTTGGACGTATATTCCAAATGGAATCTTTGATATCCAGGGTCTTCAATTTCTGACTAATAGGAGTACAAGTTAGGGACAGGCACATATTAAGGTGGACGGTATCGTAACGCATTTACGAGGACGATGAGATACAAAAAGAGTCATCAAATAGCACCCTGATGAAAAAGACAACAGAATGGAAGAAGATTTTGAGGAATTCCTTAGTACACTAAGAACTTGACATTTGAGAAACACTTCTTAATTTTTTTTAATTGGCTAAAAATGTTGTGTTATGAAATGCCCTGATTTAAAAATAAAGCAGCTTTTAAATAGTTACAAAGGGAAAGATATAAAATACATTAAAGTGAATCGCATTAAATTTGTTGGACACATCTTCCGAACGGATTCTTTAATATCCAGGGTCTTCAATTTCTGTCTAATAAGAGCACAAATTAGGGACAGTCACATACTAAGGTGGACGGATTGTATTTACGAGGACTATAAGATCCTAAGAGACCAAATAGCACCCTGGTAAAAAGAACAAAATGGAAAAAGATTCTGAGCAAGTACTTAACCCACAAAGAGCTGACATTTAAGAAACACTTTTTAACCTACTTTAATTGACTAAAAATAATTGTGTTAGAAAATTTTGTGATTCAAGAATAAAGCAGATTTTAAATAATTACAGAGAGGCATGTATTAAATGCATTAAAGTTCGTTACTCTCAATTTGTTGGACATATCTTCCGAATGAATTCTTTAATATCCAGGGTCTTCAATTTCTGACTAATAGGAGTACGAATTAGGGACAGGCACAGACTAAGATGAACGGATTGTATTGACGAGTACTATGAGATCCAAAGAGTCACAAAATGGAATACCCTGGCAAATATGTAAATGGGAATCAAAGGAGATTCTGAGGACGACTTAGTCCATAGAAGAATAGCTGTTATGTATTATAAGTATAGGAAGTAGAGGTTCACGATAATGTCATTCCTCAGAATCTCCTTCGTACAAAGTATGAATTTTGGTGGGGAGGAGGAGGTGTGTGAGGCGGGGGAGGAGGCGGCATGCTGTACTGTAATGTCTTGTGATTTAAAAAAAAAAATCAAAGAATGGATCAATATTTTTCTTTCATTTTATACGATTTTGAAAATTATATCTATTTGAAAACTTGAAGACAATTGAGAATTTCAATTAATTTTTCTTTCTATTTTTATTAGACGCAAAACAATTAGGAATATAAGTTACGAACCCAGTTTAACCTCTTGCGATGAATTTGAAATTACCCGCAATCCCCAAAGGAAACTGATTTCTCCAGTTTTTTTTTTAAACCCGTTCACACTGTTGCCACCTTTGTTTTCGTAAATGCAAATGTGGAAAGTTTTATACGCAAACCTTCTAATTATTTTCTCATTTCCCCGGCAAAAAGAAAATTGTTCCCACCAAACCCGTTATCATAATGCACCTTATCATTATCTGGTGAGAGAATTTCCGGTGAATGAAAGAATAAGAATGTGATAAGATGAGTTTAGTTGTTTCCAAAAAAGGGAGTAAAGCCTACCCTCATTGTTTTCCCGTAAGTGTCAAGGGAAAAAAATGTCTCAAAAAGTTTTTCTTTCCAAAGAAAATGTTTCACGAATTCTAAAAAAATGGCATAATGCATAATCATTACCTGAAAGTAGTTTACAGAAATTACCTGGATCTTGGTTCAGTTTTTCTGTTTTTCGGTATTATTTAGTTTTCAGTGAAGAAATAGTTGGATTACTTTTGAGGATTGAATCAATTTAAGTTAAAATAAATGGCCATCACAAAGTTGTTTATCGGTTTTCTTTAAATTTTCATTGTATTTTAAGTCAAAGATTTAGAATTAAATATATTTAGTGTACTTTTCCAAATGATCAGCTATGTTAGCAACGATAAAGTATTGAATTTAATAGTTTAACTATCATTCATATTTTACCTTCTAGAGAAGACATAATAATATTATTAGAATTCAATGTATCTCTCTGAACGTGAAATTGCTTTTTTTCGAAATAGAAATACTCCAAAAAGATGTCATATATTTATTAAAGAAAATTACAATTTACTTAATGCTAGTCATAATAAGCTTAATAATAAGTCAATTAAGTCGAATAGAATTATTTTTTAAAAAATGAAAGAAACAAGATGAATATTTGCGAAATCTCCCTAGAAAAATCCCAACATTAATCTAAACCATTGAAAAAAATTCAAAAGTAATAAAGCGAACTGTTTTACAATGTATAAATACGTATTATACATACCAGGAAAAGAAAACTATGGTTGCGAAACATGTATAACATTTAATTACTCTATTAAACGATACTGCATTCGAATTGTACATAGACATAGATAATGTAATTTGCCGTTATCGTTTTCATGTTTTCAATAATTAAAAAAATTTTCAGTTTGGAAATATTTTTTATAATATTCATTACATTGTAAAAAAATAACCAGCCAAGATGGAAAAATTGCTGATATGTTTTTTTTTTTTTTTATTTTTTTTAAAATTTTTTTTTTTATATTTTTTTTTTTTATAATTATTACGTTATTCTTTCGAGCAAGTAATCAGATGAGAAAAAGTCGTTGATGAGAAATGCTCATGGGAAGAGAACTCTGCGTTACAGACTTTTTTCTCTGTTTTCCAATTTTTAACGCCCTTATCAAATTTTTACAGAAATTTCGAAGATTCGGATGTTTAGAACACGTTAAAATGCATTATAACAGATTAAAAAAAAAAAAAAAAAAAAAAAAAAAAATCACTAGAACCGTTTATGGCGATTTCTGAAAGACTTAAATTTTTCAATGGCAACTACCTTTTAACGAATTTTGACGAAAACCTTAATGACAGGTCCCATGAACATTATGCATTATGCTATTAACCAGTATGCAAAATTTGAACATCATATATCAATTCTTTCGGGAGTTATGCTGAATACATACAGTTAACAATTAAACCCTTTTTAGTAGCATGAGTAACATTTTAAATTTACAGAAAAAATCAAAATTCGTCAAAGAAAAATGTACTGTATATTTCTTACTAAAGAAGTATGATGAACAATGAACTTTGTTTATTTAAAAGATTGATCCTATAGAAGAAATTTTTATGAAAATTACTTTAATTATAAACATTATCAAATGATCTTTTGCATTGGTTTTCATTATTAAAATTTATAATAGCAAACCATATAGTAACAAATGCATAATTAAGTCTGTTTTCAGGGATTATAACACAAGGTATGTAAGCTATTACAAAACATATAAATCTTATTAAATTATTCATTATATTTTAAATTACTTATATTACTAAAATAGTTTAATGCAAAACACATAGTATAAATGCACTACTACCTTGCCTGTGAAAATGCTTAATGTTATCAATGAAATTAAAAAAAATAAATATAAAATTTATATCACAAGAGTTAAAATAGAAATTTGAAGCTCTTTTTTCAATTACTTATATTATTGTTAACAACTTTTATTGTAAAAGATATATTATTTCATAATTTTCTCAGATTAATTTTTTATTCATCGACAAAGCCTGTATTCAATCATTATATTATAAGGGCAATTCTCTGCTGTAAGTACGAGACATTTTAGATCTTTTTTCTACTTTTAAACAAATTAGAATTCTAAAATTATTATGAATCTAGCAAAGGAAAATTCCCGCATTTTTTAAAAACGAGTGAAATTAGTATATATTTATAAAGAATTTCTTTCTGATTCTAAATATTTAAACAAAAGTTCTTTAAAATAATCAATTATTTAAATATTAAGAATAGAAAATGACTCAAAACCGAGCCAAAACCAGTTCGATCAAAACAGTCAACAATGTCCGTGACGTAAAGAGAACCCAATCGTTTCTATGGTTATCGTGAGGTTTCTACCAAATAGTTGGCGTTGAAAGAGTTGGCATTGGTAGACCATTGCCACATTCAGTACAGTTTGGAGGGTTTTGCGAGAAACTTGCAAATCTGGTTTCCGCTGCTGCATTTCAAGCCAAGATGTTTGCGAAGCCGTGACGTCGCATTCAATGCCAGAAAAATGATTCGTTTTCTCACCAACATTTAGCAAGGTAATTTTGATCGCAAATTAAAAAAAAAAAAGAAACAGAAAAAAAGAAAAAAAAAAAAAAGAAAAAAAGAAGCGCATTGAGCAGAAATGTTTGTGTTTATGGCCTTTTCGAAACATTTAGAATTGAATAAAATTGTTTTTAAAAAATGCAGGAGTTGTCCATTATGCTTTTGTTTTGTATAGCTCTATTTGGTGACAAAGATATGGAAAAATAAGTATTTTAACTAGGTCAAATATGCATTTATATCGTCTGACGCGAGGGACAATCAAGTAATATAATATAAATGGAAACATAACTATTAGATTAATCTTAATTTTATAATTGTTATCTATTTACGAGTAGAAAAAAGAGCCAAAATGTCCCGTGCATCAGTCAGAGAATTGCCCATAACCCTTCTTAATCCCAAAGTTATTTTGAACGAATGAAATTGTGTTTAACTAATTCACAATTCTGGGCTACCACGTAACCACTGAGTAGAATGACCTGAAATTTGAGGACCTGAATATACAGAAGAGTGATAACGGTATGGCAAAAGAAAAGAAAAAAAAAAAAAAAAAAAAAAAAAAAAAAAGTTTGGTATATGTGTTTTCTTAAGCCATAATTATTTCCACCTTTTTCGTATATATTCAGTGAAATTTAAGATCATTCTTCCCAGTGGTTCATCTTTACATTTTTCTTATAGTTTAATTTTAATTATAATCCTCCTGCATTTCGTATCAAAGACAAAAGTCATTTCGAATTTAGACAAGATAACAAGGATAACTGGATTAAAACTCTCAGTTATCATCTTACATAACATCTAATGAGCTTAACTTGGATTTCAGACCACAACTAAGATCTTTACTTACGATTACTTAACATAAAATATCCTTGTGATGATACATATTTTTAACGAGATTAAAATATAAATATAAAGGTGAGATTAAATTCTAAATTTTTTTTTGTTTCTTTAATACATATAACTAACCTTATTTTATTCTTTAAGAAATTAGAAAATTATGTAATCTGTTATCATGTGCTTTTCTCATATTAAAATTAAAAGCAAATCAAATTTAATATTACTTTAACGGCAACGCAACGCTTTTTTAGGTACGTACATAATGAAATTATAACATTAATTAAAAGTTTACAAAACCGGAAAAAATTAATTAAGTTTTGATTTAAATGTCTCAAAATTTTATCTTTTATCAATGCATCTTCTAATATTTAAAAACTTGTATACCGAAGAAGTACATACAGGGAATCTTCAACAGGAACTAAAATAAAAATATTTTAATTGCATAGAAGGCTGTTTACATTGCGAACTTTATCCTTAAACTGTTAATCGAAAAATGCAGTTTTCTTTTCTTGGCTAATTGCGCTTTAAGGATCTGGCACTGCCTAATTAAGGACTATAAGTTTACTTAAGATGTAAGATTACTTTTTTTTTATTTGTGACAAAGTGTTGCTTGATTAAAGTCTTTCAGCGTAGAGTTACAAGTTTATTTTAAAATTAAAATGCTGATTAAGGGATAACTGCATGCATGGTGAAAGTTGTATAAGTTTAATTATTTCATCGATCTATGATATTCTGTTCACTAATTGAATCTGATAATAATTTATAATGTCAGGTTTATGTATTATTTAGATCGATTAAATTTCGGGATTTATATGTTGTTATGTTTGATAATTTAAGGTTTATTGTAGTTTTGGATTTGTTATTGACTCATTATTAACATATTGATTGATTACAGCGGTATTACCTGATGTCGGAAACAGGGGTACTGGGAAGATTGATCAATCCATGCCGAAGCCGAAACTCAAGCATCTTTCCAAAATACACGTTTTTTTTTTAATATATATATATATTTTTAAATAAACATGTCAAAACTATTAAGAAGCATTTTTTTACCATCCGTCCTTTCTTATAAAAG
The DNA here is from genome assembly GCA_963978545.1 of Linyphia triangularis. Classification (NCBI taxonomy): domain Eukaryota; kingdom Metazoa; phylum Arthropoda; class Arachnida; order Araneae; family Linyphiidae; genus Linyphia; species Linyphia triangularis. The sequence continues at coordinate 25,931,906 of OZ021728.1, forward strand.
TTTATTTAAATTTTAAAACTCCACATTAACGTTTCAAAACTTCAAGTATAGTGTACTCGGCGCTGGGTGAGATTGGCCAAGATCTGTAGCAACGACCAGGCTACAACAGTCCACATAGTGACGGACCAGTGTTGAACGATATTAGACAGCATATTTGTGCTACTGAGGGATTGAGTTTGTAATTAACAAATTTGAACTCCATGATAAGAATGATTCAACTAATATAGGGTTAATAAGTTTTTATCATCACATCCTCTTACACAATCGATTCTTACAATTAGATCGATTTTTTTATTCGGCTAATTATTCGATAGAATGACTTTGGTTTAGAACGTTACATCCATTGAATCGATTAGATTGATTCTCACAAAGAAATCAATAAATCAAAAAATCAAATTACAAGATTTTCAATAAAACATTTATTCAGAGAATATATCAAGTCTCAAGATTACAAGTAATTTCGAGCATAAATGCCAGATAAATAAATTTTAAAATGCTTTCAAAATTTTACCTCGTAATATATTATTTCATACATAAAATTAAGTAAATACCACTAGCTAAAATTTATTCTGATATATTCATTCATGCATAAAAGAAATGTATACTTATTCTCTCAAATAAAAATAATAAGCATATTGCTTGAATCAACTCAATGTAATCTTTCTTAGTTTGATTGCGACAAAAATCAATAAACTTTAGTCACTAATGACTAATTAATTTTACTCTTAGACATCCTTCATAAATTCTGTACAAATGACTGAAATTACGGCTCCCAGCTTTCGCAAAATAAAATATACCTCTCTCCTGTAAACCATATTTTGAATTCCAATCTCATCGTTGTCTGTATGATATATCGAAAACACTTGATTATATTTACGATTTTCTAAGCCCAAATTGCACTCCCCAAGGCGTCTTGATTACTATCGTTTTTTAGCTTTTCTAAGCTCTAATTAAAATAAAAAGAAAACCGGAAAGTTGAATTCATTTCACTTTATTTCCTTTCCTGCTAATACAAGACGATTTATGATTTCTCGTTAGTCGATTTGGGATTGAATGTACGGGATGGCTAATTACTGTAAGATCGTTCTGAGACGTAGTAGTTGGAGGCATTATGTCGTTTTAGTCAATAATCTTCAAAAAGTGACGTTGCGTAGCTGAGAAAGAAAAAATGAAGTGATGCTGATGGTATTTTTTTAACGCTTTCTCAAACATCTGTCGACTTTGGTGCTCTCGAGAAAATTGAGCGTCTTAATTAATCACTTTCTTAAGAAAGTGATATTTTTGCTTAAGGAGGTGAAGTTACCCACTCTCTCTTTTTGTATTTTGAAATATCTTTCTGAACTACGAGCAATTAATGGTTTGCTATTAAAAATCTATTGCGAGGATATCATTAATTTTTTTTTTCTGCTAAATATTTATTTGGTATGTACTAATTATTGAATTTCACTTTAGTTTTATTTAAAACATATTACAAACTTTATAAGGTTTTTGCTGAAATGCTTTAAAATTGTAACTAAATACTTTTAATTTAAGCCATAAAAATTTTGCATACTGATTCAATTATAAAAATTAGAATTTTGTTTGGTTTGTATTCAAATATATTCTTTTAATATTTTTTAGATATATGCTTATTTTTTGCTTACAAATAAACTTTAATTACTAAAGTAAAAGTATAAATTACATTTTGATAGGAGTTTTCAATTTATCCGAGTGTTTTAGAGAGTTCACAACTTATATTATTGTTATAATAATCGAATTATAATTGCTGAATTTATAGAGGAATATATAACTTGTTTTACAGACCTGTAATATAAATTTCCCAAAACATATTGTATAGTGTTTATTGTTTTTTTTGCTTTTTCGTAAATTCTTTAGTTTATTTTTAATTAATTAACAGTAAAAATAAGCTTCAATATTTGTTTTAACTACTGACATTTGTTCCTTTTTGAGGCAAATCTACAAAAAATAAAATGTTCTCAAATTATGCAACCAAAATAAAATGTAAAAGAGTGAACAATTTAAGAATCGTTCTTAGTGGAAGATTTACGAATCAACCACAAATTTAAAAAGAGTCAGCATTCACTAACCTTTTACACAACGCAATTCCTTCACCTACTTTTGGGAAGAAATAAACATTTGACTCATTATATCATCATGTATAATATTCAACCAGATTGTTACGAGAAATTGCTACAGAAAATGTGCCACATCAGTAGCTTCTTCTCTTTTTTTAGTTTATAGTGAAATAAGAAGACAATTTCCAAGCAACATCAATAATATTTCAATCAGAACTCAATAACATAATTATAAATTTTTTTTTGATTGATATGATGAATAGTTAGTTTTAGATTGTGATTGAGAAATTGAAAAATCACGCCTAGAAATGTCAATTTATTGTTGTAAAATATTATTTGACTTCTGATACATTGTTTCTGTGTGAAAACATTAAAATATAGATTTTTAATTGTATTGTAAGCAATTGTGTAATGTCAAAACACAGAGTTCGTCAAAATGCGTGAAATCTGTGTGAACACGCATTTGAAATCAATTTCACCCCATAGAATCAACCTCATGCTTGAATTCATGCATCGGTAAATCATGGTTAAATTTTTAGACATAATCATCCATTTTATGAAAACAGAGATCATCCTAGCCGTTTTTCGAAGGCCGGTGGTACCTCCCTGCCCTTTTTCTTTGAAAATATCATGCTTTTCTGAAAAAATGCAAAAAATTTCGTTTATTTTCTAACGGGATTCAATATACGAATCACCCCTTTCGAAATCGCCAGTTACGCATGCGCGTTCATGTTCAAACTTGCCTCGCATAGAACAGTAACTGACTGAAGTCATTGAATGGCTGCTGAGACCACGTGCCGCATTAGTATATAAATTGTAGGGAGGCGTCCCACAATTTCCAAATGTAATTTCGTACGTTCCTTAATTAAGTGTAATTCTCCGGCTTTTTACCATGGTTTCTTGCTCAAAAGTGAGAAAAAAAGGTAACCTCATGCGTGAAATCATGTAAAATGTAGATTAACACTATGTCGTCCGCACCTCTAATCAGGATTATTTTTTTGGCGCCGGTAGGACTGGTTTAGAAGTTCAGATCATTTCGCCTATGTCTATCGCAGGCGTTTTATTAAGATTTTTGAGCTATCGTAAATCGTCAAGTTTTACTTCTCCGTCATTGGCGCGATAGTTTTCGATGTGTCGCCAGCATTTGCCTGATAGTTTCGCGGGGCACCAACGTGGTGTCACCGAACGACTGAGTGTTAAGAGTTACATTAAGATTTATAACCATTAAGTGTTTTAGTAAGCATTTAAAAAGCATATTTCCGCTCTGATCCTCACGATCGTGCATCACTGTTAATGTTGTAGTTATTAGTTTTGTTAAAAAACTTATTTTGCTTTAATTAAAAAAAAATAATAATTTAAAAATTACTCTTTGGATTTTAAAAATACCCCTTAAAATTTAGAGAAGGGATGAAAATACCCTTTGGAAATATTTAACTGGCGAACACTGTCAAAACGTAACTTGGTGAAATTAAGTAAAATTATGTGAAAATATTATTTACCGAAGTGGAACCAGAGAATAATATTATAAAAAAATAATCATTAAACAGGTGTGTGGAAGAGTATAAATTGAGAAATGAGACCAAACCCATTAGGAATGAATTTAATTTTAAGTTGTAAATTATTTAAGTTTAACGGCAACGTATGCTGATTCAACAAGTAGTTAATGTGTATAAAATAAATTTTCGATAACCCACCTTAACCTTTGCTTTGATCCAGTAACTAAAAGATTTAAAGATAAGACCTACTAACAGTTTAAAGGAAGGTTAAAGTCTTAGGCATGAAAATATCTCTCTGTATATCCGAAAAGGGTCAGCCGAAGTAGCCAGATTCATTTTTAGTTTTTGGTGATATATTGCCGCTCAAAACAAAAGCACAATGATTAACAGTATACAGCGCAAGATTACCCCCCCCCCCAATGTCTGAGCATGAAATATATTACCACAATACATTTCAAATTTATTTCTTGGCAAAGATTCGTCCCCAACAATTCTATTGAAAGAGGTTTCTCCTTCACATTGTAGGGTCATTTTCGTTTCGAATTAAGCGGCATTAATTTCCCTCCTTCTGATTACGGAGTCGTTTTGGTCATTAAGAGCCCTTCTGATATGAACATATCTCAATAGAAGATTGCCAATCTAAAGGAGAAGGAAAGTCTTAAGAGTTATTATTTCATTCTTGGGTGCATAAGGAGCTTAACTGGAAGGCAAGACGCCTTCTGGTTGGGATTTTAAATCAGTAGATTTGACTGTAGTTTTCGCTGAATCTTCCAGAGTATTGGAGGATCGTTTTCGTGTAGATGATTTACAATTAAGTTAAAAATTGACTATAATGGGATATTAAATTGTAATAAAAATAAAAATAAAGAGGATATTTGAGTGGAATTTTATAGAAGTGTATAGTTTTTACCCTTGGTTAGTCGTGCTGTTGACAAATGTCCCCCAATCTCAATTTCTTAATAGATGGCAGCACATGATCAACTTCTTAATTTATTTTTAAGTTATTTAAAAAACTTTTTTTAATTTTTACTTTATTTTGTTCAATAATGTTGTGCTTTTAATGAAAATACCCACTTACTTCGATATTTGGTCACGAATGTAATGGTATTTACGAAAATTTGAATTTGGGGGACATTTGCCCCCCCACACGACTAACCGCGAGACAAAAGAGTGCTCGCCTTACCAAGGGTTAAGAAGTAATATTTACTGCAAGACTATCTGCTCTAAATTTTAGTAGTAATCTTTTAATGGAGATTCGGTAAACGTCTTTCCAAATACAGTTTGGACAGACTCATATTTTAACCATTGGAAATACTGACTATTTATTGTCAATGATGTTAAGGCCAAGATTAATAAACTGGTTTTCCACTTAAGATTTTATAGGTAATCAAATTTTTTTTAATTAGAATAATTTTAAATTTTTTCCAAATTTCATCTGATTTCTTTTTTGTTTTCTAAAATTCGCTAACAATTTTCATAGGATTTAAATTATGTATTTAATCATTTTTAAAGTTAGGCTTTATTTTAAGGTTTTTATAAACATATTTTCTAATAAAAATTTAGTAATATAAAACAGAATTTATCACATATTATTAAAAAGATATTTATACATTGCAATTTTGGTCTTTCAAAACAAAAAAATGCACTCGCTTTCACCTGCAGTTTTTATCGAAGTATGTATGTTTCTTTAAAATGAAGCTTTTCTTCAGTTTTTATATTATTTATAAATGGAAATGATATTATTTTAATTTGTTTAAATTCAAAATAGTTTGAATACTTAAAATAATTTCATTTTAAAATATTCTATTGGTAATTAAATTTTTATTGTGAAGTTTAAGTTTTCCAATAATGAACATGTTGGTGATTTTAAAAGTTATAGAGGTGGACATTATAAGAATTGAAAGAAATACTTATTATTTTAACTTTAAGATAGTTTTCATTAGACAAAATATAGCTATTATTTTCCTCATTGTTTATATGTAAATAAGTATAGATGTCAACACCAAAGATTTTACTTGTTAATTTACATGATGATAGAAAAATACACTAAAATATTTTCAATAGGAAATTAGATGTAATACCAAAATTATTTTATTTAAGATAAGCACACAAATTTAAAACAAGTAACAAAATGTAAAAAAAATGAAATGTGTGTTTATCACAGTATTCTTTACATAGAACTCAAACACCTATTAGCATTAAAGCTCAAATTTCTAAAGTGCAAGTATTTCAAAAACGTCCTCGCATCTAATTTGAATAACACAGAATGCATCATACAAGTAACCATCAGCTTCCCAGCAAAAATGTCTTGCAGCTTATGTAAGTGGAATACTAATAACATCTCGCTTCTTCGAATAACAATTTGTGGTTCTCCTAACACAAAGAGCTTCTCTATTAGTTCTTCTAAGGCTCTTGTGGAATGATTCAAAGAACAACTTTTGCAGTAACTTTCTTTTAGCCTTTCCAATTAATTTCATATTTCTTTCTGGCTTGGAGCACAGAACAAAAAATAAATAACTTGGGCACGTTTCTGTAATGGTTTCTTGATGGTTTCTCTGGACTCGCTGATTAATTCTTCTATACAGAGGCCAAGTCGGTAGCACTTTTATTTATTTCCGATCTATTTTTTTTTTATCTTCGTATCTTTTGGTTGCTTTTTGTTCGCGTGATGTGGCAACAATCGGCGTTATGAGAAGATAAACCGAACAAGATAAAGCTGCGTGTTTCGTGTCTTCTTTTTATCGTTCTGCGTTCTTTTGCTGATGCGTTCTTTTGCCAATTATGGCTTTGTTCGGATATTATTAGATACCAAACTTTTTGAAACAGAAGTATTAATTTTCACCCAGTTTGAAAAGTTACAATAAAGGATATTAAGTTTTAAAAGTTGGAGATAAAAATGCTATACTTTCGATACATTGAGACACGTAGAATTGAATAGAAACTTTCTTCCATTGCAATAATATATTTCTATATAATCGTACAAACAAGTGAATTATAAAAGAAAACCAGTCGTACTTTTACAGCTACTGTCACTAAAAAGTCTCTACCATACGTATTTTTAATGATGTATGTTAGACTTAGATACCGAATACGTACAGTGAATGAAGTAACCTAACCTTCGTTTAAATTAACACTGATGGATACCAATAACCCTAACAGTTAGAAGGTTTTTTTCGTAAAAAAATGCCGTCATTGGTGAGTTTCTGACAAACTTAGCAAGAAAACTTGTTACCGAATATCTAAGTTTCTATGCGATATTTTAATTACCAAATAGAATGTAAATTTCCTTAGCGTTACCATAGAAGCATTTTTAAACAAAAATTGTATGTACTGCTATTAATACTATTATACCTTCAATCTGATACATGACACATGTCCGTAGTATTTAAAGTTTAAGATTTAGGAATGGAAAATTGACTTCTGATCATTTAAAGTTCTTCCTGTCATAATTTTTCAAATTGGGAATTCGTCTCGGATGGACTTTGTAATTGATATACTACATGTGTATTTAGTATTTATCGTTTTATAAGGGAATTTATATACCACACTTGTATTTAGTATTGATCGTTTTATAAGGGACCTCGGAGAGACCCACGAATCAACGCAGCCTTTCTATCTACATTAGTGTAGTATATAAACTAATTGCATGATTTAAATTTTGTTCAATAACTCAGATATTATTAATATGACTCATGGCCTTTTTTATTATAATTTTTTTGAGGAAATTGCGTTCATTGGATATTTCGCCATCAACTAAGTTCCTATTTATACAAGTAAGTTCAAGAATATTTTAATATCAGATTGTGTTGGAGTGAAGAATTGCAGCTCAAGAATATTTTAATCTCAGATTGTGTCACCGTTATGGATCATAAATAATCTAAATGTTTTCTATGTAGTTTATAGGGAAACGAGAATGGGAAACAGGAGGCTAACGACTTTTGTGAAGTTTGAAAAATGAAGTTGCTAAAGCCTTATGCAATACTTATGATGCTTTTGACTTTGTCCTTAAAATATCGAATTCTTATCGACGCCATGCAATAACCATGCAAAAATATAAATTTTTCTTAGGTTCTACAACAGACTGTCTGTTTCTGACATCCGAAGTTCAACTGTTATAATATACAACCAATCGGTTATAATATACAGTTGTTATAATATGCAAACAATGTGAAGTGAAGCAGAGTTCTGCAGTCACTGGGGCTCGATCTTGGGACCTTTGGTTTTCCAGCCAGATGCTTTGCCGCTATGCAAAAGAGTACTCCAGTGCATAAAAGCTTTATCTTCTATTTGAAGTCGTCACCACAAATGTATTCTAAATAGGAAATGATGGATGCATCACTAAAGAGCAATTATACTGCAATAAAAATATGTAAATTTAAATGTTTTACTTAAATGGGGGTGGGGGTGGAGTAGAAGGGGAAAGGAGTGTTACATTGTACGAATAGCCTTCTTGACCGTCAAAATTGATTGATGGATTAGGTGCATAAAGTGTTGTTAGTTGCTCTTTTAATAACTTAAACATTGCTTTTATTCATTTGCACGCGCCCTTAATGCGTTTTGGAGAGTAAATTCTAATTTTGATGGATCAGCCTCTACTTATGAAGTAAAGAGTTTTGGTTTTAGAAGTAAGTCAAATGATCACGTAAGGATCGAATTTGTGAGAAAAAAATTGACAGGAGGTAATGGAAGTATCGTTGGAGAAAAGCAAAAATAAATAACGTTTATTGTTGAAAAGGCTAATGATAACTTTTAAAAATTGTCTACCAATCAATAAAAACTTCGTAATATTTAAAAAAAATTTAACATTTTCTCATACTTACAAAATGGTAACTAAAAGCACATATTTTGTAGTTTCAGTTGCTATTGCAAAATTAGATTAAAAGTTAAACATAAGAAAACTCTACGATGGTTTATTCTAAGGTTAGGAATCTTAAAAAACCCGAACAAGATGCCTTTTAATAATAAAAGATTCAAATAGAATGAAATTGGTATTTGGGAAAATTTGCAAGAGGAATAATATTAGAATACTTAATAAAATAAGAGAGTTTTGCAAAGAGGAAGTCCTAGTAAGGATTATTACCTATATTCACTATGTTACAATCTTCTTGCCCAGTGCATTCAGAAACTACTTACTATAAAACCTTGAAATTTGGTGAGTAGGTATAAAAATGATCACTTATTGAAATGACAAATAAAAAACTCGAAAATAGCGTTTAATATATTTTATATTTGAAATCTTTAGATCAATGCATATGCAGTGGCTACACCTGGGTTTTTTGATTGCTATTTTAATTTTCATTCATAATAGTTAGACATTAAAGGAAAACAATTTGTCATTTCATTAAGTGATATTTTTTGACACACTCAAGGTTTTATAGAAAGTAGTTTCTAAATGCACTGGGCTAGAAGATTGTAACATAGAGAGTATAGGGAATGAACCTTACTAGGACTTCTTTCTTCAAAACGTGTCACGCTACGTCATGGTTGCGTAGCGTGCTAAAATTACGTCACATTTCTGCCTTCCCCCTAAAAGTCAATTTAATTAGTTTGACCATGTCCCTTTTGTTTCTGAAATTTAGGAAAAAAAAAATGCATATTTAATAACTTTGTAGTTTTTAAATTAACTGAGATAGAATAAAGTTCGACTTATTGCAAATTAACTTTTATTTATATTATTTGTGGTCAATTCATCTAATCAAATGTATGAAACCAATATCTTTTAAACTTTATATTAAAAAGAGAACTACCGCTAAAGTAAAATTGATACGTCACAAAAGCGATTACCCATCTCCTTTCTTTGTCACGGGCCATCACATTGGACAAACAACATCCCTCCTTCCACTTCGCATGACGTAATTTATGTACAACCCCTTATATACAATTAAAAGTTTTGAAATATTGGTTGGTTGTATTCAGATTATCTGGCGCCGTCAGCTACACGAGGGCTATAATGCGCCGAAACATTCGTCATTAGACAAGCCAATATACATTTACAAACACCCATGCCAACACGGGACTCGAACCCCCAACCTCGCGGTCTAGAAGCCAGCATGCTATCCACTATACCGTTTGGTCGGCTTTGATATATTGAAACAGCTGATATAATAATACAGTATAGGCAATAAAAATAAAATACTCAGCTATGGTTGGAGACTACGTCATTTTTATTAAAAAAGATTTTAGAAATATACTTTGATAAATATATATTGGTTAGAAGTAACTGTATAAATACACTTGTTTCAGATGAAGATGAAATCTTTTATAAGGAAAGATTAGAAAATTTTCAAGTTTCATAAAATCAATGATTTAGAAATTCAAAGTAAATATTCACTTATTGGATATTATTGTTCTTGTTTTGAACATTGAAATTCAAAAAAATTCCCGCATTTTTTAAAAACGAGTGAAATTAGTTTATATTTATGAAGAATTTCTTTCTGATTTCAAATATTCAAACAGAAGTTCTACAAAAAAAAAAAAAAAAAAAAAAAAAAAAAGTTATTTAAATATTAAGAAAGGAAAATGTCACCAAACCGAGCTAAAACCAGTCCGTTTAAAACACTGAACTATAGCTGTGACGTCAAAACTTCCTTCTGTTTCTATGGTTATTGTTAGGTTTTTGCCAAAAAGTTGGTGTGTGTTTGGTATCGGTGTTTAGTAGACAATTGAAATATCCCATACCGGTTGGCGCGATTTGCGAGAAACTTGCACAACTGGTGCGTTTCAAGCCAAGTTGTTTGAGATGTAGTGACATCACATTCAATTCGAGCCGAATGAATAGTTTTCTTGCCAAAGTCTAACAGGGGAACATTGATTGCAAATCAAAAAATGAAAAAGCGCATTGAGCAGAAATTTTTGTGTTTATGGCCTTTTCGAAACATTTAGAATTGAATAAAAAATGTAAGAAAATGCAGAAATTGTCCATTTAGTGCGAGATTTGTTTCGATGCACTTTTCATCAAATCAAAATGCTTATTAAAACAAGTGAGTTTATCACTTACTGAAAATATTTTAAATCATTTGTCAATAATCCTAACATATTTACTTACATTCCGATGTTTATAAGACAGATAAAATACCTGCCCAGTATAATCTATAACTTCTACTTTAGCTTTTAACAAAGTTTAGGACTACACAAGAAATCTCTTTATATTGATTTCACTTGCCGATGTATTTCAAAGGGAGCCACAAGAGAAGAAATCGTTAAAATAAATTCTTCGCTGCAGCGACATAGAAAATTCCGCTCTGAATTGTTAGATTGTGACTGACATCAAGACAGAATTTCAGAAAGTTTGCCGGCTGAATGGAGGACAAATTTCGTCTGCTACAAAGGTGTCAATGATTTAGAAGTATCGATCTTGGAAAAGGATATTTTTTTTTTTGTTGGAAAATACTTCGACGAAATGGATCGAACCGATTAAAGTGGAAAGTTGGGAATGTGCTTGCTATTAAAAGTTCAAACGTGGAATTCAATTTTAGAAATCTTCAGATCTTTGTACTTCGAGCTCTTTCGTATCCATGTCTCGGAGATGTATTGATTCGAGTTTTGGAAGTGTCCTTTTCAAATAGATCATAAGTTTTTATTCATGAGATCTTTGCAGAGGAAGATTTTGTTAATAGTAAATGAACTAGGGGTGTGAAACGTACAACTTTCAATTACACTATACCACTATTAAATTCATTACATTTAAATTTGACGTAGAATAGTGATATTACCGCTTTTTTGTATATTTTCATTTATTTAAAAAAAAAGGCTGGTTTGTCTACATTTTTGGCGAGAATTCTTACATGAGCAAATACCCCACCAAAACTGTAAATTTGGCGATATTTTTTTTCGATAATTCTTAACATTATCCTTTCATGTAAGAGAATCAGTGAAGAAGAGGAAAACTAACTTTTATGAGTGATGCTCAAGGAAAGAGAACTCTGTGTTGAAGACATTTTCTCAACTTTTTACACTTTTATAGCATTTCTAAGGAAATTTCGGAGGTGGGGATGATTAGAACACCTTAAGAGACATTTCTAAAACTATTTTGATCAAAATCATTATGCTGTTTTTTACCAATTTATGAAAAACATGCATGAGCAATTTTGACGAAAACCTTAATGTAGGGTCAATTGCCAACCCTCACCTAAACACCAAATTTGAATCGTAGGGCAATTCGTTCGTGATTTATGCTGACCACGTACACACAGACATTTTCTCTAGACCACTTTTTGAAGAAAGGATGTTTCAAAACGTGGAGAAATGCAAAAAGGAAAGGGAGAGGGAGAAGGGGGAGGGGGGGGGGGGAATCGAATTTTTTTGGAACAAAAACAATACATCCATGTAAACATATGGGTAATTGAAAGTAGAAAAGATGGGGTGTACTTCTTAATTACAGAAATAGTAGTATGATATTTATGAATTTAAGATAAGAGCAGTAATTTTAAAGAAAAAAAAAAAATGATCAGCTTTTTACACAGGGACAAAAAAAGTGCATTGAATGCTTTCAGATACAATGACGGAATTCCTCAGATAACTTTTATAGTGCAATTAAATTGCTTCAAAATTTTATTAATGCAACTTACCAATGCAAAGTCATTTTTTCCCCCAAATCATTGTCAGCTTGCTTTCAGAATATTTTTCCTGAAAGGATTAGTGTAAGTACAAGATAACCTTTTGGAAATCAAATTTGTTAGTTGACAACATAAATTTAAACTTTCTTGAAGTTCTGTACAATTTCACTTTAAATTACTCTATGTGTAATATAAAGTAGATAATGAAAGTGTTGTATTCGATCAACATTTTGCTTTTAATTTTTTGGAATTCTACATGTTTTGGAGGGTTTGAGTTAAAAAAAGTGGTGTAGATAAAATGCCTGTATGTCCGTCTGTGCGTCAGCGTAACTATGGTGAGCATAATTACATAACGGATTGACCTACGATGTCAATTTTACAAAAGGTTAGTGATGTTCATAGGACATGTTATTAAGGTTTTCGTCAAAATTTCCCATGAGCTTAAGGTTGCCACTGAAAAGTTTGTTTTTCAGCAGTTACCGAAATACGACTCAAACGATTTTGATCAAAATCGTTTGAGTGATACCTTTTGGTAATAACTTTTAAGGTAAACCTTCCTAACTCCCAAATTTCGGTAGAAATTCGATAAAGATCTAAAAAGTTTAAAAAGGAATGCATTTAACACTAAGTTCTCTTCCCTTGAGAATATTACAGCAACGACTGTTCCACCTATGTTTTACTTACCCGAAAGGATAATGTAATAAGTATCGAAAAACATATAGCAAATCTAGCCAATTTCTATAAATCAGCAAGTAAATTAAAACTAAAACTGGAAAGTACACTAATCCATGTCAAATTTAAATGCATTGACCAGGATTATAGTGTTACTGAAAGTTGTGTTATGCTTTATCCACACCTCTTGTTTTTAAAATTATCGTACTAGTTCTTGTATCTTGGACACAACGGTGTAGTACAATCTAGTGGTTGTGTTTAAGCATCTTCAATTTTCTGAATATAATTAATTCTTACGTCAACAATTCGTATTTTTTTAATTGCGGAAAATGTCATATTCCCCTAAGGATTTATTATTATTTAAAATATTGGGAGAACAGTTTTGAGAAATAAGCCGTGTAGAATTAAAAATATAATTTACATCTAATTTAAACAATTTTCTAGATTTGAAACTACTCAGAACTCGGTTTCCACGGTTTTCAAACTAAATTGTTCCGGCCCTAAGAACTTTAAAAAACACGTTTTCCAAATATACAAACGTAACCCATTTCTGACAAGTTTTGGAAATTTTTCTTGTTTGTTTTTAAAATTATGTTTGTGTACAGTTATGCAACATACAGGTTATTGCAAATATGTTCACATCAGGGATAGTTTTGTTCTATTAAATTAAAACATGAACAAAAACTCAATTACAGAACATTGTTACTATTTTTTGAAGATTTTGTTCTTCTAAGGCAGCATAAGCTACTACATGGTCTTCGATAGATTTTTCTACAGTAGCACAGAAGTACAAAAATTACGCTTCATTGTATGGATTTTTTTTTGACATAATTCTAATTTGTTCAAAATTGTATGCGTTACTATATAGAACAGAATTCTCCACTAAGTGGCCCGAAGAAACTATATAAAAAAAAAAAAAAAACTTTCAGCAAGATGGTTTTCATCAAGAATACATACAGGAAGATGCATATATTGACGTATTCAGTTTAAATATGTTGCTGTAATGGCTTCATCAATTCCGAATAAATGACGCTGAAGGAAGACGCTTTATACATGTTTTTTTAGGGACTTCCCCGAGATTGAAAAGGAATTGAACTGAACAGTAGACTGTTTGGTGTCGTAAAAAGATGCAAGAACGAGAACGTTTTAAAACAAAAGAACTGACTGTTGGGTGTTGTTTAATGATGTAAGAACGTTTTAAAAAACTGTGAACGATTGTGTGTTGTGTGTGGTCATCAAGAATTTAAAATTGATGGACATGTGTGTTTTGTAGAATCAAGTATGTGGGTTGTGGATGTTGTAAATTAAAAAAATGTCCTAACATCGCTACCGTTTTTCTTGTCCAGACATCACACTTCCCTTGAAAGTTTCTAATAGTAGCAACACAGCCCGTCTCTAAAAGCTAGTGGGGAACGCTGCTCTAAGGATATAATCTATCCATTATCTTCATCCTGAATAGTTTCGGTCTGTTAACTAAAATATTCTTGGAACAAAAACTCAATTACGGAACAACGCCATTTTTAAAGAGTTTGTTTCTCTAAAATCTATTTTGTCATTCCTCGCCAGAACTAAGCTCCCAAACTAACTTTAAGAACTTCACATCCCACTGGAATAGCAAACACTGAAGGACCACCAACGCACGTTTTGTCCTTTACCATAGACACCCAGGGGACGGATCATCCTGCCTTCCAATCTAATAAGCCCTTTCAAAATTCCACTTCAGGATTTAGGGAGTGTTATTGAGGGAGGGGGAGGGTTATTATATAAAATTTATACAATGGCCACTATATCCCTTGCCATTTTTTCACTGCTTTTATACCCACAAAGTGGCATCAAGTTGAACCGCATGCCATTCATAGTCCCGTGCCATTTTTTTCTTCCGTTGCTGGGGATATGTATTGATCGGAAATGAGGGTGGGGACATCATAGTTGTAAAGTCGGGTACTCTAGCCTTAAGGTCCGTTTTTTTCCCCTTGTGTCAGTTCGGAAAGGCAAAGAAGATGGCTTTGGATTGGGAAACTTTTTTTTTGTTGAGAAACCCTTTTGAGCGTGTCTTTTGTTTTTGAGTTTTATGAATGGTGGAATATTTTTTTCCAATGTGTGCATAGTGTGTTTTTGAGGTGGTGTCCTGCTGTTTTTTTTGAAGATCTCATTAATTTATGGTGATTGGTGTTTTTTTTTTTAAACATACAAGACAATGTTTAAAACTTTTAAGTTTGAAAGAGAGTTTATATTTTTACATTCGTTTTTTTGAAAGGATCATTTCTGTCTCTAATAAACTGTTTTTATTTCTCTATAAGTTACATATATTTAGAACGAAAAGCAAATTGTTTTTATGATGAAGTTTAACTTTAAAGATAGTTAAGAAACTTTTATTTTTTCGAAACTATCGCAATACTGCTCGATGTAAATGTATATTCGAAATAGAATTTTAAGTTTCCAAATTTTTAAATTTAAATTAGTTGTGTTATATTAAACAGAAAGTGCAATAAATTATATGCGTCTTTCTATGAATATGTGTTTTTTAAAAATTATATGTTTTATAAATTATGTTTTATGTGATGTGTTAATTAATAAATTATGTATTCAATGTGATGTGGGGAAAATACCTGAAATTCAGAAATGTTGGGCATAATTGCATATCGATAACTTAATGTTACAACTAGATAACTGCAAAACCATAATTTTAAGAGAAGAGCATTGTTTTCAAAGCATTTAAATCCTACTACAGCATAACAGCTTTAATATAAATAGAATAAAATAAGACTACAGCTATTCACTTGTAACGCACAAAAAGAAAGGCAATTTATAACTCATCATGCACGTATCTATGACAATTTTGGTGTTATCTAGTTTCAAAATTGAGTTGGCGATATTATAGACCACATTTTTGTTTTGCAAAGTGAAAGGTACAGCTTAGTCAATTAAGTTTTAGAATTTTATGAGGAGTAATTTATCAAGATGAATATTAATCAAATGTTTCTTTTGCGGTTATGAAAGTTTTGTAAATTTTTAGTAAAATCCATAAATTTAATTAAAAACGTTCAATTGTTAAATAGAGACATTTTCCAAATTTTGAATAAAATTTACAACTTTTTAAGTGCTATTTTTAGAGTTTGTGAATATTTAATTGTTTTTTAAATGTTTATAAAACTTCATTAAGTTGGTAAATTCGGGAAATTTTTTTACATACTTGTTAGAGTTGTAATATGGTTTTGATTTAAATACCGTGGACGATTTTACATTCAGCTGTTTTCAATAACTACTACGTACGAAGAAAGATTCTTAAATATAGAACACATTGGCTAAACTTTTTTGCTTATCAATTATAATTAAAAACCTTTCAGACACTAACAAAACTGTTTAATTTTTGCTTGTATTTTAGAGTTACTTGGAGGGTTTAAAATTACTAAAAAGTATTTAAACTCGCTTCACGAATTATCGATCTTAATGCTTTTGTTAGTGTTCAATATTTTGCACAATGTTTTAACTATCAAAGAAAAATGAAAAATATTTAATTTCTGAAACTAAGCGTTTCTTTTACCATTTCATTGTTTAACTTAATCAAATTTGAACATTGTATTGTTGTTAATTTTCACTGTTTCACTTAAAGTTAAGCTACTTATTCTATCAGATTTTTTTTTGACTTCAGTTTTAGTTCAAATTATTGCGCTAAGAAAATCAATTTATAAATGTATAGTAATTGTCAAAAATTTGAATTTTTACCATTTTATAGTTGTTATTTCCCCCCTTTTTACTTAATATTTATTGCTTGACTTAAAGGGGGTTTTAGTTAAAATTAGGTTTTTGATTAAATGAATTTCTTTTTTTTTATAAATGTAAAGTAATTGTATGAAGAATTCAATTTTTATCATTTTATTATTGTTGTTTTTCATTCTTTCACTTAATATTAAGGTATTAATTGTAACACCATTTTAAAATAAGCGAAATCTATGCGAATTTAAAAAAAAAGGTAATAAAATAGAGAAACTATTTGGTTGACAATTCACTTGTATCTTTCAAGCAAAGTAAACAAACGTTTTACCGCCGCTTCGATTTTGCAGTTATATGTTTAATGTTTTTCTAAGTACAAAGAAGCGAACTATTTAATCAGTAGTGCTCAATAGAATAGGAACTACTTTTCTTTGTGAATCGCGTTTTCTGCAATACCGATTCTCTTTATATTTCGAACTGAATTGTGTTCATTTCCTTTTCATTGTAATGAAAATGTTTAAAGAAAGAATAAGAAGAAGTGTTTCTAATTATTTGTGTTTCATTTAACCGTTTATTCTTTTTCACACCCATTCAGATGTTTGCCGATGAGTTAAAGGATTTGCATTTTCAAAAGAGCTTGGAGTGAAATATAATTGAAAATGGTGTTTAACTATGCGGGATGGAATGTTTTTTTTTCACTTGGATGTATTTTAAAAAGGAATTGGAAGCGTGAGAAGAGTTTTGGAAATGCAATTATTTGTTTTTTCGCCAAAGTTGAACCTCTCAAAATTCTATACCTAATCAAATTGACATTTAACTCTAAAAAGTAAAGATACAAGAGAGGGTAAAATTGTATTCAACAAACGTTATTTGTATTAAAATTTCATACAATGTTTTAAATGAAATGTTTTGCTTTGAAGATAATGTTTTATGTAAATAGAATACGAATAAAACACTACTAAACGGAATATATAATAAGTATTAGGTTTTATTTACTTAACTTTAAAAGACTGGCCTTATTTGTGAAGACTGAATCATACAATATCTTAGAACGTTATTCTCATGAATAATTGCTTATTTGAAATTAAGTTTATGATAAATTAGGGCCACACACACACACACACACACATATATATATATATATATATATATATATATATATATATATATATATATATATATATATATATATATATATATATATATATATATATATATATATATATATATATATATATATATATATATATATATATATATATATATATATATATATATATATATATATATATATATATATATATATATATATATATATATAAGGCTCTAAGAAAAGTAATTATCGGTAAAAATTTCCTTCAAAATTATTTTTGAATCGACTTTCATTTCTAAGAAATGGACTAGTTCCGCCATTTCCTCTCGATTTTCATCTGTGCAAGGAACTTCTAAATGGCCAAGCTTCTTGAAAGTTTTTAGGATCAACCTTTTTGTGGAAGGTCCGCACTCTTCAGAGGCATCTGAAGCAAGACAAGCCAACCCAAGAGCACGATGCCTAGATGTAAACATTAAATAAGTATCTATTTAGTTATCATTTAAGTTAAATATATGTACTCATCTAGATAAATGTTTTTTCATCATTTGAATTAAATATTTCTACTCATTTAGATAAAAAAAAAAAAACTTGTTATGTTTTAAGTTAAACATTTTTACTCATCTTGATTTAAAAAAAACAAAAAAAAACAACAACTTATAATTTAAAATAAAACATTTATACTCATCTAGATAACAAAACTTACTGACTTTTATAACTGTGGATCATTTGAAATTACCAATTTCGGTTTTGATACTGCTATTAATTAGTATAGTTTAACTATTTACGTTAGAGTTAATTTCCTTGCAACTAAATCTACCGTAGATAATATGGATGCATCAGTTTTACTTTGAACTGCAATCAATATCTGAATTCCATCACATAATTTTCCTTATAATTTGAGTTCCCTTTAAGAAGAATTTTACTGTCCATTAGGGAGGAGCTAAAAACGAAAGCTGACTTAATTACTTCCTGGTGTAAAGGCTCTTAATGGACAATTCCAGCATTTTTTAAAATCAAGTGAAATTAGTACATATTTATGAAGAATTTCTTTCTGATTCCAAATATTCAAACAAAAGTTCTTTAAAAAAATTAATTATTTAAATATTAAGAAAAGAAAATGCCCCAAAACCGAGGCAAAACCAATCAGATCAAAACACTCAACAAAATTCGTGACGTAAAGAGATCTCTGCGTTTCTATGGTTATCGTGAGGTTTCTTCCAAATAGTTATTGTTAAAAAAGTTGGCATTGGTAGACTATTGCCACATTCCGTACAGGTTGGCGTGATTTGAGAGAAATTTGTAAATCTGGTTAACGCTGCTGCAGTTCAAGCTAAGATGTTTGAGATCTCTTTACGTCACGTTCAATGCCAACAAAATGAGTCGTTTTCTCGCCAATCTCTAACAACTTAATTTTGATCGCAAATTACAAAAAAGAAAAAGCGCATCGAGCAGAAATTTTTATGATTATGGCCTTTTCGAAACATTTAGAATTGAATAAAAAATAAATAAAATAATAAAATAGAATTGTCTATTACCTCGTATTAGTGTTCGAGAAATTTAATATTAATAAACTTTTTTAATTTTTTACAATTTTTCATAATTAAAAAAAAAAAAAAAAAAAAGCCTCATCAGTAGTACTAGGGTGTAGATAATTCTGTACTTGGGTCTTAAAATTTTTTATACTTAGTGCTATTTAATGAGATATTTTTATAGTTTTGCTTTCAAATTTTGAAAAATACAAAATAAAATAAAAATTTGAAGTCATTTGCGGCAAATACAGTTATTGTTTTAAAGGAAGAAAAAAAAAATAAAAAAAAATCACTAGTGTTATCTAAGCAGTTTAACTGACAACCTCTGATACCTTAAATTGAAAGGTTGACGACTGCCCATCCTAAAGTCTATAATATAAACAGCAAATATTTGAGGCATGAATTTGTCATGGCATTTCTCCTTATTCATATTAATCACAGCGCTGTCAGTCGAAACCAACATTTTTGATGCACTACTATCTATAACAATACGAAATACAGTTGGTATAATTTCAGGAGTATAATTTTTGCTCCTTGAAAAATAAATTGGATATTTCTTGAGATACATATTTTGATCCTCGCAAAACATATTGGGGATATAAATGTATATTTATAATGCGAAGTCTGGAATGGAATTATATGATGCTTTTTCTAAATTCTGTTTTTAAGACGATTACAAGAATGTGAGTACGCCATTTTTATTAGTTTTTGATACAGACGATAAATATAGATGAAGGTTGTCTTTTTCATTTGCATTTTTAGTAACATTTTAAAGGAAAGAGATGTTTTCCGAAATACGGTTTAATAATCGTATTTTGGCAAAACTCCCTTTAATAAATATCTTCGTTTAAATATTAAATGAATAAGATTGATGTTTAATACTAACAAACAAAAGAATTTCTCCCAATCAATGTTATCCTCTTCATTTTTTCCAAACATGTGATCATCTGATTCGTCCTCTAGATGCAAATATTGTTTTGATCTATCCATGACTGCATTTGTCCAAGCGCAGGAGTTACTGTGATTTACAAAAACGCCTTTTAAGCATCCAAGATTTTCGGCTAGGTCTGAAATAGAAATTTGGAATGTCTCATTTTTATAAAATAGATAGCAATGTTGATCTTATTATAGTATAATTAAATAAATAATAATAATGAAAAAAATTCAGGGAAGAATAAGTTTTTTACTATGATTCTAAATATATAATATGTAACAAATTAATGATGATCACTACTATCATGTGAGATTTTAAAATTCGCAAGTTCCTTCATATTCAATTTTTCTGAAATAAATACAATATAGTAAATTTTATTTATATTTAGAACCATAATATTAATTTTGCACCTAATTAGAATATCAGAAGTATGAATGATCAGTTATTAAAAATAGCAATTTAAGTCATTTTTTCTAATGACTTTATAAATTAATTAGAGGACATTTTTTCTATTATTTATCTTATTATTTTACATAAATTATGGTTAGAATGTGCTTTACGCTTCCCAATTGGCAACTTTGCAAAATGACGCCAAGTTGAATTGACACCAAACTAAAGGTTTGCCAAAATTGATGCCAAGATGGAATGGAACCATATTGACGCCGGGTTGCCGTATTTATCGCAAAATCACCCAAAAAAATGGAGCAGCGTAAACATAAAAAGAACCTTTTTTTCAAAACATAAAAAGAACATTTTAGGTATAATCTTATGTTAAATAAATTTGATTTATATCTATAATGATACATACAATTGTATTAAGTTCGCTGAATTTAAATATAATTAAAAAATTGCATTAGAGTTAAGATCAAAACTTATTTATCAAGAATGCATTTAAAACAGAAAAAGCGGTAGAATTTCCATAAAAAACAAGATATATGAACTCTTTCGAAAACAAGCAAAGGCCTAGTAAGTAAAATTAACTACATTAAATTATCTTTTAATATCCGTGAAATATGAAACTTTGAGGTATTTAAAAGCTTAATTAAGGAGTTAATTAGGTAAAACTTCGAAGTACGATACGGATTCTACGTCAAGAATTTTGTACATAAAATCACGCCAAATTATGTCAACCATAGGCAGTTCACTTGTTATTTAAAAAAAAAATGGCCGTGGCTGCCATTTGTTGGCGAAAATCGCCTTAGCGCAGAATCCGTACCGTACTTGGAATTTTAACCGTCATTTAAATCTCACCATGATGTAGGTCCGAGCTCTGGTCACAAGCCTCAATAATTACTTGGTTAAACTTTTCTAATCTCTCTTCCACAACTGCAATTATTACTGAATTTTCTATACCACATTCTTCAGCATAGGCTTTCAGACAACTCGTATAAGATATCAAAGCACTAAAAAAATGTTATGTAAAAATGACAAATTACTGAAGGAAGAATCGAAATATTGTAAAAGAATTTTGAAATATGCATGTAATAAAATTTTAGAGGTTGAAATAATTAACATTTTGAAAGAAAAATAAAGTGCTAATTTTTTTTTTAAATTTTAAAGTGAGAAAGCTGTATTGTCTTTGCATAGAAATATATTTGATATATCAGTTTAAAAATTCCCTCAATACTTAATATTTTCAAAAAGAAGATTGGACCTTGGTGGACTTTCATTTGTATTACATTTAATTCACACTAATAAATAAATTGAGACATATACAAAAAGTAATAATGAAAGTTTTCTTCCTTAGCCAATTGACAAATTGTGTAGTTCATCATAGCGTTTTTTTTTTTTTTAAAAAAAGGGGGAAAAAAGAAAAAGGTTAGAATTTCTAAAAAGAAACTTATTTTTTTTTAAAGGGACATGGGGACAACTGAAATCCCCAAAATTGATCCCAAAAATTTGTTTTTGTTTTATAAAAATTGCTGACGTCACTAGCTTTAATTTCGCTTTTAAATTTTTGATATCAGTTGATTTTAAGTGGTAAAGTCTTTATTTTAACTAACTATTTTTACTTATTGCACACTTGTTGGCAAAAGTTAAAAATGCAATTTTCTCAGCTTCGCTTTTTCACATTTTACGTGTGTTCGAAAAGCTCCTTGCGATTCAATTTTTAATAAATTCCCCTAATTTTTTGTATAAATAATTTTTGATGTACTATAAAGAAACTCACACATGCTTTTTTATGTCACATACTTTTTTCTATTTTTTTCAGGTTGGGAATTTGAAATACGGGCAATTTTTAATGAAAAATCACTAGCACCAAGTTTGAAATTTTATTTCTGTTCAACTATAGCACCTAAAGATAAAAGTATGCATGAAAATGTTTTTAATATATTGATAAACTACTTCAAATTTTTATTTCATGTTCGTTGAAGTATTGTGTCGCGAGGAGCATTTTGAAAAAAGTTAAAATTTCGTACTATTTTGATGCCTTTTCTCAATGATTTACTATCGATTTTATATTATCTGCTCAAATTTTGTTGTGGTGTTAAAAGTAACATCTTCTATGTTTGTGCCAAATTTTATTTGATTCTAAGCAAAACTAAAGAATTTTGGAAAAAGTGTCCCATGTCCCCTTAAGAAACAGTTGTTGTAGGTTTGCTGTAAATGATAAAATTTTGAAAGGTTGTTAGTTTGGATGAGTTTTAGCTTTAATTTGACGGTTTTTGTCAGATAACTAGCTTACAGAAAAGTACAAAATATTTATATATGTGTGTGAAGAATGTCTGTGTGTGTTTGTGTTTACACAAAAATACATTGACATTTTCCTCACCTACCTTCAAATCATGAAAAAGGTCCTTTTCAGTACGAGATTTAAAATACCCACTCCCATCCTTCTTTTCAGCGCCTAAAGGGGTATGCCCATAACTTGAGATCTTATGAACCATTTTGAACTGGGAACCATTATTTAATAAATATTTTGACTAATTCTGGTGGAGTATATAAAGTCGGAAATATAGTTAAAGTTACGTGATCATCAACATGTGCTCTGTATCATTTTATACTGGATCTGTTATCCTGGACTTCAAAGTGTCAATATCAAGAACAGAGTGCTTTCCGAACCAGATCTTGGTATCAGTACTCTGAAAGCTGGATAACAAATGCTATGTCAAGTGCCATAGGGAAAATGTTGAAGAAAATGCAGTGCCAATTTAATTACTGATTTTATATCCTCCAAGTTACAAAGAGGGATAGGTTAAATATCATTAAAGTAATTGATACTTACAAAAACTTAAGCACTGGTGCAGTATGTACCTACTTCTTAAAAAAATACAAATAATGTAATAGTTTTTTTTTTTTTTTAAATATTTATAATAACTTTGATTGTGTTTGTTTGTGGTCGGTAAAATATTTGAAAGGCTATTTAACCCACTTTACATCATTCAATCGAGCTGAAGCTTAATAGATAGACTTGTTGTCATTGACACTGCATTCTAAGAAATTTATTGGCAAATTAAAAAATTTGCCAATGGTACAGAATAGATGTTCTTTTCGCAGTGGTAAACACTATGAAAACTCTGCCTGAGCTCAAAAGTACTTCCCTATTTATAGTTTTACACTGTTATAAGTGAACTATACATACTTCCTTACTTTAAAACAGAATATTTTTTAATCTGTTTTTAGGTACATTTGTGTACTTTCAAGTCATGCAGGTCATGACACACAGCGTACGTGTTATAAGATGTACAGGTTGACAGTTCACAAAGGTTATTTTAATCAATAATATCTGAACAATATACTTACGGGCATAACTCGTTGAGGTCTTCTTCATTCTCTGGAAATGCAACTCCGTTCATATGTGAGGGATAACATTTATGAAGGTCACGCTCATCACAAAAATTATTCGCCCCTGTCAAACCTAAATGAATCACATTTGTCTCTTACTAAACTGAAACTAAGGTAAAAGATAAAAAGCAACACATTTTTGATGTGTATACTAAAGTAAGCCTTGACTGACTAACTTTTTCGATAAGAAATTCTTTTTGCGTGTTGAAAGATAATAGAAATAGGTCGCTTGACGTCTTTGAAAGTAAAATACCTTTGTTTAAGTATATCAGTGAGGAATGATGATATTAGGGAATTTTCACCAAGTTTGGTGCAACACGCACTTAGTCAATCAATTTTAATGTTGGACTTGTGTTTCGCTACGAAATTTCCCTAAGTGCATTTTAGCATTCAAACGACATTTCTGCATTCTACATTTAGTACGTTTGACCTCTTTTCGTCCCTTGAAAGTTGATTATTCGATATCAAAATGTTTTACTTTTCTATGCTTGTCCTTTTTGACATTTGTACCAAATTTCAGAGTTGTGTCTATATGGGAAGGAGTAGAAAGAGTAATGAGTCAGTGAGTTAGTGAGTGAGTGAGAACTTTTAATTTTATACATAGAGATTTTATTCTCATACCGAACAATGTTTCAGTTTCAAATAGTAGTTTCGTTGAACTTTACTAAACCAATGAATTGTGGTATGTATCTGCTATTTTAAGAGGGTTTAAATACCTTAACTTTCCTATTTTTCAATAAAGAATTATTTTTAGAAGTGTAGAAGTTATTTGAAGTTATGGATATTTATCGTTGAATTGTAAATTGATATTATCGCAGAATAGGAATAGAAAAAACATGGAAAATAGTCAGGTTTTAGGGTCTACTTCAAGTTGACGTGGAAATATCGCCAAGCAAATTTAACGCTAATGTAGGCATACAAAATTTCATATTTAGTAACCCTATTTCTATTGTTTTCGTCATATGTTTCGTCATGTTTATTATCATACGAAGCTGTTTAGAACTGGTGTAGAAAATTCTCTGTCTCTTCAAGAGGCTATTTATCAGTAAATAGAAACATGAAAATAATTAGTCTTAAAAAATTATTTTCCATAATTTCATATCCTAATAATTGTTAGACAAAAATAATGTTTAGACATATAAATTGTTGATGAGCAAATCATAACCAAAAAAATATCTTACAGCTTAAATTGTTCTCAAATTTTGGGAAAGCTCACTGCAATATTTTTAGAAAGTCATTCTAGACATTATTATATATGTATATTTGGCATCACTAAGGGCATATTTTTAATTGAACATAAAATGTGAGATGCGCATGCAAATACAAATGTATTTACTGTCAGAAAAAAAAAATAATAATTAGATAAATAAACACAATTTTGTCATCTCTTTTGAGTAGGCTGTTTATACTATAATTTAATTTTGAGGTAATTTTTTAAAAAGGAATCATTCTTGTGATTTCTGGAAAACAGTTTACAATAACTACAGTGCTCATTTTTAATCATTGCATTTTTGTTACGTCACAATTAACCTATAGCAATGCACTTGAGTAATATATAACCAAAATGTAATTGGATAATATCTATCCAAACTAAATCTTTAAAACTTTTATCAAACATAACTGACACGTTTCTTTCGTAAAAAAAGACATTGGGAATATTTCATTTTAATAATGCATTCATAAAATAAAACAAGTGCCACTTCTTGAAGTCAAAACAACCACTTAGAAAATTTCAAAGCATAAACTTGTTGATGTTTTTAACTCTTAAACATTCACCCTCTTGAAAAAGGAAACTGTAAACATTTACAAGGAATTATATAAGTAACATATAGCTTGAATTATAATTTTTCGTCATAATAAAAATAACTTTCACCACTTTACATGGCATTTTGAGTATCCTTAAGTGGAAGGGGTGGATCCAATTAAAACATTTGGATGCATACTTTTTAAGTAAGGATTACAACATCGCCAAAGTGTTAAAGCAGCAGCGTTAACATAAAATCATATTCCACTTGTTTAATATGTTGAATGCCATTCAGATGGCACCTACTTAAGTGTATCCATTAGAATCCATGATACTCTCTATGCATACTCGTTTCCAGTTGTAAAATTTAAAAAAAGATTTACTTTACCTCCATAGATGAATAAAAGTAGTAAACTGACTCTCCACATTCTAAAAAAGTAACGATATCTCGGCTTACAGTTAAAAGATTTGCGTTGAGAACCAGGAAAGTACTCGTATTCTTTTTCAGAACGGATGTTGGGCTTTGATTGGATATCATAAAGATTGGCATTTTACTGGACGGAAATCCTCAATGTTATTTTCAAGCAAAAACACTTTGAAGCAAAAACACTTCGTTGAAAAATTACCCATTGAAATTTTACGACATTAATTGTTTTTACTATTTGTAGGTTTAACAGAATAAATAATTTACAGTATTTTACAGCTCATAATTAAAGTTTTTTTAGTCTATAGGTAGCACAGCAGTACTGGCCAATGCCGGAACCACATGTTTCCGGAAGATTGGTCGAAGCATCAATCCAAAGTATATGTTTTTTTTTTTTGTTTTTTTAAGAATTCACATGTCAAAACCATCACAAAACATTTTTTTTCTCTTCAGCCTTTCTTATAAAGTTATATTTCAATTTTAAAAATCTGCACCTACATTTAAAAACTTCCAGTATATTTTACCCAGCACTGGGTGAGATTGACCAAGATTCGTAACAACGCCAGTCAATAACTGTTGATGTTAGGATTAACCAATGTCGAATGTTATTGGGTAGTGTATTTGTGCCAACTGGGGAATCAAAAGATCTTTACAAAAATTATGTACTACCGATATAAAAAAAAATGAAGTCTGAAATATTGTTTAAGATAATTATACGTAAAGACAAATTTCTGCAATAGAAATTTCAAAGACAACTATTATTGGGCAAATATTTAAAACTTCACTTTTTGGTACACAGCTTCATTTATTACTTTCTCAAATGTTTATTTTTTAATTACCTTCTGATATTAGATGATAGTTCCTTGATACATTTTTTCACGATAGTTCCTGGATACATTTTTTTTCTCGATTATTCAATTTTTGGTCTAAAACTTCATTTACGATTTCCCGATTGTCCCCTTTACACCCGATTAAGTAGTTTTTGGTCTAAAATTTCATCTAAGTGCACGGCAGTGCACCCACCTAGTTCACTGCCAGCTATCTTTTACCGGAAGCCACTCAGCAGTATGTTGACCTCTCATATCTGCGTATTACAGTATGACTGAGAGCTGAATTTTTTTTTACGGGTAGCTGTTAGTCACATTAGTAAGACCCCTAAGTTTCAAGTCTCTAATTATTTTGGTTGTCGAGATAATCAAATTCGAAAACGGCAGAAAGCGGAATATTTTGAAATCCACCCAAAACTCACTCACTGATCTTTAAATTACTAAGGTACTTCTAGTAGAGCTAGAAGTATGAAATTTGGTATGCTTGTAAGGTTTAACATGCATACAAAGGAAAAAATTTAAAAATCGAGATTTTCCCCTCCGAATCTCTTAAAGGGGTCAATATTCGAAAAATTTGAATCTCAATTTTAATACACTTCTATTAGGGTTAGAATTATGAAACTTAGAATACAAGTAGCTCTTAGCATATATAAATAAAGGACAAACCCACCACACGCCACAAAGCATCTAAAATCAAGAAATAATAAAAAAGGTGTACTTGGTATTATAAAATCGATCATTGGCGATATTTTATAGCCTACGAAATGATCTCCAATTGTTAATTTTTTTCCCCCTTTGCCAACTTTTTTTTGTACATCTGAATAAACTATTTCTTTAAACTTATTTTAAATTATCTTGATTTACATTGAATGCATAACTATGTCATGAACTGCAGTTCAGTAAATTTAACTTTCTTAGAAAAATCTAGTGTAATCCTCCTCTAATTGGATGTTGTTGAGAACGTTTTTTAAAATTTCCTTAAAACCAAATAATAATTAAAAGATACATAGATCTCGTAGTTGGCCGCCAACAAAAAAAATTGTCAACGTATAGTAAGAAAGTTCGTGGGGGAAAAAAACAACAAAAACAACAACAACAACAACAAACCCACCATGTATGTTTAACCCTTTCAACCCCAAGAAGTTTTCTTGCGAGTTTAAAAATTATGAACTGGTTATTGTTGCTCAAATAAGTAATAAATCATAAATTAGTCCCTTCAAAACAGAAGTGAAAACCCAATAAAAACTTCTCTGTAAAAAGGCGCAAAGTTCTTCATGCAATAATTATGCCCGTGAAAAAAATTGAGATCTAAAGTAGAGCAAAGCTTAAAGTTGTTATAAATTAAGGGCAATAAAAATTAGTATTTTTTTCCTAAAGTTAAAATTCCCCTGCATTCCCCTAAATATCTAGAGACAAAAATTCTTGTGCGACTTGACCATTATGTAATACGTCTGGTAATGACCATTACCAGAATACGTAATGGCCAAGTGTCACCAATATTTTTGAAGCTAGATATTTAAGCCTATGCAGGGGAATTTTAACTTTGAGAAAAAATTTTACTAATTTTCATTTCCCGTAATTTATAACGACTTTAAACTTGGCTCTTCTTTAGATCTCAATACTTTTAAACATAATCATTGCATGAAGAATTTGATTCCTTTTTACACAGATGTTTTTTTCTGGATTTACAGCTTTCCCCTGTAATATTCATTCTACAAAATGAACTTCTATATTAGCCCTACATTACAATCTGATGGTAAAAATTTGTAATTATTTTGAATTTTTTCTTCAAGTATAATTTTCTCATGATCTAAATAATACGTAAACACATCTCCTTGTAAACGCTATTTGTTTCGAATTCATTTCTCAATAAGAAATACAAATTCAAGTTCTACACCTATTTAAACTCTCGCTAATATTGAATACAAAATAATGCGATTTATATCTTTCAACGTTTATTATTGGAGATATTAAAACTAACTGAAGAAGAAACAATAACGTGTTGAGATTCAACACTAAACTTATTTCCTATTCATCCTTAATTGTCTTGAGTAAATTCCACAAGACAAGCAGGCATACTATATGAAGCGTTGCTGATACTAAGGGCGAACTCAACAAAGATTTTAGAAAAATGGGTTTGAAAAGTTTTCCATGTATTGATTTGTCCATGTTTGGATTCCTTATAAATGATATTCTCTCCTTATTTTGAGAAGAAAAGAAGGGCGAATTCAACTTGAAAAATATACCTGCAGAATTTGTAAAGGGTCTAGATTCGGATGGCAATTCTTTTTTTTCTCTATTCAATGTTGAGTTCGCCTTTAGTATCTACAACGCCTCAATTATTCACGCCAACTTGAGTTTAAAATCCCACATTATTAGAATGAAACTGTAAGTGTCATACAAGGTTATTAGTAATAAGCAATACCTGTTGAAATCTTTTATGTTAGTCATTTTTATTTGCTAAATATTTCTCACTATAAGCTTCTACAAATTTATACCATTAAATTGTATTCAGTGTTGTATAAATTTAAAGGATCTGTACGATGTTCCATTCAGATCTTCTAATATTTACTCGGACAATACACAACCACGCTTAAACTTTGCATACAATTTTAAATACGATACTGGACTTCCAAATTCTCTACCAGCTTACTATCTCATTTCTGCAGAATTCACAATAAAGAAACTTACATCCATACGACATCAAGCTTAGCACCAGCATTAGTCTCGAAACGAAACATTATTTGCTGAGCACTTGCTTCTCCTACCACCTACCCACTTTCCCGTTATGTTGACATCGCCCTTTATATCAGCAACGCCTCAATTATTTTCGTCAACTGGGGTTTAAAATCCCACACTATTAGAATGAAACTGTCAGTGCCATACAAGGCTTATTAGTAATAACCATTACCTGTTGAACTCCTTTAGATTTGTCATTTTTAATTGCTAAATATTTCTCACAATAAGCTTCTTCAAATCTATACCTTTAAACTGTATTCAATGCTGTATATATTTAAAGGATAAGTACGATGTTCCATTCATATATTCTAATCTTTACTCGGAAAATACACAGCCACGCTTAAACTTTGCATACAATTTTAAATACCCTACTGGACTTTCAATTCTCAACCAGCTTACTATCTCATTTCTGCAGGATTCACAATAAAGAAACTTACAATCCATGCGACATCAAGTTTAGCCCCAGAACTAGTCTCGAAACGAAACATTATTTGCTGAGCACTTGCTTCCCCGACCAACTACCCATTGTCCCGGGCTAATTCCAGCAAACAAAAGACCTTCCCATTGTTCACGCACACTGTGCGTTACTTCACACCTTAACGTTCTAAAAGCGTGTTGCTTCCGACGACATAAAAGGAAATCTTCCCTTAAAGGAACACCTAGAAAAAAAATCATCTGCCTTGCCACGAAACTCCACAGGCGGCAAAGGGTGTTAACTTCCAATTAATCAGAGCTACTCCGAGGGCCTGTTTTGTTTGTCTTGGAATTAAAAAGGATAGGGGGAAGGTTCCTGCAAGAAGAACAATGGCACCCTTGTTGTTTTAGCGAAGCACAACCCCGTACTGTATTTTGGGAAGGGTTTAATTTGTGTGTAGTTTCTTTGCTCTTCTGCCCATCCTCGACTGTAATGGACTGGGAGTAGGACATAATGGGGCATGGGCCTTCTTCTTTTTGGAAGGGAGATGTTTAGTTTCAATGAATGAAAGAGATGTTATTTAATGAAAAATTCTTTTTATTTGGGATCCATAATAACTTTTGAAATAGAAATGTAAATATTTTCATAGTTTATGTGAAGGGTTAGGTTGCTGAATGTGGTTAAGGGGAGGTTTTCATGACAATTTTTTTCTGATGCTTATTTTTGTGGTTGCTTGATATTGTATTTTGATATAGATAAGGTCTTAATTTTTATTTAAATTGTAAACCTGTGCTGCTACGGAAAGTGCAGATTTGTGTTGTCTACATTGAATGTTTAGAAAATTTAAAAATAATTTATAAAAAAAAAAAAAAAAAAAAATAAGAAAAAGGAAAGTATAACCATGGAAATAATAAATTTTAGTTTTTAGAAAAAATCTGAAAAGCGTAGCAAAATTCTTTTTGATCATCAGCTCTAAAAGTAAATTATGCGAATAAAATCTTTTAAGCATCATTGTGTTTTGACAGCATTTAATTCCTTATAAATTTAAGCGTAATTTCAACACAGCGATTGTAGTAAAGCAGGAGAAATCAGAATGTATAAATTTCAATGTGTCTGTTAACGATGTGATGTTAACGGTTATCAGTTTCCAGATTCACTGTCCTTGTACAGTACACAAAATAAAATCCGAACGATGGATGTATCTTATATTCTAACTGATGAAATAACGAAAGTCAAGTACTGTTGTAAATCGTGGAAAGTCTTTATTAATTGTATATAATTGTGTTTATCATGAGGGGTCATCTACATATTAAAACTAAACCAAACTTTAAAAAGTTCAATGGCAAACCAATATTATTATACCATATTTAAATTTAGAATCCAAAAAAAAGTAGAGGGAAAAAAAAAAAAAAAAAAAAAAACCCACGTCTAAACACCAAATTTTATGATTTTTCAATGAGTGATTAGTAATTTAAATGACGTCGGAAAAATGGCAAATTAATGTTAAAAAGAAAATTTGTTTTTTTTTAGTCATAAATTCTAAAATAGTTAATATATTTTTGCAATTTTTGTTTCAAACGATAGCTTGTAAAAGGCAAAACATAAATAACACGTAACTTTTGTATTAAACAGTTTTTTTAACAATCAATTATTAATTAACAAACCAAGTTTTAAATTTTTTCAATAAACTGAAATATGGTATCTAGGATAAACGAAGTATTCTAAATCGAATGAAAACATAAAAAATTGGGGTTCGTATTGAAAATTTTAAAGATAGAGTTAAATTTACTTAGTACATAGCTCCCGAAGAAATTTTTTTTGCACTAGATATATAGAAAATCGCAAACAAAACATTTTGAGTAAACGGCAAGATAATACGATAATTAGAACCGAAGATACATCCAACATTCGGATATTTTTTGCGTACTGTACCTGTTCCCCCACATTGTTGTATTTCCTCTGTTAAGGAAAATGTATGACGACAGTTTGGTGATTAATCATGAAAAATAGTTTTCATATTTGCTATTTTATAGCTGAATGGCAAAGTATAATATAAATAAATTACAAAACTTCACTAACTTTTCAGTAGAATGACATTCTTTTGAATACGTTAAGTTTTCATTAGTTTGTAAACTTTTTTATTCAATATACTGAAGCTATTATATCAATACCGAGGTAATTATTATCATAGAATAACATAATATGAATTATTCATAACTCCACGAAGAGGAAAACTTTCTTTTCAAATGTTTGTTAATCAGAGATTTATTAGCAGACATTTGCAAAGAAAGTTTTCAAATTTACCATCAAACGGAAACGCAATTTTTTGAATTTTTCTAAAAACCTTTTTTCAAAGATTTCGTACATGTGCGATCTGGGAATGAATATATATATTTGTATGGTAGGTGAGAAAACCGATTATTATAAATTTTTTTGTAAAAATAAATTCTGTTTATCATTTCTCTTTTAAATACAAATAAAAGTACTTTTACTATTTTAGTAGATATTGAGTCTTATACACAGTTTGAATTCAAAAATATTGTTTTCAATAACATATTGGTTAACATACCACATATACTTGAGTATCTCGATTTTATTTTGACAGAAATAAAAGAGTCAATGTTTTATTTAAACTTTGAGTACAACAAACAATAAAATTAAAGTTATTACGTTAAAACTGTGATGTTTGAAAAAGCAAATATTTTACACTTAAACGTAATGAATGAAAAATAACCAGTGACATTTTACAAACACTGAGCTTGTTAAACCATTTAGTTGTATTCGAACAAGTAGTTTAATTTGATTGGAAAAAAGTGTTAAATCCAGATATAAAGTTCTTCTCTGGGTAGGGGGTTGTACATAGTGTATTTTTTGTTGTTGACAATATGCCTTTTTATGCCTTTAAATGGAATATTTTGTATTAGATAAATATAACTTAATACATCAATACATCTTTGTATATTTTTTATTTTTTTCTTAAATAATCTGGTCGCTTTTACCAATTAGCTAATATTTTTCTAAAAGAAAACTATTTCTTTTAGAAAAAAAACCCCGATTTTAATTAATGCTGATTTAGAATTGAAAGAAATAAAAAAAAGAAGTAAAAAAAAGAAGAGTTCCAGGAATTCAATAATCTAAATCATAAGCCGTACACATAAAATATTTGAATAAATAAAAAGAAATTTAAAGCCCGATAAAAGAGTTCATATATAAATGAAACTCTTCATTTTGATTACACAGGAGGACAAAAAAAAGGTACTAGGAAAGATGTACTAAATGATATCTAATGATATCAATAGGTTCTATATTTGTAATACAGAAAATGCTAACACATACTATTACTTTAATTGTTATTGTTAATAAGCATGGTCATAAATATTACCATGTAGTATAAATATTACATGTTTCTATATTTGTACTCGGCTTGAAGATACCTTTCATTTGATACATGCAGGAATATTTGTAGTTTTACTGGGATTGTTAACCTTATACAGACGAACATAACTCTCATTAACTCAGCATATACTTCAGAAAGTTACTTCAATATTGATTACATTAATACTTTATCTTAAAATATTTTTCATTCCTAAATTAGTCTGTACGAGTTTCAACTCGAATATTACAAGTAATTCAATGTCAGTTGGATTTTAAACAATACTTTTTGCAGAACTAGTTGATCTTTCAAAACTCTCAGTAGATTGTTCCAAAGTATGTTCCGTCGATTGGTGCTTTATAATCCAATCATTCGGAAAAAAAATAGTAAATAACGGATCTAACTACTTGCTCAAACTTCGTATAAATCACCCCATAAATATAGAAAGAAATTAAAAGTAGAAACTTTAATTTATATGTTATAAATCTTTATAAAATTGAATACCTAGTTTGACCAAATATGGTAGGTTTTACTGAGCCACGATGATATAAAACAGTCTTTTGTTTAAAAATTTCCAGATTGTTGCTTGAGTTAATGAGATTTTCGAAATTCCTTTATGTTCGGTGTAAAACATAAATTTGATTTCAAAAGTGATTTCAAAATGTGTTTGACATTGCTATATAAACAAAAATACAAATAGTATCTTTAAAGTAATATATTTTTTTTTAACGTTATGGATTAAATCAAAAGCTTTAATAACAGGAAAGTATTCAATTTTATTCTTTTTCTTCAAAAAGGAAAAAAAACTAAAAAGAAATGCCTTATTTTTTTGTTAACTTTTTACTTTATCATTAATAAGATGGTGATTATAAAAACATTATGCTTGATTTTTCAACATTTATCGATCTAACGTGACACACTGGCTAGAAAAATGCTAAAATCATCTATGGCGTTTTTGGGTCCACTCCTCAATCCATCATGTTAGAAACATACATTCCATTATTTTTAATATACAGAATTGATTTTACTAAAACTGTATATAAGAATGTGGCTAAAATTCAATTGCATCCCAACAAAATTAAAGTATGGCAAGGTTTGGAAATTTCAGACTTATAGTTTTCCGTAATTTTTAACATGCTAACGATGAAAAATAAATTGTAAGATAACGGTATTCGAAAACAATTTACAATATTGGAAATCAAATATTAAATCGTGAGTTTAAATTTTATTATCTATTGACAATGAATGTTTTAAATTCCAATATATTTCTTTAAATAAATCATAAAAATATTTTTTAAAATTTGAACTCTATATTGATAACGGGATATAAGCTTACACAACAGAAGAGTCTGTCTGCCTTTGTGAGGGCAACCTAATTAGCCAAAACAAGAAATTGACAAGTATTTTTGTTGTTAAAAATGTCACCGATAGTTTCAATTTTTCTGATAATTTGTTTAATTAAATATTTCCAAATTATCTTCAAACTCAATAAATGGGGGACTTTTTTTTAGTTCCCATCCTTTCCATATGAATGATCTAATTATCAGTTACTCCTTGGATGAGAATGTTCAGAGTATCTCCAGACGCTTTTGAAATATACAGTTCCACTCGTACTCGCGTGAACACTTTGCATTTTGTTAATAAAACTTTTCATAAGTAAAATAAATAAAATAGTTGGGTATTCATTAAATTCACATACGATAATTTAGTTTCTTACTTTTAACTATTTGTCTAAATAATTTAATTGTATTTAATTATTGTCAATAAATAATCATCATTGAAAGTACCTAAATAATGTTACGAATTTCTGTATATTTGTAAATATTTCGTAGTATTAATTATGTAAAAAGGAAAATTTATGTACACTTCGCATAAGTCAGTACAAGAGTTCTTTACTTCGCTTTCCTGCAATGCTTCTCGTAATGCTTAAAAACGAGTTCTACAGGGATCATGCTGGAAAACGAGTTTTGCAAGGAGCAGGCCATTTAACATTATGGTTAATGGCAATCTCGCCAAGTTGGCTAGATAGAGCCAAGCTGGCGAAGGTTTTGGCGACTAATTTTGGTAAATATATAATCCATAATTAAATCTGAGTGAAAAGAAATGTGAAAGTAATTTAAATACTAAATAAAGTGTCTGGCATTGATTGGTTGAGAATCGGTTCGTAAATCTCAAATTAACCTTTTAGGGATGGGATAGAAAATAAAGGAGGAATTTTGAAACTGCTGTCGACTGTGATCTTTGCTTTATTTTGAAGTTCAAGTGAGCAAAATTTTATCAAGATAGGAAAATTTAGATTTGTACAAGGAAAAAAAAAAAAAAAAAAAAAAAAAAATATATATATATATATATATATATATATATATATATATATATATATATATATATATATATATATATATATATATATATATATATATATATATCTACAAACACTTCTTTACATTTTTCTTAGATTACGGCTAAGCTATTCTGATATTTTTCAATAAAACTTTCGCATTGTCCATTTATAAAAATAATTATGGTACTTTAAGAAATAATTATATTTATACATATCGAAGAAAGTATTTAAAAAGAAGTATTGTAGAAGAATAGCTTTTAATGGTCTACTGACAATCTTTTCTTGCATAATGGACAGTTCCCGCAATTTTTAAAAACGAGTTGAATTGGTATATATTTATGAAAAATGTCTTTCTGATTCTATATATTTAAACAGAAGTTCTTTAAAAAAATTAGTTATTGAAATAATAAGAAAAGAAAATGCTCCAAAACTGAGCCAAAACCAGTCTGATCAAAACATTCAACGAAATCCGTGACGTAAAAAGATCCTACCGTTTCTATGGTTATCGTGAGGTTTCTGCCAAATAGTTGAAGTTGGTAGACTATTGCCATATCCCTTACAAGTTGGCGAGAAATTTGCGAGAAACTTGCAAAATTGGTTTTCGCTACCGCATTTCAAGCCAAGATGTTTGGGATCTCTTTACTTCACATTCAATGAATCGTTTTCTCGCTAACGTCTAACAGGGAAATTTTGATTCCAAATTTAAAAAAAAAAAAAAAAAAAAAAAAAAAAGCACATTGAGAAGAAATTTTTGTGTTTATGGCTTTTTTGAAACATTTTGAATTGAATAAAAAAAAA
Organism: Linyphia triangularis; assembly: GCA_963978545.1. Lineage (NCBI taxonomy): Eukaryota > Metazoa > Arthropoda > Arachnida > Araneae > Linyphiidae > Linyphia > Linyphia triangularis. The sequence goes on from OZ021728.1 coordinate 25,968,421, forward strand.
AAAAAAAAAAAAAAAATGCAGGAATTGTTTAATACATGTATTGTTATATTTTATTGTTAGTGACAAGTTTAGAAAAAAAGATTTAAAATAATATTCATTTTTAAATAGAGTTTTAATATTATTGAAATAATAATGCATTTTATAGACATAGAAATTTTTCAATAAATCCATACATTTTTGATGAATGGCCCAAGTAAAACAAAAAAGGGACTTTAAAATCTAAGTATCATTTTTCATTTTTAGCTGAAGTCAACTTTGTTAATGAAATCTTTCATGATTTTTTTTTTAGATTCACTCATATTCATTACGTCTATTTGTTTGGAAAAATTCTGTGTTATTTCTTTATTACAATAAAACTGCGAGTATGCGGAACGGCGAAGTAATTCAAACACAGCGTCCTGAGCATAAGAGCCACAGTTGTTCAGCACATATTCAGTGAAGCATGTTAAATCAAACAAGTGAGAACTGAAATAAGATAAAAATATACATTAAGATTACAAATCATAACTTAGAAGCCATTCGTATGTTAAAATACACTATTATTTGTAAAAAAACATTACAAACTAACTATAAATTTGTGTCAAAACTACATTCAATGAAAAATGCAGGTTATAAAATTTAATAGTATGAGAGGCGACTGTAAGTTTAGATACCTCAACGAACATCATCTGTTGGAACAAAATTGGCTGAAACTATTGAAAAATCGACTTTGAATGAGTTGAACTATATCCGATTGCCAAATATGCCATAATAACTTGTTAAATATATAGTGAGGCTTTCTTTTTTATGTGGTAACCTACTGTTTTTTAATTTTCAATGAGGAAGAGTGCAGAGGATATTTATTCCCTGGCGAAAAATACTTCCAACTTTTGAAAGTGAGTCAAGTTGGCGATGAATGTTACGTCACTGATGACTTAATATTTATTGCCAACTTGGCTGACTTTTAATAGATGAAGGATTTTGGCGCCAGGAAAGGTAAATCACCTGCAAGCTTTTTAATGGAAAATAATTGAAAAGTGAGGGTTTACCAGACAAAAAGGAATGTTCATTGTTTGGTAAGAAATGACATATTTGGCAGTCGAATTTTATTTCATTCAAAGTTGAATTTCGAATAGTTTCAGCCATTTTTGTGACGGCAGACCAGTAGATTCAGGATTTAGTAAAATTTCGCTACATTCTATAAAAAATATTAAAGACGATGTTCTATAAGGTATCTAAACTTGTAGTTGCCTTTCAGTTTAATAGGATTGCAAATCTCATACTAAGACAAAAATTGTAAATTTAAATTTTTTTAATTGAAATTTTTCCATTATAAAACAGATGTTAAAACTTCTATCTCCTTTAAATGTCCCATTTTTTAAAAATTTTGTCTCAGGATAACAAATGACTTGCAAACAAAATTAATTTTCAGTAAAATAATAAATAGATTCACACTATACGGAATTCTGTTTAGAAAATATCGCCTATACTTCTAAATTACGCTTGCTAATATTTTAACTACTAGATCAGAGGAATGTTAGAAGTAAAGTTAGTTATAGGATAAAGATATTTAGTCACATGTATAAATATATTAATAAACATTTATTGATATGTGAAGGTACCTTACCTACCATTATGGTAATAAAATGTCATCATTTGGTTGTTAACAATTATACATAATTTTATTAATTCAAATTAGCATTTATATATTTAAGAGTTATTTTCGAATTAACCAGCAGTAATAATTTTATAAATTTTTCCAGCTCACTGTTTACCAATTTTTTGTATTTAGGAATAATCAAATAGAAATGCAAATAAGAGTTTCAGAGAGAATCGAAACCGTTACAATTATTTTGTTACGTTAACTGCTCAGCTTCATCAAAGAATAATCCTTAAATTAACATAGTCACACAAAGAACAAGTATGCTTGTATAAATTAACTGGAAATTAACTGGAATCAATTAGATATTTAACTTTGTTTGCTCTTTAATTAACTTTAAATTTGTAGGAGTGTTTCATTTTAAAGCTCTTATGAATAAAATACGTTACATCATCATAAATGTCAATGATAATCATGTTGAGTGTGTTATCATTGTAAAATTATTAATCAGTTGAATTTTGCTTCCTTTAATATAATTATATAAATCTTTGAGTTTTTTTTTAACATAATGAATTTTTAGTTAATAATATTTAAAAGTTAATTTTTATTCAAGATAATTCTCTAGCTCATTTCATGTTGCATAAATTAAATTTTTAACACTATACCAAAACTATAAATAACAATAAGTTCTATCAAATTATGGTTAAGCTTTTCTTATATTTTTCTATGAAGTTTTCAAATTGTTAATTTATGAAAATAATTCTAATACCTTTTAAAAAAAATAATTATCAGAATAAAAATGAAATTAAAAAGTAATTTTGAAAACTTACAAGCATGAAACAGATTTTTCGCTATCTTAGCTTTCTGTTTGTATTGAATCACTATAATGTTTCACTGCTTCATGTTTATCGGAATAACACGGATTAGCAGAATCTTTGTAGATACCTTCTTCAAAACATTGTATGTTTTCAGACACAGCTTTAAGATACGGAAAAAGTACAAGTTTAATTGTTTTTTACTAGCCTAATTAATCATTAAAATACCTTTTATGCTATTTTACTTATATCCATAGCTGTATATAATGGGTTTCATGCAATGTTATAAAATTAAAACGTTGATATAATGTATTAGCTAAAATGCAAAACTGGAACTAAGAGACAAAATAAAAATATTAATTTGTTTCTTGATACAAGCGTGTTTTATAAAAATTCAACTTCAATACAATGAGGTGTATTACTTTTATAAATTGTATCTTAAAATAAATCTTGAGATAATTTTTAAAAATCTATCTAATTTTTGCAATGAAAGAAAGGATTTTACTTAAACGTTACTTGTTTTTAAGTTGAGTTGGATAACTTTGTTTTATTAATTAATAAATTTGGATTCAATATTTAAGCTCTTGAAAATTCAAATGTAGGAATAAGCGAACGTTCGTATATTTTGATAAGTTATACATTTATTAAACTTACACAATGAGCTACATTTTATCGTACGTAGTTACAAATATTGTAAAAGAAAAAATTTGGTAAATTATGCATAATTTAATATATGTTTCACATTTACTTTAGAGTTATTTGAAATAATTTATCAAGTCATACAAAATGTTTGTCCAACCTCTACTATATACAGAAGTAAAACTACAATATTTGAATACTTGTTTTAAAATCAAGTAGAGACCAGTATTATTTGTTGTGTGATCTTATTGTCTCTCACGCCCTAATATCTCTTACAGTAACAATAGGGTCTTTTAACTCCTTAAATTTGAAATGATATATAACTTTGAAAAAGCGACAGACAGGAAAATGAGAAAATTGAATTATAAAGAGAAATGGTATGGAAGTTAAAGTACATGGCTTTGCAAAATTGATGGATTAGAGTAATTTTGGTGACAGCTGCATATAGTTTACTGATGAGGTTCATTTAATTTGCACCCAATTTGTAAATAAACAAAGTTAAGTTTGTCCAGTATACGGGTTACTGAAGATCCGTCTGTGTTTCTTGGAAAATCACTGCGTTTTACAAAAGAGTATGGTATTTTTTGATGATCGGAAAGATGAATTCATTATACTATATTGAGACTTGATAGCAATTTGTTACCACTCTTCAATATTATTACTAATTTTCTCAAACTGGTGTAGTTAAAATTTCATAAATTCCCTAATTGTCTATCCATTTTACCACCTGTCTCTTTTTTAATGTGTCTGATTGTTTCCCAGTTATGTTCTTTCAAAGTTAGAGAGTTCTTTTTGAAAGAACATGTACCAGTGCATCAATCTAGCAACACTTCTGTCAAAAGTACAGGGGTTTCAAAGACGGCAGATATTCTAATAGAAATTTTCCAGTAAAATGAAAAAGAAATAAACCATTTAATTTCCTTAGGGATAATTACTATGTAATGCATATTTTAACCTATATCAGGTTAAAAGAAATGGAATTTAAGTTTTCACATTGAATTTTAATGTTTTAAATACATAGTTTATTAAGGGTAAGCTATTTGAATGTTATGATCAAATTCTAGCTTATTTGAAAGTCTGCAACTAAGACACCTTTCTGCTGCTTTAATAAAGTTACGCACTTTAGAAGTAAGTAATTTTTTTTATTATCATACTTCACTACTTATGTGGTATTATAAAAATATGTTAGAAATTGATATAAATTTATTTAATAAAGGCAACATTTCATTGATTACTAATGGAAATTTTATTGTTTAAAAGTAATCTAAATTTCTGTTACCTTTATGCAACCAGCCATCCGTAGCACAAATTTCAGATATCAATTTTTGGTAACTACCAATTGTTAGTGTAGTTGATAGTACCTTAATTGGTACTTTATCTCCACATACATGTCTGTGTTTTTTCAGACATGAATCGTATTTGGAAAAATATGACCTGCCATAAATACAGAAAAACACCATTAAATCAATAATGCTTAAGCTCTCTTGTCACTAAACCATTAGTTAACATATTTTGCGAGATATAAGATATTTGCAATTTATTTTTTAAAAACACGATTGTTTAACTTTCAAATTTAAAAAAAAACTTATTTTCAATAAAAATGTAGTAGTGAAATGCATATCATGAAGATTATAATTCATTTTGGATTTCAATTCTATTTGAAGCCATGAATGCACATTTTTTTCAGTAAAAACTTATTCAGCAAACAATTAAAATACTATTATTTTCCATGGACTGTTTTAGATAAAACGCATTTCCTTGCTAAGTATCTTTAATGCAAATAAGAAGTAGCAGAAACAAGATCCTTTATAAAAGGCTTATGAAATATAAAATCTTTGATAATATACAGTTCTTTTAGAGACTTTATGCACTACTTTTAAATATCTTAATGGTTTTTAACCTGAACAGTATTACTATCTTACATGCTAAAAAAATGTAATTTAATGTAAGACTCCCAAAGAAGAAAGTAATGGTAATCAACGATCACGCATTCAGTTTCGATTTCTTCCAGGGATATTAGCAATACAGATTGTTTCAAGTGTACTTCAATAGGTATCATAAACTCTCCTGATAGGATATCTCATGTGTGAAGCGTTTGTTGTTCAAGGTGGCGGCATGGTGTTTTGTCAGCAACAGCATATATACGTTATTTCGAAAGTCATATCGTCACGTCATTGAAGAATATCCTGGTGCAGCAGCACCCAATAACTCAAAGGGGACCCATTAGTTTTACGTTTCGGGACAACTGGATTTTTCAAAAAAAGAGCTGATAGGCCCTTCATTTGGGAGGATGCAATAACTGAGAGTTGAAATGAAGTATCTGTTCTTAGTGAATAGTACACACATGATTACTGAGTTGAAACGAACATCGCCAATAACCAGATAATATACTGCTATAGTCCTAGAGTCGACTGCAATTTTTGGACTCCATCGAACATCATTATGAATTTTTTATAGAGATTGGAGAAAAGTGAGTTGATTAGGAATCTACTGGTCTGCAGTGGCAAAAATGGCCGAAACTGATCGAAAATCGACTTGGAATGAGTTGAACTAAAATCTGATTGCCAAATATGTCATAACTTGCCAAAAAGAGAACAAACTTATTCGTCTGGTAACCCTGCATTTTGATTTTCAATGAGAAAAAGCGCAAACGATTTCTGGTCTTTGGCTTGGAAAATTTGTATCTTTTAAAAGTAAGTCAAATTGGCGACATCAGTTACGTCATCCGTGACGTAATGTTTATTGCCAACTTGGCTCCCTTTTAATCAATGAAAGTAGACCTTTGCCAGATATCTGAATCGTCTGCAATCTTCTTAATTGATAATTAAAGAGTGAGGGTTACCAAATAAAAAAAAATGCTCATTATTTGGCAAGTTATAGCTCATTTGGCAATTGGATTTAGTTCAACTTATTAAAACCAGTTTTTGCCATTTTTGCCACGACAGACCAATGGATTCATAATCTACTCACTTTTCTCTAATTTCTATAAAAAAATCAGAATGATGTTCGATGGGGTCCTCTCAGTCTACTACGAAATTTTCACCGAGGAAATGATGACGCAGCTTTTACTAAATAGAAACTATAATATACTCTTCCTTCGAAGGCTCACAAAAATTCTTCTAAAACCAGAACGATTGCTATTAATCTTTACTACAAGCTACGGTACATACAACTTCGAACATAGTGATAATTCAGGCACCGCGAAAGTAAACAAGATTTCCTATGTTTTCCGAGCAGCATTCAATACTCGTCTGCTCTGCCTATTCTATGTTCGCCTCTTTTTTATATTCTAGAAGCAGAAATTTCTAGCAAAATCTAGCCAACCAATCACCTGATGGAAATGCCTTGAAATTTCCCGATTGATTTAGATGTTGTCACCTTTTTTCTAACCTGTATTATCGCTGTTAACGTATAAATTAAACTAATATAAAACTTTAAAAGAAATACTTCACTATTTACAGTTATATACAGAATAAAATAGAACTTTAAAAGAAATATATCACTATTTACATTTATCTACTGACGATTTTTGTAACAATACTAATTAAAGTTTACAAATTACAATTTTTGAATCAACAAGTGCTTGTTCTGTTGAAATCCTATTTTAATGGGAATGTTTTATACGATTTTGTAGGAATTTTAACTGTAGTGTCTTTGAAAAGAAAGTTTCCTTTTAAATCAAACAATTAGCTTACTTTTAACTGTCGATTTATGTAGGAGTTTACTTACAAAATGTAGTCGAATGTCTTTAAATGTCTTTAGTTTATGCTGTATGAATATAACTTTAAAGCTTCAGATTTTGTAAAAATATGCAAATTCGAGAACTAGATATTCTAATCAAACAATTTTAATGGTCTATCTATTTATTATTAATTTGAGATTATACTTAATACATTTATGGGATTTCAATTTTAAGTTAATATATAAGGATATAAGGATATATTATTTGGTATTGAAGGAAAAATATGCTAAATTAATAACTTACTCACAAACTGTTATCAAATCCTCAGCAGTTTTTTGCATATCTTCGAATGGATTTTGTTCAGGAACGAGACAGAGTTTATACGGTTCCATGTGACACCAACCAAGAATATCTACATATAATATCATTATAACACATTTTCAATTTTAAAGAAAATTATTAAAAACAGTGGTACAGTTTCTCTTCACATAAATGAAAGCGTATTTAAATTATAATTTCAGTTAATGAATTAAAGAAATTTACAAATGATGAACGGTGTAGTTATACAACGTTTACCTTTACCTTATGGCATTTAATTAGAAAATATATGAATAATTGAGGACCTTCTTTTGGTCGAGTGAATATAAAATCTAAAACTATTTGTAGTCCCAAAACTCATAGTAGAGCTAAAAATATTTTTTATTTACACTTATAAAAAAAAAAATTACAATACAAACTTGTTCATCTGATGGCTGTGTGGTGGCAAGAGGAAAAAGATATGACATAAGTTTCAAGAAAAAAATTGCACGAAATAATTTTTGTGCCATATTATTTCCCTTTTCTGTGAATATATTTAGGCCAATTTTCTGGTCAGTTTGGCTTGTGATTATTTTTATTGGTTGGTTTGTATGCTCAATGGCTATATGTCCTATTTTTTTTGTGTAATAATGGCTAAGCAGGATGGAACCTACAGCTTAATGTTCTTTCCAATGAACACCAATTCTTTCCAATGAACACCCATGCCTTATCTAGGATTTGAACCCGGCACTTTGGCATACAAGGCTAGAGCGCTAACCCCGCAGCCATCAGATAGGAATTGGTTATTTTGAAAAGCTGGGCCTTAATTATATTTACCCTGTCTTTTAGCGTTCTCAGGTGGCCATTTTTTCGAATGTTCCATTCGTTATCTTACTACTTGCTATTTTTAGAACTTAAAAATCCGATAGATTTCTTTGTTAAATTTACGACAAAACGTTGGAGTTTATGTTTTCAATACCAATGGACAGTTTCCGCATTTTTTTTTTTTTTCAATTCTAAATGCTTCGAAAAGGGCATAATCACAAAAATTTCTGCTGAATGCGATTTATTTTTTATTTTTTATTTGCAATCAAAGTTACCTTGATAGAAGTTGACGAGAAGACGACTCATTCCACTGGCATTGAATGTGACGTCAAGGCTTCGCAAACATCTTGGCTTGAAATGTAGCAACGGAAACCAGATTTGCAAGTTTCTTGTGAATCGCGCCAATCTGTATGGGATATGGCAATGGTCTACCAACGCAACTATTTGGTAGAAACCTCACGATAACCATAAAAACGGAAGGAGGCTTTGACGTCACAGATTTTGTTGATTGTTTTGATCGGACTGGTTTTGGCTCGGTTTTGAAGCATTTTCTTTTCTTATTATTTATATAACTAATTTTTTTTAAAGAACTTTTGTTTAAATATTTGGAATCAGAAAGAAATTCTTCATAAATATAAACTTATTTCAATCGTTTTTAAAAAATGAGAGAATTGTCCATTACAATACAAAGTAGTAAAAGGTTCATGAAAGCGTCTCTCAGCCTTTGAAATTGCCAAAAAGTGGATCAATTTTGATGACTAAAATTTTGAATAAAATACAATAATTTAATAATTTTTTTTAAAGTAAATATTTCTTCGATAATTTCAGTTTAAATGCATGCTAAATTTTTATGAATACGTAACTAAAGTCAAAACTTTTCTTCCGAAGATTTACTTTAAAAGTAAAATTTTATGTTTAATCTTATTGAATATAGTGATGATTCCATACATTTTTAAAGTTTTTTCGAAATTTTTTCAAGAAATATAGCTCATTTCAGTTAACTTATGTATTAAGAATTGTAATCATAACTATTAAAATGAGAAAGAGAATAATAATAATAATAATAATAATAAAAAATGAAGAATAATAGATTCTTACCAGTAGATGATAAAATTACTGTGATTGCAAAAATCCACACATGGAAAGAATTTTCTAATTTTTGTTGTTCAGCCATTTTATATTTCACTGAAAATAATACATAATATAGTTTTCTCAGAGTTTTATGCCATATGTGCAATTTTCCTATCTGCCGAATGTATGGCAACGCAATTTTGTAACATTACTCTTTAATTGTTGTGTTTAAAAATTACACACATTGAAAATCAAAATACGTTGTAACTAAAAAATAACACACTTTTTACAGCTATTAATTTAGCACTCATGGCAACAATACTAACTCTTTTTACATATTCTCTTATGTTAATTTCGATTTTGATTGTGTGTGCTTGAGTTGCTGGCATGTTTGAGAAAGGCTAATTAATCCACTTATCATCATCCAATTGAAACTTGGTAAATATGTTCATTGTCAATTACAATGCATGGAATCAAGTTTCGTGAACTGTCATTAAAAGGACGCTTTTACACAAGCTATAATTGAGACTTTGGAGACCTAGTTAACCCACTTTCTTTTATCCAATCGAGTTTAAATTTGACCAACAGATTCGTTTTCGATAAGAGAAGTTGTCGTTTCAATAGGATCGCAGCAAACCTACGTATACAATATCCACTTAGCTAGACATAATTTTAATATAGATCCTCAAAAGACGTAAAAATTAATAAATATACCGGGCCAAATGTTCTTCTATATATTCAAAGATATTAAATTAAATTAATGTTTCAGAATACTATTATTGCTATTGAACACGATTTTGAGCTCTTACCAAATAAATGGAATTAGTACCAATATTATAATGAACAAATCCCGCATTAATTATTATTTTTTTATTCAATTCTAAATGTTTCAAAAAGGCTATAAACACAAATTATTATTATTATTATTATTATTATTATTATTTTTTTTTTTAATTTGCGATCAAAATTAACTTGTTCGACGTTGGCGAGAAAACGACTCATTCCGCTGGCATAGAATGTGACGTCACAGCTTCGCAAACATCTTGGCTTGAAATGTTGCAGCGGAAACAAGATTCGCAAGTTTCTCGCAAATCACGCCAACCTGTACGGAATGTGGCAATAGTCTACCAACGCCAACTATTTGGCAGAAACCTCACGCTAACCATAGAAACGATAGGGTCTCTTTACGTCTCGGACTTTGTTGACTGTTTTGATCGGACTGGTTTTGGCTCAGTTTTGGAGCATTTTCTTCTCTTAATATTTAAATAACTAATTTTTTTTAAAGAACTTTTGTTTAAATATTTAGAATCAGAAAGAAATTCTTCATAAATGTATACTAATTTCATTCGTTTTTTTTAAATGCGGGAATTGTCCATTGTCATTATAATAAAATTACCAATTGAAAACTTATTATAGCCTGTTCATTTTATGAAACGGTTTGGTTGGTTTGTCTGATTGTTATTGCCTCAAAAGTAAAACAACTGTTATACTATCTCGAAACATCACTTTAACAGGATTAAGAATTTAAAGAGAAAAATACCCACCAGACAGTGTGACAGTTGTCTCGTGACAATCTTTCAAATTACTGTCTTATATTCCTACTTTTTAAATAAGTTATTTTTTGACAAAGACCAAGATCCATCACGTGCTAAGAATTTGGGTTTGGATTGAAATTTCATATTCCAACACCTAAACGACCCCAAACACACGGTACGCATCGTCAAAATGTAGTGTCTTTTTTATTGTAAAAAGCAATTACACTCAGCACCACAGTCCTCTGACATCAGTATCATAGAATATCTGCGAGCCCCATGCGAAACAATGGTCCAAAAGCGCAAAATCAGAAACAAAGCGCATTTTAAACAAGTGTTGCAAGAATAATGGGGCTAAATATATTCAGATACCACCAAAAAGTTGATCAAATCTGTACCACGACATTTGAAGGACATTATTAATGCGAAAGGTCATACACCTAAATATTGGCACTTTTTTTGTATAAGAGACATTACAAAAATTTCGTTGGTGTATTCTCAATTTTTTGAGGTAAAAATCTGCATAAGTTTATTTAAAATGCTTCCGAAACATTTCATGTTAGAAGTTTTCCCTTGATTGTTCTTCATTTTTACTTTAAATTAAGCCATTTGTTATGTGTATAACTAGAGACGTGTTTGCACTTCTTGGTAATGTATTATTTATATTGAAAGTTAGATTTATCAAGTAAAAGTAAGGTGTATTCTCAATTGTTTGAGTCACTGTATGTTACCTCTAAAGTTCAGAAATCAGTTATTCTACAGATTAACTAGGTAATGTGCCGGTTAACTAGGGTGATCTATTAAAGTGCCAAAAATTGTTTCATTTTACAAATTACCTAGATAATCTGTACATTACCTAACAGGCAATCGTTACAGTGAAAATAAGAGCTTTGGTGGAACAACAGCAACGTTTCTGAAGGCTTAAATTAACATAATGTTATTTAATTTTTTTACGATATCTAAAAAACCAAGTTAATACAATCAAGTTACAAAATAGCTGATATAATAAATCACCAATCAATTAAGAAGGCTATAATACAAAAACTCAAAACGGTTTAAAATATTATTACAATTAAGGAAATTAATGTACTGATATTTATTGATTTTTGGATGTCTAAAAAATCAAGTAAATACAATCAAATAATCAAAAAATTAAATGATAGAATAAATGAAAGAAACGCAATTTTGAAAAACGATACACAAGTCGTTAATGAGCACATTACCTTGGTAAAATGCGGGAAAACTTTTGATTCCTTACGTTAACTGAGCAAAGCAGTTAATCTACAGATTAGCTAGGTAATGTGCACATCAACGACTTTCGAGCTTTAGCCGGTAACATGTACATTAAGATAGCACTTATGTATAGTAACATATACATAAGACATATACACTAACATAGACACTAACATAGACATTAAGATAGCATGTTTATTTCATTATGTTATTAAGTGATAAACTTTCAACGTTCCAATTCCAATAGTTTTTTCTACTAAACAGAATACGTTAAACATATAACTTTTCGGCGACTACCTTTTTGGGCTCTAAAGGATAGAAGTAAGAGCCGTTAAATTTTTAAGATTTATAAAGACTAATATAGAAGTATTTTTTTTAAAAATGCGACAATACGAATAAGATTTCCAATAACATTCAAAAGTTTAAGTATAGAGCACATCGGTACAAACTAAGAGCTACATTACTATCGAAATTCAAACTTAAAGAAGTGAAACTATATCAACTGTGAATTTATTTTTATATTTCAGGTTGAATTTATATTTATTTTATATTTTGTCATGATGCTTGAGTGATGAGTAGTATTTATTGGGATTTGTTTTAAACCTGTTTAAACAAGGACATATTTTTCGAATATTTCTCCATAGCTAATAATGTAACAGGAAAGAAGTATAATAGCAAGAGCAGTCAAAGAACAATTGTGAAAGGAATACATTATTTAAAAAACCTTTTTAGAACAAAGTTCGTGTAATTACTATATTTCCTTTTAAAACAAAATAATATTTACTAACATTTGTCCCCATACAGTAATTTTGTAAGCGTTGAATTATTCAAATACTTCAATAATCAGTAGACATCGGTAAGCTGTAGTTAAGGTAACACTATTTATAACACGATAAAGTCTGTTGAAATCAAAGGATCTTGGTAAAATTTTGAATGCGTACCACTGAAACTTTGCGAAAATAATACCTGAAGTATATATAAAAGGTAGTTAAGTCAAGTGTTCAAATATTCAAAAAGGGATTATCTAAGGACGACAATTATATAACACGCATTGATTTTTGGAATTTTTTTTCATTGAAACCAACTCTTAGATAGATCTAAGTAGGTGAAATTTAACAATGTCTCTTCTGGAACTTAAATTTTGTCTAAAAAATGTACAACATTGAAATTGTTTTTCTTATGTTTTATGGAATTTTTTAAGCAATTAATCATGCCAAACAGAATTAATTCAACTAGATATACGGTAGTTAAGAACCACCACTTAAAGTATTTAAATCAAAGGTAAAGTTTAAAATTCTTAAAATCATTAAAATGTTCAACCACCTTTAAAATACAGATTTTTGATTTTTAGTGTATGGTGAGTAACTTTAAATATCAGTGCTTATAACTGATGAAAAATCATATCGTCAACATGTTTTCTAACATCACCAATTTTACATCAGTATGGACAATATAAAATAAATATAACAGCACTTATATCCAATAACACAACAAACTAAAAACAACTACAATTTAAAACGAATGAATATGAATCCATAAAAAAATAAAAATAAATATTACTGAAGTATTTTATTAGCAATAAAAATTGACATTTAGTATTATTTGTATCTGCAGAGCTTAGAATCTAAACTTGAAAAGCTGTTAATCATTACACTTGATTTTCAAGAATTTTGTCAAGTAACTCTTTCAGAACTTGTTGTTGTGAATTGGTCATTTTTAATCTTCCGATATCTTCAGCAAATTCCTCTGCTCCTTTATTCGACGTGCAAAATGCTTGGAGGTAGTACGCCCGATGAAGGACTTCAATAATTGCATCTTTAGCTAAGATTCCGCAGCTCTTTGCAACGTCTTCAACGTAGCATGTTATGTTATACAAATGATTCCTGTAAAGAAGATCTTAAAATAAATACCATAACCTTAATGGACATTAAAATTTTTCTCATTGCTGACATTTTTCTCTTTGCTCGTAGTTGCTCCAATTTTCTCATTACTACGGTCGAATTTTTTAACTATTTGTGAATAGATTAAGTATTTCTTCAATTGCATTATATAAAGTTTTTTTTTATTTTAATAATGAAAATAGATCTTATGCAAGGGGTTATTTTCAGTAGTATTATATTCTTTGCAACACTCAGAACTTACATGTAACCAATTTCAATGCACCTTTAAAAATAATTTTTTACATTTCATTTCCCAATCTCAGTGCACCTTAAATTATCTTTCCACCATAGTAGTTGACAGTGTCGTATTAGTGCATAAACTCTAATTAATTGCAAAATAAAGCCTTTATGCAGAGGCAACAGTAGTATTTAGCCAAAAAACATGTCTAGGTTGACAAACTATTGTCAGAGTCAAACGAAGTTGGCTTAAACAACTACCTTCTTATCTCTTCTTTTAAGTTCATTTAGATCAAGATTTTTTTAAAAATGGAAGTATTCTGATAAAGTTTTCAATCAGAAGCTAATTCCATTTGCCACGTACTCCAATAAAATGCATTTCTATCTGATAATCTTAGATAATATTTCTGAACGGTGTTTTTTCGTTGCGATACCTTTTCCTCCCTTTAAACAAAACTAAAATTGATAACTATAATAATACCAATTGAAAAACTAAGAATTACACTTATGACTAATAGTTTATTTATATATTGCTACTTCATGTTATTTTTTTGAAAAATTAAGTTAATTTTCTTTATTTTTTTTCAATAGGAGAAGATATTTTCGATTCGATATTCGATGTAGAGGATATTTTCGTACTCTATGTAGGAGGTATTTTCGAACTATATTTAGAGGATGTTTTCGTACTCTATGTAGAGCATATTTTCTTATTCTATGTAGAGTATATTTTCTCACTCTATGTAGAGCAGCGTTCGCCATTAATTGTTAGAGGCGGACCGTATTACTTATATTGGAGCCTTTCGCGGACCGGATACATCAATATATGTGTCGTTAATTATTATCGATTTTACTATATATAGCATTTCTGAAAAATGAAACAAAAATTATTGACATTTTTCTTATCCGAATAAAATTACAACTGAAATTTGATTTTTTTTAATAAATAAAGAATAATAATTTTTATTATTAATAAATCAATGTCTAAAAATGAAGGCAATCTTTCGTTACAACGTGACGATGCGAGTTGACTTAACTTTTAATAAAAGTATTTAATCTGTACTTCCAGATTACTGTGTTTTGTCGATATCAATTATGAGATGATGACGGTCGAAATCGTTCAGTTTATTTTATGAAAGATTCACTTTTCGTCGCAGTATTTGTTACAGCCAATCTTAATAGATTGTCCAAATGAGATTCAGTTAATTTGATGGCCCCTATCTTGCTGAAAGCTTCTCCATATAGTTTTTTTAGGCACATAGAGAAGAACTTTGTTCTGCATAACTAACACATACTATTTTGGACAAATTAAAATTGTGTAAAAAAAAGTCCTTACCATGACGCTTGATTTTTTCCCCTTCAGTGCAGCCGGAGCGCCTTAGAAAAATCAGTCGCAGGCCGGATATGGCCCTTGGGTTACGTAATGGCTAACGTTGTGTAGAGGATATTTTCGTACTTTATGTCGATGGTATTTTCGTACTCGATTACAGGATATTTTCGTAATCTATGTAGAGGATATTTTCGTACTCTATGTAGAGGATATTTTTGTACTCTATGTAGAAGATATTTTCATACTCTATGTAGATGATATTTTCGTACTCTATGTAGTGGATATTTTCGTACTCTATGTAGAGGATATTTTCGCACTCTATGCCTAGAATATTTTCGTACTCTATGAGGGAGGGGGATTCTATGTAAAGAATTGGTGCTCTCTGAGAAAGGACTCTATGTTGGGATGCGACGACTTGGTAAGTCTTTTTTAAAGATTTTTTTACTGTTTTAAAGATCGACAACTTTGCTTTAACAATTTCCTTCATTACTTGTTGATAAATTAAATTAAAATATTGAAAAACTTCCATTAAATACTCTATGATAGTTATGCGGGATACATTATTCTCAGGGCGGAACAACCACACGAAACATGTCGAGTTGCATTCTGCTATCCAAATCAAGTTTTATTATATTCCTCAGCAATATCATTATCTTTCAAAAAAGTTACTCCTCTGTGTAATATTAAATGCGCATGGACTTCCTTAATTGTTATTAAATATTTATTGTCAATAAACAAAAAAGCTTTTCATTAAAGAATTAAATTAACTAATTTTTGTTATGAATGAAGAAATTAAAGAAATAAAACTTTTTCTGTGGTGAAAAATACTTACAGGCACATTTTGAAATAAGCTTTTTTCCCTTCATCAACAAGAGATGCTTCTGAATTTAAATATGTGCTGTACTCCTCAACCACGTTCTGTTCATTATTGTAGCAGGCATCGTTAGATCCAATGACGATGGCATTTTTTAGGCATCCTAAATTTTCCATCAAAGCTGCAAAAATGTTTATAACATATAAAATAAAAAAAAGTAGTTTTTAATTATTATTTAAATAGAAAATAAATTGAAAGGATTTTTAATTAAGTGTTTTGGAGATAAAAGCAATAGAAATATATAGCTGATAAGATATTAAAGTGTACTGGAAGATATTTTTTTAAACTTAAAATACTGATTAAGGAATCAAAACAAAGGTAGTTTATGTGCCTTATGTGCCATTTTTTCTTAGTTACAGACCATAGTTCCCATGTTAAATCTGTGTAAGATCTGTAGATTAGTTTGAGACGGCCGAGAATAATGTGGAATTAATTTAAATGAAATGGACGTTCTTGCACGTCATAGAATTTCTCAGTATGATTATGTGTCATGATTGCAGACCTAAAAAAATATTTTTTTACAGAAAACTTATTAATGAAATAGTTCCAATAAGATAATAATTTCATCTTTTTAAGTTTAGGTCTACTATTTATACAGACTTGGTGTTAAAAAGGAACCGTGCTTGTTTTTAACACTTTATTGTCAATAATTAAATATTTTTTTGACTATGTTGTCATGAAGAATAGATCGATACTAAAATTTTTAAGACACAAAGACAATAATTTTAGATTTACATAAATGAAGTTTAATATTACTCTGTTTCAATTCTTATGATTGATATTTACTTTGTAATACTTTAACAAATTAATAAGTGCTGTATAGAATCGCTCTTAGACCTTTTACTGAGCCATCAGTATGTTCTAACTCTTGGCCATTTATAGTTTTTGCTCAAAAGAATAATCGGTATTGTACCTGCATGTAGCAATGTACTTTCATCGCAAATATCGGTTCTCAATTGGAGGATACTCTCATATTCTCCTTCCATTGAGAGTATCACGACTGGACCGTCGTCCCCACACTTCTTCGAATAATTACCCAGGCAGACAATGTTATCGATCATTTGTCTGAAATAATAATAATAATAATAATAATAATAAATAATAATAATAATAATAATAATAATAATAATAATAATAACAATAATAATAATAATAATAATAATAATAATAATAATAATAATAATAATAATAATAATAATAATAATAATAATAATAATAATAATAATAATAATAATAGTAATAATAATAATAATAATAATAATAATAATAATAATAATAATAATAATAATAATAATAATAATAATAATAATAATAATAATAATAATAATAATAATAATAATAATAATAATAATAATAATAATAATAATAATAATGATAATAATAATAATAATAATAATAATAATAATAATAATAAATATTAACAACATTACTACTACTAACGAGGATGATGATAGTAATAATGATGATGGTGATAATCATAATAATAACAACAAGAGTAACAATCACAGTAACAACAACAACAATAAGGACAACATTAATAATGCCATTAGCAATGCTACTATTAATAACAATAACTCATCAATAACGATGACGACGTTAGTAACGACAACAACAATAATAATAATAATAATAAAAATAATAATAATAATAATAATAATAATAATAATAATAATAATAATAATAATAATAAAAATAATAATAATAATAATAATAATAATAATAATAATAATAATAATAATAATAATAATAATAAAAATAATAATAATAATAATAATTATTATTATTATCATCATTATTATTATTATTTATTATTATTATTATTATTATTATTAACAACAGCAACAACAATAATAACAATAATCACAACGACAACAAGAACAACAACAATAATAATAACAACAACAAAAGCAATAATGATAATACTAATTACTTACGGGCAAATAGCTTTCACATCATCAGGAGTTTCAATATTTTTCAAATGCAATGGACTGGGACAAACATCGAATGGGATTCGTTCACAAATGTCCTCGCTTGATGTAACTGAAAATATCATTGTCATATAATCTGAAATTTAAATCTCCTTACCTTCTTTAAAAGTTAAAACGTCTCCACCTTCAACTCCATCAACCTAATGCAATATTTTATAGTTAACAGCTTTCCAATGTTTTGTTGTATCTATCAGGGACAACGAAACATTACTTCGAAATTTAATACCTATTCATAAACAACTAAAGGTGTAAAATTTTATAGAAGAAACACGTTTTTTACCGATTTTTAAAAAATATGGTGCCATTTTTGAGTAATGGTTTGGGACTTCCTTTTGTAAAGTTACCCAGGTAGTATATGATCTAGTATATGATTGGTTAATATGTAGTATATGATTGGGTAATATGTAGTATGATTGGCTAATATGTAGTATATGATTGGCCAATGTAAGTAATTAGTATTATGATTATTGCTTTTGTTGTTGTTCTTGTTGTCGTTGTGATTTAAAAAATAAACATGTCAAAAACATCACAAAACATATGATTTACCTTTCCCTCATTTCTTATAAAATATATTTCAATTTCAAAACTATATATTAAAATTTCAAAATTTTAAGTACATTTATCCTAGCGATGGGAGATATTGGAAAATACCCGTGACAACGGCCGGCTTACAACTGTCTTTTTATATCGGGATCGGCTAGTGACGAGTGATATTGGTCAGCGTATTTATGCTACTAAGGTAGTAGTACAGAAATCTATGTATATAATTCTCTTGCGTAACGTCCAAATTCGGCTGTATTTCTGTGAGCAGAATGGCAATGATTTCAAACAAATCTTCTGAATGTACTTTATGCACGATTTTCCAAGTTCAACAATCCAGCCAATCACAATATATCTTTTAAAATTTGACTAATACATCTGGCAACAGCAACAACCTGGATTCGCTATATTTTGTTTTTCTTATTACAGTCTACAGATAGAAATTATTGCCTATTTAAAACGTATTGATTTAATAGTTACGATGATGCATGAATAAATAGATACAAGTTGTGTATATTTCTTTTCGATTGGAATTTCGGATGAACCAGACTTTTCGGAAAAGTCATCTGCTGGTCGTCGGATTTCATTCAGAGCTAAATCGTCAACTTTCAAAAAGTCGCTAAAAGACATTATATAGTAAATCTGAATCTATATTCATTTCTAATCAGTGCAAATTCAGCTATTACGAATTGAAAACTATCAAAATAATGAATAAAACCACCCACTCAACTTCAAAATCTCATATGAAATAAAAAAATAAAAACTTTTGGTGAAATAGGGCTAATTTTCTCGCCAAATTTGATTTTCAAAAAATTCCTGTTGATTGATGCCGGATAATTGGCCTTTCACTGTTTTATTTTATTTTCTAAGTATCGCAAAAAAGATTATGCAAACATATGATTGCTTCGTTAAGAAATTTCGATAAACATCTTTAATTATTTTGGCGCTTCATACGATACCAGCCCGTAAATTTTAATCTTTCAATGAAATAACCGATTTTTTTTTTAAATATATGTACGATACTGTTTATTTTTGTTGTTTTCCAAGAACTTTCTACTACGTTGCCGCACTGTCTCTGCTTAACACGTCTCGACAGCAGTAGGATAATGACGTGGTAATTATTCTGACTCTTCATAAATAACAAAACGTTTTCAATTTCATGGCATTAGGCAGCTGAAATAGCTTTTTGCTAGGTCATATTTTAAATACTTCACTTTGAGGCGAGCAAAGCGAGCCAAGGGGATTGCATAGCAATCCAGGGGGTTGGTGAGCGTCAGCGAGCAGGGGGAGGGGAGCCCCCTAGTTTTATATTATTATCTTTTCAAAGTTTTATAATTATACCTAATGAAATAATCCCTATACTGTGAAACAATATTTGATCGCTTTTGTGCCTAGTGAAATATATAATATATATCACTTATTGGCATGCTTTTTTTTTTTTTTTTTGTAATGAATTAAAGGATAATTTTGTACTGCTGTACAATTAAAGCTTACATTTTCCGACAAAATTCATACCATACATTGTCACTCACACAAAATCCTTTCTGAGTGAGAGGGAAAAAATATAGATCAAATAATTTTCATTTAATTAAAACTTTTAAGGGTTATTAGATGTTATTGTCATAACTGAATTGTGTTTAACTGGAAAATGGGAATTATTTTTATGAATTAACATTAATGGGAAATAGAAGCGGCTACTTTTGTGCAAATGACAAATTTTAATTAAAAAAAAATAATAATAATTTAGCTGTAACTTAAAATTGTTCCTCTATCAATATTTTCCCAACTGAACTTTTTATTCGAATACTACAGTTATATTTACAAGATTAAATAACATTCCTCATTTAAACAATTTTGAGCTTATTGAATTTTTGTCAATATTTACAAATGAAGTTGCACTAGTTAAAATCAGAGAATAAAAATAAATAATTTACTTACCCAAAATTGGTAAACATAAGCTGATTATAAATACCCACATGTTGAGAATGTCTCTAGTGTAAAGTGTTGTAACCTAGTTCAAAGATTGAATGCGAGTTTTAAGTATGTGTAAAGTTGAGACAAGCATAAGTGCACTATTAGATATTCATTTTCGAAACGGAACAATTAAAAACTATTGGTTTCCTATGATAAGAACAAGTTCCTGCCGGATATGCTGCATAAATTGTACTTCTTTTATATTTTCGGATAGATAATTATATTTAATCAGCTTTAACACACAGGCTTGTATTTAATTAAGCATAACTTGTATTGTGAAGCTCACAAATTTCAACCACACTATGACTGAATCTTTGCATTATTTCAATATGGTTTTTTTTATCGCCATCACCACTATAAAAAGAAACTCGAGCACAATACACACTTGATTGTTGATTGGTTGGTTTGTTTGTACGATCAACACCTATTGTTATGCACGATGACGGCTAATTAGGCCGGGACCTAAAGCTCAACGAGGTTTTAGAACTGCAACGAACATCCATGCTTAATACGGAATCAAACCCGGCTCCTCTAGGCCTCTTTCACACGAGGCGACTAGTTGATTCAACTAGTTTATCTGGCGGGTGATTAGGAGTATAGCCATTTAGGAAATGATAGGGAATCGCCTGAACCCTTTCACACTCAGTCAACTCTTCCGCCCAGGCGGTTTGTTTGCAGAAACAAGTGCAGCTAACGTTCTCACCCTAACTAGTTGAGTCAACATCGTACTGACTTCCAGTTGGGAAGAGAAGTTGATTTCACAAGTTGCCTCGTGTGAAAGTGTCTAGTCAACTTGTTGAGAGTTTACCATGCAACTTACTTAGTTGAATCAACTAAACCGCTTCGTGTGAAAGAGGCCTTAGTATGCGAGATCAGAGGGTTAACCACACATCTATCAGATGGGCCAATACACTCTTGCAAAACTATACTGGAATTTTCAGCAAATAGTCAACTAGCTTGGTTGTGGTGACGTCAGACATTTTTTGGATAGTTGTGGTCTGCGACGTCACAATCGAATCATAGGGTTAAAACTAGTGACTTTTTAAGAGTTTGCGAAATAGATAACCTAATTTATCATTTGTGTTTTTATTTTCACTTGGAAAAAGAACGCAAGTATGCTTCTAAATAACAATTTCAAATACTGCTGAATGAAGTTTCTATGAAACCCTCACTCATATGAAGTTTTCCTGGATTTAGTAATTAAGAAATTATGATCTGTGGCACACTCAAAAAACATGCGTGAAAACTGGCTTTGTAGTGACAAAATTTTAATTTTTTACTTATTTTAAATTTGAAACAATTTAAGTTTTCTATTCAAGGAAAAGAGGGAGGGATAGGACAATTCTATTTTTTCCCAAACAAAAGCACATAGAAATATTTTCTGTTTCTTCCATGAAAAGAATATCCATATATTTTTTTTATATAAATAATGTAAATTTCATGTCGCAATATTATAGGAATTTGTAATTAAAAAAAACTCATTTTTTTTTTCAATTAGCAAGTATTACCTTCCCCTTTGATGTGAATTTTGAAGCTTGTGAAATTTTTAAAACTAAAACAATGTGTTGTTACTGAAATTCTGTAATTCCTTTGCATACAAAGCACCAACTAAAATAAACTCATACGCTAAAATAAACTTAAAATGATAAGCCATTTATAAAGTCATACACTGTTAACATAAGTCAAGTAGAAGGGACCGTCCAAATTTTTCACGTTGAACGAATTTCGTGTTATCCATCTAAAAACTTTTCATCTAATTGATGCAAATTTAAACTACTAGGTATGTGTATTTAACACTATTGTTTTTTAATTCAAGTCTTTTATTTTGCCAGTCCGCGTCCTTTTTCTTGCAGGTTCAAATTGATTTATACCGTAAGCCTAAAGCGATGTGCTCTATCGGGAGTCAAACCAGGGACTCCTAGATCCGTCGACAGATACTCTACTGCTAGGCAAAAGCAGTCATTAGTGCCTAGGTGTTGTATCTGCCTTTTGTACACGAGACCACCATATAGAGCCTTTCCAGTGGATCGTGAAGGGGGAGAACGTTTGAGTTGCTTGAATGTGAAATGAGTGCGTTGCGTGAGAGTTGATTGTGTTGCGTGAGAAAGTTGAGTGAGTTGCGTGAGAGTTGAGTGTGTTGCTTGAGATTTGAGTGTGTTGTGTGAAAGAGTTGAGTGCTTTGCGTTTGGAAGTGAATCGCCAAAAATGCCGTGCTGATTGTGTGGCAGTCAAGTATCAGAAGCCGCCGATGGATGGCAGCATGATTCAGCTGTCTGGTAGTCACAAATACAGTGATGTGCGCTAACGGGCGTCGAACCAGGAACTCCTAGATCCGTAGACAGATACTCTACTGCTAGGCAAAAGTAATCACTAGTGCTTAGGTGTCCTTAAAGTCGTTGTTAGAGAGATGATGGCGGATTCCATTCTTGGCCGCATTTTTAAAGAATTTATCATTAATTAAAAAATTTTGTCATGTTTCTAGCGATAGCGATAACTGCTTTCGACTCATATTGACAAGATTCAACATGCAAATGCAATTGAATTTTGTTTCGAAACTTACTGGTTGTATACAGGAGAAGTGCGTGACGTCACAAAATCATTCTAAGGAGGATGCCATCTAAATTCGCTAAGAAATCAGTTAATTTCATAGCGATTTCTTAGGAATTTTATCAATCGGGCATTTACCATGTTTCAGATTGTTCCAACTTGGGGCTTGTTTTAGTAACACCTTTACATTTCGTTTCAAATAATAAAGACCATAAAAAAGTGTTTCAAGAGCAATTTTCTTCGGTCTTCAGCAGGATTTCATGTTTTGTTATTTCGTGTTAAACGAAAACGAATAAATTAACGTTAAATTTAAGAGTTATCTTATAGAAAACTGCTTAATTTTGCTTTAAACTGAATTTCTTGTCAAGCGATTTCGCGTTAATGGGGTTTCATTGTATTTAGGAACGCGGCAGTGTTCCGCTACCAAGCCTGTTTTAAGAGCGGCAGACATGCAGTTGTGTATTATGTTGCTCAAAGCCTTGGCCGGTTTTCAGCCCCGAATAACTGAGCTTCATTTACAGTTCGAGCTCTGATTGTTTTGGCCATCCTGTTTCTCCGTGTGAGTATATCGAAAACTCCATAATTATTAATATTAAACAAGGGAACATGGGAAAAAATTCTTTTGAAAATCACCCCCCCCCCAACTATAGTTGGTAATATTATCCAGGTTTATAGTTTAAACGCTTTCATATTTATTCATACACTATTTTTTAATTCTTTTCATCTTGATTACAGTAAGTACTTCTTATATGTTTTATAGTGAGTACTAGGGTATGCAACTCCTCGAAATGATCCCGAAACTTGGAATTTTATCCAGGGTAATGACTGATTTAAACTGGCCAACGAATTGCTGATATTCATCTTTCACTCAAAAAGTAATACTTTTGAAAGTGTCTTTTTTAAGTGATTTTGATACTTTTGAAAGTGACTTTTCAAGTGATTTTGATACTTTTGAAAGTGACTTTGATACTTTCGAAACAAAAGTTATTTTGAAATATTTTTGTGCATCTACGCAAATATAAATCTGGCAATGCTTTATTTCATATCTAAAACTAGTACTTATTTTTTTAGAATTTCATATTTACACTTTAGTGTGTTATACTTAAAGCATAATTAAAAAACATTAAAATTTTAACATTCTGTTTTTCAAGAGTTCAATCAGATGGCCAAAACTACCTGTGTTGAAAATGATATAGCTCTACGCCTATTTGATGTAACTTTCTATAGAGAGACATACAAACACACAGAAAGACTTTTTTTTATTATAGCGATGGAGAAATATACCCATATTGAATTAACTTCAAAGACAAAATGTTCTTGGTCAGATGCATGAAGTCTGGTGCTTATTGGAAATGGCCTAATGTCAATGCTAATCAGTGGTATAAAAAAATAAGAAGAGTTGAAAAAAATTATTTCCAAAGCAATTACTCCAATTAATTGTGGAGGAGTTTTTCAGATCAATGATTCCTTGTTTGGTGCAAAGCTATTAAGCTAAAGAATGCTGATGTGAAAACGTCCTGAAGTTTGTGTATTGTTTTTATTATGTTACACTTTTCTAGTGTTGAAGTTAAATATTCATATGTATGCCCCACTGGGACTTGCTAATGTACTTATATGAATAGACTATCAGGTTTATTATTTTCTTATTTCTCCTTTCAATTCTATTTGATGAATTGAGTTCAATTTTTAGGAGATCATTTCTAGGGGGTGGGGAGGGGGGTGGACCCTTCTACTCATTAGTTTATACAAAAAGCACATCCTCTAATCAAGCTGGGAGGAATGAAAAAAGAATGGTATGAATATTTAAAAGCGTTTAAGCTGTAGGCCTGTTTAAAATCTCCCCGTATCGTGATAATTTCCGGGGAGATGGGGGGGGGGGGGAAGGGGAGGGGGTATATACCCTCCTACCCATTAAATCATACGAAAGGCAATTCCTCTAATCAAGCTAAGAAGAATAAAAAAAGAATGTTGTAAAATCATCAAATAGTTTTGGCTGTAGCCCTGCTAAAGTTTTGGTCTTAACCAGAAGGAGAAGAATCAGAAGGAGAAAAAGAGAAGAATAAAATTCCGGTGACTTCAGCGATTTTCAAATAATTTTTTTACCATGTTCCCTTGTTCAATGTTATTAATTATGCTGTTATTTTTCATCTACTCACCCTGAGCAACATGATGGGGAAAAAATCAGGGTTCCAGCTATAATAGAAGATGAGCTGTGAGGGGTCGACAACTAGTCTAAGCTCTGTCAACATAATATACACTTGCAAGTCTGCCGCTTTGACATCGAACTTGGCGGTGGAACACTGCCGCGTTCCTAAATATACTAATGAATAATAATTTAGTAAGTATACTAATAACTAATAAATAGTTTTTTGCCTTATATTCATGTTATTCTTCCTCCACTGTTCTTACCTAATATATTCTTTGTGATGTTATTTAAAATATCCAAAATTTCCGATGTTGAGAACTGCAGTTGACGATATTTCAAATATTTAGAAACTTAATTTTACTAGTTCAAAGTTGCTCTGACTCTTATATTGAATAAAACAAGGTACTTTATCAGGAATTTCTGATATTGGTTTAACGTGTGGTCAGCATAAATTACCAATGAATTTACCAACTATGTCGACTTTTTTCATACGAGGGTGGCCATGCGACCTGACATTAAGGTTTTCTTCTTCAAAATTGCATAAGCGCGTAACGTAGCTGCCTTTAAAAATTTATGCTTTTCAGCAATTGCAAAAAAAAAAAAAAAAAAAAAAAAAAAAAAAAACTCAGCTCTAATGATATTGATAAAAATCGGTGTGGCAAAGCCTTTTAAAGTGTTCTAAATATCCGCATTTCCGAAATTAGCCCAGAAATTCCATAAAGGTGTATAAAATTGAAAAAACTTTTTTAACATAAAGTACTGTTCCCTTGAGCCCTTCTCATCAACGGTTATTCCTCCTCTGATTCACTTACCCGAAAGGATAATGTAATAATTATAGAAAAATATATAGGCAATTTCGTAATTTTGGAGTGTTTTTGTTTTGAAAATGTAAAATATCGCCAAATTATATTAAAAATTAAAATGAAATTATGGAAACGAAAATCAATTCATGTCAAATTTAAAATCGGTGACTAGAATTTGCTTGTTATTGCAATTGCGCGATGTTGCACATCCGTAGTTAATTTTTAATAAATAGCTTATTCAGATTTGTAAAATTTTTTTACAACTCATAAGAAGTTCAACAATTGACGAACATTTTATCATCAACAAAGAGTTCGAAATCGCCGACTAGATAATGAGAAGTATTTAAAACCATGTTTTCAACATGTTTCCCAACAGAACCAATAATATTATAAATATAAACGATATAAAGTAATAATAACCCAAAAAACTAAAAACAACGTGAACGATGAATGTATAAGAACATAAATTTAACTTAACAGGAGCGTAAAGAAAATGATCATGAAAAACTTTATTAGCAAAATAAAAGTTACATTAATATCGATTGTATCTACGGATCTTCAAATGTAAACATCTGGTTATCAAGCTTTACGTTTAATTTCCAAGGATTTTGCCAATTAAATCTTTCAAGATTTCTTTTTGTGAATTGGTCATTTTCACTCTTCCAATATCTTTAGCAAATTCACTAGCTGAATGTCCGTTGCAAAACGTTTGGATGTAGTACGACCGATGAAGGATTTCAATGGTGATATCTTTAGCTAAGGGTCCACAGTTCTTTTCAACGTCTTCAACGTAGCATGTTGGGGTATATAAATGGGAACTGCAAAGAAAATGTTGAAGTAAATACTAAAATATGGTATTGAAATTTTTGCTACGAACGATTTATTACTGCGAATGAATTTTGTTGATATTTGTGGATGTTTGAAACAGTTTTGAAAGTACACTATCTTAAATTATTTCTAATATAGAATTTGAATTGACCATATACAAGACGTTATTTTGAATGGGATTCTCACTTATCGCAACACTTGTGATATGCTTGTGACCAATCCCAATGTACATTTCAAATTAATTTGAATTTTTACATGCCCTTATCCATCCAATCACAATACATATTTCCTTTTCACTTGTTGTTGAATCTGACGTATCCGTGCATAAACTCCAATTAATTGAAAAACTAAAGCTTTTATGCAGTGGAAACAGATAAATTGTAAATGGTTAACAAGCAGAGTAGACTAAGGTTACTTTAGTGTAACTCCTTCTAATATCTTTTTTTTATAGACCAATGTGTATATGCACAAAATGTATTTCAATACTAATTAATTCAAACATAATAGCGCATCAAATAATTTCATTTGTCGAATATCCTTAATCTTTTCTCTCAGTTAATTAGAATTTGATTTTGTTTGGTAATTTATTGGTTAAATTTATTGGATTACAAGTTTTTTTTTTTTTACTAATGATTTTGAAAATATATTTGGCATGATTTGGTATAATCTGAATAACATTTGTTCTTGGTTCTCGACGACAGCAATACAATCAGGAAAATCAACGCTACAAAATAACTTGTGCAACATTTAATATTCGTCAAAATGAAAAAAATATTTTTGTACATATGTTGTTCAAACATTTTAAAATAATATTTTAACAAAAAAACTCATAATAATCACTTATTAAAAACTCGGTTGAATAAAATTTTCCGCAGCGCGAGTTGAATTGTGGTAGCTCATAAAAAATCATAAAGCTAAAATAAAGTTTTTTTGCAATATATCTCTAAGAAATGTCTATATACTGCATTAAATATCAGATTTCACAAAATAATTAAAAAAAGTTTTTTTTATTCCGTAATTTATTGAATGTATGAAAATTTGCATTTTTTAAAGTAATACTCTAATTAAAAATTAAATTGCATAGAATTAATAATATTTTTGTTTTGTATGTACTTTATATATTATGTAATTGCCGTGAAAAATTTCAATTTTACATCTTTAATAGTTTTTTAAACGAAGCATAAAAAATTTGAAAAATCAATGTTTTGAGAAAATGCGAGAAAACTATAGAAATTTTAATAACTTGCATGTTTTTCAAATTTAATGTGCTCTACCTCTGTATTTTGAAGCAGCTATCTTTACAGATACTTGTAATGCCTTTTTTTTTATAACCACCCCCTTTTCTTACATTTTTTGAAGTTTTTTAAATGCCCTCTTTGTTTCGGCTTCTCAGCAATTAACGGGTTAAAATGCTTTATACCCCTTTTACTTTGGTGACTTTGCAAAATGCCGCCAAGTTGCACTGACACTTCCACTGAATTGAACTACAGGTTTGCCAAAATGGATGCCAAGTTGTAATGGAACCATATAGCCACCGGGTTACCATATTTGACGCAAAATCACAAAAAAAAAAAAAAAAAAAAAAAAAAAAAACTGGCGGAGGGGGCTTATAACGCATTTTAACCGATTAACAAAGTCTCTCAGTGACAGGGAAAACTGTTGTAAAAAGGTCCTATCCTCAAAATTACAGGAATTTTAATATTTTTGTAGTTTTGATATGCACTTAAAATGTTATTTAATCATAATAACAAATTTCAATGTATTTCGGTTAAATAAAATTTTCCGCAGTGAGTTAAATTGTGGCAGCTCGTAAAAAATCTTAAAACTAAAATATATATATTTTTTTTGCTTTATATTTTTTATAAATGTCTATATACTGCAAAAAATATCAGATTTCACAAAATAGTGAAACATTTTTTTATGCGGTAGTTTGTTGAACGTATGAAAATTTGCATTTTTTAAGTAATAATGTAATTAAAAAATAAATTTCATAGATTTTAATAATATTTTTGTTTAATATGTACTTTATATGTTATGTAATAGCCATGAAAAATTTCAATTCTATATCTTGCATAGCTTTTTAAACAATTCATACCAAAAGTTGAAAAAAACTATAGAAATTCTAATAACTTGCATGTTCTTCAAATTTAATGTGCTCTACCTCTGTATTTTGAAGCGGCCATCTTTACCTATACTTCTAATGCCTTTTTTTTTTTTTTTTATCTCCTCCCTCCTATCTTACATTTTTTGAAGTTTTTTAAATGCCCTATCTGCTTCGACTTCTCAACGGTTAACGAAGTGTTACAGTGAGAGGGAAAACTGTTGTAAAAAGGTCCTATCCTCAAATTACAGGAATTTTAATATTTTTTTAGTTTTAATATGCACTTAATATGGTATTTAATTATAATAACAAATCTCAATGTATATCTTGGCATTTTTTTTTAAGAACATACCAAAATTTGAAAAACCGACTTTTTCAGAAGCGTTAAAAAAATGTTTGTGCAACTTACATACTTTGCAAATTTAATATGCTCCATCTCTATATTTTAAAGCATCTCCTTACATACTTCTAATGCTTTCTGTTTTACTTGTTTATTTTTTATGCATTTTTTGAGGTATTTTTTAAATGCCCTGTATCTCCTTCAGCTATTCGACAATAATTGAAGCGTCATAGTGTTATAATCATTGTTATTGTGTATAATGTTATTATAGGGGAATGTTATAACCAGGTAAAATTCCCAAATGGAAATAATTAGATTACAACTACTTGATCCATTATTAACATAAATTTATGTTGCCACATAATGTATCCAAATCATTTTTAGACTTGCCAGTGCAACTCATAGTACTATAAACCAAGTGCATACTTATATTACACTTGTTATTTGTCTTTGAAGTTGACGTGAAAAAAGCAACTGAAAACTATGATAAAATCTTAGAAGCCAAAACTTTTCTATTTGAGATTCAGCCCCAATACAATGTCTACTATACCAATACATCTATTTTACAATAAGTCCCTGTTACTATCTCTTACTTGGATATATTAATAGTTGTGTGCATATTATTAACAGTTGTTGTTTTACAATCTCATGCTTAAATTTACCAGAGAGGTGAAACATAGTCAACAAAAAGTTATGAGCAACATGGTAGTAAAACAGTAATTTTTACTTTTTTTTTAAATAAAATTTTTTATTATTAAATTTGAATTGTTTGTGTAAAAATTTGAATTGGTTGTGTAAAAATTTGAATTGTTAGTGTAAAAATTTGTCCAACATCTGAAAGGTACCATAAATAACCTATTCAGACTCATCAACTGTCTGAAAATATCCCCAAATCAGACATTCCAAAAGTCTGAAAATACCCCATTTTAAGACACTTCACGTGTCTTAAAGATTAAGACACCATTTATCGTCTTAAAACAGTGCCATTTGTTTAAGACACTTTTGTGTCTTATTTTAAGACATTTCAATTTGCTGTGCCGGAACGGCAGCTCTGCCAATCTGTTGCGGTAGCAATGATTCATTGGTGGCGAGCATATTATTGGGCTATTACTGGCAACTTACTGCTAGTTCGTTGACGTATGTCAGCAAATAAAACAGAATGCTGGTAAGAAAGAAATGTACCTTTAGTAAGTACATTTAGCCAATGTTAGCAAATTGCTGCCTACTCTTAACCAACATTGCCAGCATCCAACCGTAAAGCGATCAGTATAAGTGTTTTTACCGAGGAAGTTAATATAAAGGATTTAAAAACTGACTAAGTTGATAACAATATATGGCTATTTTGTTTTTAAAACAGCTACAGTTTTTAACGTAAAACTCAAAGGTGGTAATCCAGTCACACATACTTTATATAATTTTTTTAAGTAATGGAACTCGGTGTTATTTACGAATAATAATTCAACAATTATTTTTATTATTAACTAATTATTGTCTTGCATGTTGAATTTTTTCATAAAATACTAGGTGACTAGCGTAAAAGAAGCTCTATGTTTCAGATTATTAAATGTAATTCCGAATGTTTGATTTTAAACTTATGTTTTGAAAATAATCTGGAGCCTCTTTTATGCTAGCTACCCTGTTTTAAATAGTTTTACTTGTCGCAATTAACGAATAATATAGTTCTATAGTGAAATATACTTACAGGCACAATTCCAGAGAAGACCTTGTCGTTTCTTCAACTTCAGAATCTTCGGAATTTAAATATGCGCTGTACGCTTCAGTTGCTTTCTTTTCGTCATTGTAGCAGGCATCGTTCGATCCGATTAAGACTGCGTCTTTTAAACATTTTAAATTTTCTATCAAAGCTGTAAAAATGTTTATAAAAAATGAATTTCAAGATAGTATTTTAAAATTATTTTTATCTAATCTAATTAAAAAGTTCTTAATTTAGTATTTTGGTGGCAATAATAAAATAAATGAACACATAGCTGATAAGACAGTAAAATGTAAGTAAACAAATATTCTACTCCTATAAATTGTTTTTAGCTAATGTGCCTTTCGGAACAAAGTCTGAAAGTAAAATATTGATTAGAAAAGCGAAATAAAGGCAAATTCTTAAAGAAATGACTGACAAAAGCGAAAGAATCTTACTTGACTTTGTTAGTTGTCGACCATAGATCTATGTTGTATTAAATATTTTAGAACTAATTTAAATGAGAAGTTTTCTTGAACGTCAAATCGTTTACAAAACAATAATTTTGTATTCTTACGTCAAAAATGCCACTTTTCGATATAACTTATTAATTAATAAATTAATATATTCAGTTTATTGATTGATTTTATTTCACTTTTTTATACTATGTGAAATGTGCATACCTCTCTTATATATTTTTATCGCGGTTTGACAGATTTGACTAAATTTGCCATTTTAAACTCACTAAAGTACAAGGTGAGACCGAAAAGTAAGGTGACTGATGTCATAATAATCACTGTATTATATATTTGCAGATAAATACATGACTGTCCATCTGTTTCCCTTACTGCCAATTTTACACCCTCCTTATTCCCCTGATCTAGCACCAGCAGATTTTTTCTTCTTTCCACGACTGAAATTGGCACTGAATTGAAACCGATTTTCAAGCATCTCAGACATTCAAGCTGCTGTTACCAAGGAACTTAAGACAGTCTCAAAGGAGGACTTTTTTAGAAATTTCAAGAGCTTGTATGAACGTTGTCAGAAGTGTATTGTAGACGGCGGGAACTACTTTGAAGGACAGTGTGATTATTATGACATCAGTCACCTTACTTTTCAGTCTCACCTTGTAAATCTCGATATGCATAATTTTATCTTTAAAAATTATAACTCTACTCAATTTACTTTGATTAATTTATAAAACATAAACCTAACTTTGCCTAATAATGGGTTATTTGAAAAATAATTCATTTAAAATTATCTGCCAATAATCTCTTCTACAGAAAACTTTTCTTCTATAAAAACCTGAAAATTCCTCAAATTTGGCACGTGTTAGAGGAAGCAAATGCATATATAAACTGAAAAAGGAGTCACACAACGAATGAAAAACCTTTTTCTTAAGAATGTAACGCTACATTTTGAGCATTCATGATGGTTTTGAAGAGATGTGCGCTAACGGAGAATCCAACCCGAGACTCCTAGATCTGAAGAAGGAGCTCTACCCACTAGATAAAAGTGATCATTTTTGTCTAGTTGTGGTATCTGTCATTTGTGCACGAGACCATCACAGTTTGAATATAAAATGACGCACACAAATTAATCCGCATTCAAGATAAGAACCTTGACTAATCTAGTCTTCCTAAATAGTAAGAATAAATTATACATTCATGTCCATAAATTAAGGATAATTCAGTTTTTCCCTCAAAACTTCTCAGTGGAGTAGCATAGACACTTGAAATTTACTTCAAAGACACATCTTTATTCAACAAAACGATAATTAAAACAACTCAGTCGCAGAATGAAATGCAAAGTGTACAGCGGGGCTTATGCAAAAGAATGGAGTACCATTAGTGCGCAGTTGTACAGATGCATTTACATTAAAAATCACTCAACACATGGAATTGACTTTTAGTGTGAGATATGATCTTCCCTGTCATCAATATTTACTTGGCACAGTATTCTCATACTTAACATGAGTTACTTGATGAATTCTAGCGCCTAAATTGCTCGTCCCTCCGTTTGAAAGGTTTGCAAATGAGGGAAAGTTCTTAATGCATTAAATCTTTACACAATGAATATCGTAGAAGCGTCCCACACATGTTTGATGAAATTTGGAGTAGAGGAGTGATCTGACTTACTTAGAGGGGCGATACTCATATTTTTAATTCTTTATCCAAAGCAAAAGTGGAATAAAATAAATCATAACTATCAATAAACGCGATTTTGAAACTGATATTTCACAATTAAAGACGTGTCTAAATCAAGTTAACAGTAAATTACAGTAAAAAAGTATTACAGTAAAAAAGTGGAATTTAATAATTTTTTGCGTTCTTGAGGAGCTTATTAAACAAATTCAACAAATTGAATATAAAGGCCAAAACTCTTTTCCCACCAAATCATTATCTTGAACTGGCATTTACCATGAAATATCAAGTTCCCACCTTTCTACAGATCCTCTAATGTCCAATATTACTCATGAGACTGACAAAATTATTTTCAGTAAATAGTATCTGATGTTAAAAAGATTTGATCTTTGGGGGCAGTATGTTGACTTGGTTACATAAGCTCCCCAAGAGACAAAAAGATAATTAAGTTTAACTTTTTCCCTGTAATTATATTAACTTGATCTAGACAAGTTTTTAATGGTGATATATCTGTTTCTAAATCGTATTTATTGATACTTATGGCAAATTTTATTCCACTTTTGCTTTGGATAAGCGATTAAAAAATATGAATATCGCCCCTATAAGTAAGCCAGGTCACTCCACTAATCCAAATTTCTTCAAGCATGCGTGGGACGCTTTTATGATATGAATTGTGTTAAGACTTGATGTATTAGGAACTTTCCATCACTTACAAACAGTTCAAAAGGTGGGGCGAGCAATTTAGCCACTACAACTCATCAAGTAACTCATGTTAAGTATGAGAATACAGTGCTAAATAAACACTGATGACAGGGGAGATCATATCTCACAGTAGAAGTCCACTCCATGAGTTGAGTGATTTCTAATGTAAATGCATCTGTACAACTGCGCACTAATGGTACTCCATTCTTTTGCATATGCCCCCGCTGTACACTTTGCATTTCAATTTGTGACTGAGTTATTTTAATTATCATTATGTTGCATAAAGATGTCTCTTTGAAGTGAATTTCAAGTGTCTATGCTGCTCCACTGAGAAGTTATTAGGGAAAAACTGAATTATCCTTAACTTATGGACATGAGTGTATTTTTAACAGTTTTCTTCCGAAAATTTGATGTGTAATATTAACAATGGTTGCTTGTTTTAGATACATTTTGTTGCCTTTCCAACATTTTCTAATAATAGTGGGGAAAAAAACAAAAAAAACAAACATTATCGCTGTTCTGTAAGTGATTTATTTTTAAAATGGATTTGCTAACTAAAAAGGATTAAATTAATTTTAGCCTTTGTAATGTAGTTGTTTATTCCAACCTGTATATTTTTAAATCCATAATACTTTTTCTTAGGTTAATCATTGCGAAACCGGTATACAAGAAAAAGGGTGAAAAAATAGATGCCAAAGGGTGAAAAAATGTCAAAGGGTGAATAGAAGCAGTTTTGCTTTAAATGTCTCATTGTTTGTGTTTGGTGTTTAGGACACAGTCTTTTAAGTCTTAGAACCTGTAAGTGTTTGTTTCTTATTGAATTTTTAATGAAATGTATAGAGCTTTTTTTTTTTTTTTTTTGGAAAATAGACGCAGTTCTTTATTCTTCATTTCGTAATGAAACAAAATGCAAAGAGGGACTTATTATCTCTCTAAGTCTTTAAAAATTGTATCGACCTTTGGGAGTAACTTTGAAGAAACAACCACTAAAAATCGAACTTATCCGAGAGAAGAAATTTTATTCCCATAAGTATCAAAATTATTTATACACTTTTGTTTTGTTCTATTTAGAATTTCTGCAATTGTGTCTTAAAAACTTTCTAGTAATCTCATTTTAGTGTTATGAATAGGTCAATTTATTGTTCTTAGAGGGATTTTTGTAATAAGTTTTTAGTTGTTTCATTCAAGTGATTTGGAAAAGCCGATAAGAACTCTTCAAGGATGAATGATTTAAATTTTATTTTGTTTAGTTGATGGTTTATTACTTCAAATGGTAAGTATTGACTTACGACTGTTTTTTACGTAAAGTATACATAGAAAGAGAAGAAAAAGAAATGAACTGTTACTTAAATTCTTGTTTTTTAAAATTAAACTTTTATCTCTTATATATTTTTTATTTTGTTATTTCGGAAACCTTGAAAAAGCTTTAAAAAGATAATTTCCTCTTATCACTTAGCAAGATATCCAGAAACAAAAATAAAATAACAAAACACACATGAGTTGTTTTGTTGTAACGATTTGGAGGTGAATAGCAGCAGTAGAAATGTTCTTCCTTGCAGTCAAAAATTAATTGACCATAAATTTTTTTTTTGACTATAGGGCCTAAAAAATTGATAGTGAGGGAACTTTTCATCATTTAATGAAAACTGTGTAATAATGCTGCACTATATAATAATTTGCCTGCAAAAGGATTAATATTGCTCTGAAATTCCAAATTGCCCCAGTTATCCTTGTTTTACGACATTTATATATTGGAATAACTTAAATTGGAAATAAGTATTGTATGGAGTGGCGTTAATTGAAAAGCTAAGCGTTTAACGAGCACCCAGTATGTTTCCTCTTGGAACCATTACGAAGTATAGTTTGTCCAGAAGTCAAGTCGTTGTTGTACCTGTGTGGAGCAAAGAAGTTTCATCGCACATGTCTGTCACTAATTGAAGGACACTCTCGTACTCTCCTTCCATAGAGAATATCATGAGAGGCGCATCGTCTCCACACTTCTTGGTGTAATTCCCCAGACAGATAACGTTATCTTTCTCTTGCCTGAAGAAACAACAACAACAACAATAATAATAATAATGATAATAACAATAATAACAACAACAACAACAATAACACCACCACCACCAATAATAATAATAATAATAATAATAATAATAATAATAATAATAATAATAATAATAATAATAATAATAACAATAATAATAACGACAACAACAACAATAATAATAATAACGACAACAAAGAATAATAATAATAATAATAACAATAAAATTAATAATAACAACGATAAGAATAATAATAACACCAACAACAAAGAACAACAACAATAATAATAACAACAACAATAATAATAACGACAACAACAACAATAATAACAATAATAATAATAACGACAATAACAACAAAGAACAACAACAACAACAACAACAACAACAACAATAATAATAATAATAATAATAATAATAATAATAATAATAATAATAATAATAATAATAATAATAATAATAATAATAATAATAATAATAATAATAATAATAATAATAATAATAATAATAATAATAATAATAATAATAATAATAATAATAATAATAATATCAATAACGATAACAACAATAATGATAACAACAACAGCAAAAATAGAAACATTATAAAAATGATAATGATTTCGATAACAATAATGGTTAAGTTTGTGGCGATGGTATATAATAGCGATATTACTAGTACCCTACTACTATGCTTAATACTACTACTTCTACTTCTACTACTATTTATAATAATAAAAATACAGATAATATTGATACTAAAAACACAAATAATATTGATGTAATATTAATTAGATAACGTTAATAGCTTTAATGATAATAATAATATACTCGTATTATTAATACTATCTACTACTACTGTTAACAATAATAATGCTTCAACTGCTAATAATAATAATACATATTAACACTAATTACTTACGGGCAAACAGCTTTCACATCATCGGCATTTTCAATCTGTTTCAACTCTAATGTACTGGGACAAACGTCGAATGGACTTTCTTTGCAAATGTCATCCGTTGAAGTAACTGAAAATAATCATTGTTATATTTTGCAATTTGAAAACTCCTTATGTTTTTTAAGAGTTAAACACCTCTGCCTTCAATTACACTGATCTAATGCAATATTTTACCATTAACAATATTTGCCAAAATATTAGTTAAAGACTTTGGAATTTTTTTTACATCTAAGAAAGATGATTCTACTTTTGCTCTACTTTTAACTTGCTAGAGTACTCTACTTTACTCTACTTTTACCATTTATTCAAAAACAATTAAACGTGTAAAATTTGATGAAGAAAAAAACGCATTTAAGTATTTTAATGTTTCTGCAATGATGGGGCCACAAATTTTTGAAAAATGGTTATGGCATTAATTTTGTAATGCTAGTAATAAACAAGTTACATATTGTTACATATTCTAGTTTTAGATTTATACTAAGTAGAAATTTTCTATATTTTAATCGATTTTTTATTTATTAAAATATACAAATGTTCTATTGACAGGAAAGTGTGTTATTCAATGACTCAAAAGATTATTTTGCTTATCTGTTATGCGTAAAATTTGCTCAAAATAAGGATTTTCTTTTTAAAGTATAGGTTGAGAGTTGATATTTTAAATACTGAACTATTACAAATATTAGCTTTTACTAAAAATAGTCTTTTCTGTATACTTTACGCATACATTATTTAAAACAAAATTCATGCTCTACCCTTTCAATCATTCAAAATCCTACTTTCAGAATAAGAAATTATTTTAGAGCTAATGACTTTCATTTAAGCATTAATTTTCAGAGTTAAGACATGCCAAACTGAATAACGGTGGTTAATTTTAGGAATTTTAACACGAATGGTAAATTTGAAATGGCTACTTTTATAAAAAATGTAAGTAAAGGTGAGGCAGCTTTTAATTTAGGATAAAACTCTTTCAGAGTGAAAATAAATATTAGCCGGCTAAAAACTTCATCTTGTTTCTTCACTAATACTTTCCCAAATGACTTTTATTTTATCAAATGCTACAGATATTTTCCCAAGATAAGCCACATTCCTCACTAAAATACAATTTTAAAGGCAGGTGAATTTTTCGCAGTATTTTCAAATAAATTTCATTAACTCTTTTTAGAGAATAAAAATAAATAATTAGCTTACCCAAGATTGGTAAACATAAACTGATCACTATTACCCACATATTAGCAAATTCTCTAGTGTACTGCTACTTATCTAATTGAAAGATTGAATACGAGTTTTACATATGTGTGAAATAGGCAATTCACTATTATATATTCGTTTCTACAACGGAACAATTAGCAATTCTTGGTTTCCTTTGATAAGAACCAGTTCTACCGGATATGCTGCATAAATTATTTCTTTTTCTGGGTGGGTAAAAAAAGGCTCAGCTTTTATCAGCTTTAAACACAAGGTCGCATTTAATGAATAATATTGTTACGAATTTTCCACTGAGGCAATGATGGCGAAGTTTTTACTACATGAAACTGTTTATTCTCTCTTCAAAATATCACAAAAGTTATTTCAAGAACAGTACAATTACTATCAGACTTCAACACAAGCTCCAATAAAAGAAACTCCGAATTCAGCGACAATACAAGCTCACTCCAATAGGTAAACAAAGCCTTTCACCAAGTTCCGAAGTCAAACTGAAAATTTTCATGATCGGCGGTCTTATATATGCAGGAGCGTGAGAACTTCTCGAAATATCCGCCAATTCGTCGAAAAAGAAACATCTCAAAATTTCTCGATTGCTTTAGGTGTTGCCACCTTTTTCTAACCTGTATTATCGCTGTTAATAAATAAAATAAAATAAATTACAATAGAATTTTAAAATAATACATCACTATTTACACTATATACAGAAAATTTGTGCAACAATATCTTGTGTGAAGCTCTTAACTTTTAACCATACTCTAATTGACGTTATGCACAACATTATTTAAAGATTATGGTTTTGTACTATTCAATATTAAAGAAAACTTGTGACCAATACAGTACAGAGTCAAATAACTTCAAGTTACTGTACACATTTTGTCAATATTTTCACATTTGTGTAAAGTAACACGATAAGTTACTTTACACATTTTGAAAATGAAAATGATCGAGGGGCAAATAAAAATGTGTATTTTTTAAATCCTTTTAATCTATGTTATTACCTAAATCAGCGAGTCCCAACTTTTTTAGTTTTGCTGACCAATTATTTTGTAAAAAAAAAATGTAGAGGTCCACCAATAACTAATAGAATGGGTGCGTGCGTTAGTAATTAGTAAAAA
This sequence comes from Linyphia triangularis, assembly GCA_963978545.1. Classification (NCBI taxonomy): domain Eukaryota; kingdom Metazoa; phylum Arthropoda; class Arachnida; order Araneae; family Linyphiidae; genus Linyphia; species Linyphia triangularis. The sequence goes on from OZ021728.1 coordinate 26,007,542, forward strand.
TATTGTACAAGATGGATTAAAATATAATTTTGTATAGAGGAAGAAACTTTATTGTAATCACTTTTCTGTCACAACTATAAGGAACTAAAAAACAAGTGCTCCAAGTTAAAAAAAGAAGTCAATGGGATTTATGACATTGTTTGAATGTTGGTCCCCCACGAGGAAGTCAATATCCGGAGTAAAATTGGATAAATTTAGCCATGTACACTCATTATTCACTCGTTACACCATCAAAGAATAATATTCGATAATTGCTAACAATTGAGTGACTCGATTGTTTCTATCTTTGTTCTTGAACTCCTATAATATTTGTCTTGGCTTAGATTCTCGACCAGCGCCTACGGCCCAGTATCATACTACACACTGCCCACTTATGGGCCGAGACCCATGGGTTGAGAACCACTGACCAAACCAATTAAAGCAATATTTAAATAATTTAGATAATCTAAATTTCGAATGTAAAGCCTAATTAAATCTTAATATACTTACCAGCAGATAGCATGTGTTGTAATTATTTTTGTAATTAGCTTTGTCACTCTTCAAATTTAAAAAAATTTGGTGCACTTATTTAATGAGAATTGCGAAAAGGAGTATGAATTGTTTCATTTGGGAAGTTTATGTAATGTAATATCCTTTACAGTAAGTTATGTTTATGTAATATCTGATAAATATACAATTTTTCTTTCTATCTCAGACACTATTTTGACTACTTCATAAGTTTTATATTTGAGATGATTGAATGTGAAATTTATGATATTTATTTTTATTGTAAGGTGTTGAATTGAATACAAAAATATTTTTGCTTTTGAACAATATGGTAGTTTTCATGACGTGGGGTGGGGGGGGGGGGGGTTTACTCTGATTAGACGTAAATTTAGAAATTTTAATAACGTATTTAGAAACCACTTGAATATAGTATATATATTTTAGGTTCTAATTTGTTTCATATCAATTTCAGTAAATTTATTCCATAATATAAAAATCTATGTATAAAATATAAGATAATTATTTTATAAGGTAAATCCAAAGAGTTTAAATATTCAAGGAAGATAATATATCTTATTGAGAGATTGTAATGCATCATTAAAGATACTTTTGCGACACTTTTATTTGTAGAAAATATCTACTTGTAAAATATTAAAAAAATATATTTTTGTAAAGAATGTGTAACTTGTTGTCCAAAACATGATGAATCATTTTAGTGAAAGGGGTATGCTGAAATTTTTTTTCTCAAAAATATAGTTTATCTTTACATGGTTGGCTAGGCTTCGCGAGCAGGGTTCACAGGCCCATAGTAAACTCATTATTTTTAGAAATCCACATACAATAGGATTCTCAGAACAGCAAAACTCTCGAAAGGTTTCACCTACGATCTTCAACTTTTGCATATAGGTTATTAAAGGTCATGGGATGTGTCATTAAGGTTTTCGTTAAAAGTGCACGGGTGCATAACGTAGCTGCCTTTCAAAAGTTTATGTTCTTTAGCAATCGTTTACAAAACAGGTCATAATGATTTGAATCAAAATCACTGTGGTACCTTTTAAAGTAGTTTAAATAATCACACTTCCAAAATTCACGTAGAAATTCAATAAAGGCGTAACAAATTGAAAGACATACATACTGTTGCACAAATTGTCTGTATATACTGTAAATAGTGACGTATTATTTTTAAATTCTATTGTAATTTATTTTTATCTTATTTTATTTATTAACAGCGATTATACAAGTTAGAAAAAGGTGGCAACATCTAAAACAATCGAGAAATTTCGAGATGTTTCTTTTACGACGAATTGGCTGGAAATTTCGCGAATATTCTCTCGTGCCAAGTATATAAAGACCGGAGGTCTTGAAAGTTTTCAGATTGACTTCGGACTTCGATGAGAGCTGATTGCTTTGTTTACTGGAGAGAGCTTGTATAATCGCTGTATTCGAAGTTGTTCTTACTGAAGCTTGCTTTGAAGCTTGTGAGCGATTACGCTATTGTCTGTGAATAAATTTTGTGCCTTTGAAGAGTGAATAAATAGTGGTTTTTATCTTAAAAACTGTGTCATCATTGCCTCAGCGGAAAAATTCATAACAGTGGTGTCAGAAGTGGGATCTCATAATTTCGAATGCCGATTACTAGAGGAATAATGGAAGACCAAATGAAGCAACTGATGGAAATGATTGCTGGAATGAAGGCCCAACAAGAGTCCACCGCCGCCGAAATAAAAGCCGGACAAGCCCGTCAAGAAATGACTAACGCCGAGCTCGCCGCTGCTGCAATCGCCACCGGCCAAGAATCTGCCGCAGCCGAACTCGCCGCCGCAATTGCCGCCAGTAAAGAAGCCACATCGTCGGATATTAAAGCTTTAGCTTCCAAGCAAGAATCATCTTCTGCGTCCGTTGATAGATTTATAGAGCGCACAGAGAGTGTTCTTCAATCAATGAAGGCGGATATTTTGGATGTCAAAGAAGATCTTAAGACAGTGAGAAATGAAGTTGAAGAAAAAGTTTCCATCATGCAAGAAAAAGTTTCCACCGTGCAAGAAAAAGTTTCCACCATGCAAGAAAAAGTTTCCACCTTAAAGGAAGAGCAAGACAAATTCATTGACGTTGTAGAAGAAAGGCTGCGAAAAATGGAAACGCGTGAAGCTGTGGCCATAGCGTCACCTAATTGGGATAACCCTTCCATCCCCTTTATGGCGCCACGCTCTAACATCAAAGTGGCCACTTTTGATGGTAGGTCGTCTTGGCACGTTTATCAAACGCAATTTGAAATGATTGCTTCTGCGAATGGTTGGAACGATACTTCGAAAGCATTCCATCTTGCAGCATCTCTTCGAGGTGAAGCTGCTGACATTTTATAGACACTACCTGAAGAGAAGCGGGGAGAATTGGTGGCGCTGGCAAGTGCGTTGGAGTTAAGGTTTGGGGAGCAGCATCTAAAGGATTACAACAGACTGCAATTGAAAGTGAGACAGCAGAAAGCCAATGAAACTCTTCAAGAATTGGCATCGGATGTAGAAAGACTGTCACTCCTCGCTTTCCCAGACTGTCCCTCGGACGGACGAGATAATCTGTGTTATGATTGAAAAAATGTTGAGCTTCCTCAACGGTTTTATTATGGTATAATGGAAGCATTCTTTCACTTGTCATGTTCTTCCGGGGTTATCTGTGTAAAATTAGTCAATCATTTTTTGGTAATTAATGCCCTATTAAAGATGGGTGATATTTAATTCACCTTTTTATTTTATAAATCCTTTTTATTAAAAAAAAGCCGGAGATCGGGACGCGGAATAGCATGTGGATTTTCGTATATACCCCCTGTTTTCGGCTGCGGGATTAGGAATTTCTCCCCGGCGTCGTTTCAGAATTCGAAAAGAGACGCTTAACTTTTGTCCAATGGGATCCCTCTTTTCTGATCGCAGGAGAAACGCGTGATGGTAGTGAGCCTGTGATTGGTGGAGGCAAGTTTAGGACAGGAGTACGGGGCTGCTTTCCGTGATCATTGAGAGACGAAACCTAGTGCTGAGAAGTCGTGTTGGTACTGTCGCTCTGATGTAGCGTCCCTGTGGAAGAAATGGCGCAACCTGGGTGATCTCTCGGGTGGAGACTAGAGGGAAGGCCGGTGGCCTGTCAAATAAGATCTCGTTCCTGAATGCTGCTCATCTAAAGACGGCCGGTGGCCTACCGTATTCCTTCGATCGGTTGATGTGATTCCTGGACATTTCTGCGGCGGTCTCGAGAGTCTGTTTTCCGCGTCCCCGACGAGTCCAGTGTGCTCCGGGATATTAGGTGCTAGTTCAGCAACAGTTCCAGAATTCCTACCACGTTCCAGTGGGATGGCCGGTTTCAAGAGTCTGTTTTCTTCGTCCCTGACGAGTCCTGTGATTTCTGGATGATTTGGCGCTTGTTCGTTCCTCCTGTTCTGGGACTCCCCATAAATAAATATCCCTCGTCGCTGCCAGTAAGAAGGCCGGTGGCCTGTCCAATAAATATCCTGTGTTGCCAGTAAGAAGGCCGGTGGCCTGTCCAATAAATATCCCTCGTCGCTGCCAGTAAGAAGGCCGGTGGCCTGTCCAATAAATATCCTGTGTTGCCAGTAAGAAGGCCGGTGGCCTGTCCAATAAATATCCCTCGTCGCTGCCAGTAAGAAGGCCGGTGGCCTGTCCAATATCCCTCGTCGCTGTCCAGTAAGATGGCCGGTGGCCTGCCTACAGACTATCTTCTCAAGTGATATATCGGTTTAGTCCTCATCCTACCACGTCTAGGAGTCAGTCCTCTTCTGTACAACTTACACGAGAACTATCTTCGTCCCTTTCACAAGGACTTTGTTGTTCTTCAACATACGAGACTGATTTACTGCAGACCACTACCCCTCGCCCGGTCAATCGGATACATTCAGACGTTTCCCCATGCGGCCGCTGTCCTCTAGTATACCCCATGTGGGTCCCAGGTATTTTGGTGGGGTTTTCGGGATCTTTTTACAAGTTCTTTTCCCCTTGTGGTTAATTTAAAAGGGTAATATTTCATTCCCTTATTCAATCAACATGCTATTCTTAGTCCTGGTGTTCTGCTTTCTTGATTAAATTAAAATTTGGTTTCCTTATATTTATTTAATCACTCATTGTTTTGAATATCTCAATTCATGTTATCGCTTAAGCTAGTATTACATAGGTCCAGTGTTTAACCAATAATTCTTCATTGGGTCTGTAATTCCTTTACTTAATATCTTTCCCATGCAATAAATGATTTCTCAGGTCTCTAGCTGGTCTTAATTCTACATTCAATATATTGTACCATGCTGTGTTTTCAGGTAATCTAAAAGGTACCACTATTTGATAGGCAAGTTAAGGGTAAAAGGACACAACGCAATGTTTGGAAATCGAGGTCTTGAGTATAGTATTATTTAATTGGCCTTAACTGTAAACATTTGAAACTATAAGTCATAACATCTGTCTCTTCAGTATTTCGTGGATGCCATCAAAGATCCCGACATACAGCAAGCTACCAGGATGTCAGACAGCAAAGATCTGAAGTCCACCCTCGTCTATGCCATGAGAGTAGAAGCCGCACAGCAAGCCTCTAGAAAAGAAAGGCGTTTCGTACGTGGAACATTGACGGACGATTCCTCTGAACTTTTCACGAAGTTTCAAGAACTGGAAAACAAGGTGGAGCGAATTATGAGAAGTAATCCTGGCTCGAGGGATCGAAAAACCAGAGTGGTTTGTTGGTTCTGTAACCGTGAAGGACATTTCAGACGTGATTGCCCTGAATTGGATAGGAGAGGGGACAAACCCTCGTCCGAGTCTCAGCAGTTAAACTAAAGAGCGGCTATCTCGCGAGGCTGAGGTCGCCGTGTAGAGCAGGTGGTGCCCCACTCAGCCTCTATCACATCTCATCTCTTCAAGGAGGAAACCATGGTTTATTCGTGGAGGGCAAGATCAATGGAACTCCCTGTCGTCTAATAGTTGACTCAGGGGCAAATGTAACCATCTTACGGACGGATGTAGCCCGGCGCCTGGACAGCCAACCTCTTTACACGGCGCCTTCAGCTTCGCTACAAACTGTGACTGGTGACAAAATTTCTGTGCATAGGAAATTAAATGTCAACATCTCCTTTGGATTTCACACCTACACTCACACCGTTTACGTCGCTGAAATTATTGACCCATGTATTCTTGGACTGAACTTTTTAAAGAAAAATGGAATTACTTTGAATTTCGAGAAAGGCGAGCTTCAAACAGAGAAAGAAGAAGTTCCATTGTTCGGTTTGGACTCGGAAGAGCCGTGTGCATATCGAATAGTAGCTCTTGAAGACATCTCCATCTCCTCCATGGCAGATTTGGTTGTAAAGGGTTCAGCAGAGCTCCCGAAGGCCTTCCGATTTGGAGTAACGGACTTCCCATCATCGAATAGTGTCCCGAAAGGAGTGCTAGTAGGAGCGACGCTTGTGGATCTCTCTCAGGAGGTAGTGCATGTGAGAATGGCCAACATCGGTGATTCTACAAGAGTTATCAAGAAGGGAGAAGAAATTGCCACTTGCACACCTGTTACAAGCATTGAACGAGGATCGAAGGAGCTTCCGACGGCACCATCCGCGGATTTAGTGGACCAGCTTCTCGAGGATGCTCGGTTTGAAAGAAGTCAAGAGAAGATTGTTGGGAACCTTATAAAAGAATTTCAGGACGTTTTCTCCATGTCATCGAAAGATGTAGGAAGGACGAAGCTTACACAACATCGAATCGACACTGGGACCCATTTACCGTTTAAACAACACCCTCGAAGACTTCCATTTGCAAAACAAGAGGAGGTCGAGAGATTGTTACAAGAAATGGAAGATAATAGAGTTATCGAACCCTCCTCAAGTCCATGGGCCTCTTCAATTGTACTCGTTCGAAAGAAGGATGGTTCCACTAGATTTTGTGTGGATTACCGGAAGCTGAACGAAATTACGAAAAAGGATAGCTACCCTCTGCCAAGAATTGATGACACCTTGGACACTCTATCGGGGAACCAATGGTTTTCAACTTTGGATTTGAAGAGCGGATACTGGCAAGTGGAGATACACCCCGAGGATCGTGAGAAGACTGCCTTCACTACCGGACAAGGATTATGGCAGTTTCAAGTGATGCCGTTTGGCTTATGTAATGCACCGGCTACGTTTGAACGACTAATGGAGACTGTGCTTAGAGGACTTTCCTACGAGACCTGTCTGGTATATTTGGACGATATCATTATCATCAGGCGGAGTTTTGATTAACACTTGCAAAACGTAAAGAACGTGTTCTTGAAGCTTAGGGAAGCCTACTTGAAACCTAGCCCATCAAAATGTAAGCTCTTTAGGAGGAAAGTCAGTTATCTCGGACGCATCATCTCATACGATGGAGTGAGCACAGATCCAGCCAAGATCCATGCTGTGCAAATTTGGTCTCGACCGCAAGACGTTCATCAATTGCAAAGCTTCCTAGGCCTGTGCAAGTATTACCGTAGATTTGTGAAGGGTTTCTCCAAGATCTCCAGATCCCTGCATCGACTAACAGAGAGCAAGCAGAAGTTCCTGTGGACTGCCGATTGTGACGACTCCTTCAATCAACTGAAGACAGCTTTAACATCCGCGTCTGTTTTGGCTTTTCCCGATGTTAACAAGGACTTTATTCTGGATACAGATGCCAGCAATGAAGGAGAGGGCGCCGTTCTTTCCCAGGAAATCGAAGGCCAGGAGAGAGTCATCGCTTATTTTAGTAAGAGCCTGTCAAAATCAGAGCGGAACTACTGCGTCACAAGAAAGGAGTTACTGGCGATAGTAAAGGCCGTTGAGCACTTTCATCATTACTTGTACGGCCGAAAATTCCTTTTAAGAACTGATCATGCGTCTCTGACTTGGTTGCTGAATTTCAAGAATACAGAGGGACAAATAGCGAGGTGGATTCAGCGCTTACAAAAACATACCGGCAATTTCACAATTTTAGCTCTTTTTTTTTTTTTTTTTTTGACAATGTAAAAATATTGCATTCTGGCTATTTCTTTCAATAAATGAATATATGAAAACTAAAACGTAAAATTTCATCAATCCATATCAAATTTATATTCAGGGACTACCATTTGTGTGTAATTGAAAGAAGGGCGACTTTTCACAGCATTAGTTTATTTTTAATAAATAGCTTATTCAGATTTACAAAAAGTTTCCAATATGCAATGAGTTCAATAATTGACCAATATTTTGTCGCCAACAAAAAATTTCGAGCACCAATAATGCTATAAGTAAAAACTAAATAAAGCAAGTACTATCTAAAAAACTTAAAACTACAACGAAACAATATGAGTTGACAGGCACATAAAGGTATGTTAATGAACTATTTTATTAGCAGGATGGAAATTACGTTAATATCAATTGTATCTGTGGAACTTGAAATCTAAACATCTGGTTATCAATCATTACATTTTATTTTCAAGGATTTTGTCAATGAATTCTTTCAAAATTTCTTTTTGTGAATTGGTCATTTTCACTCTTCCAACATCGCCAGAAAATTCCTTCGCTCCTATCTGAGAGTTGCAAAACGTTCGGAGGAAGTAGGATCGGTGTAGAATTTCAACGGTGGCACCTTTAGCTAAGTTTCCGCAGTTTTTTTCGACATCTTCAACGAAGCATGTTGGTCTATACAAATGGGCACTGCAAAGAAAATGTTGAAGCAAATTTTAAAATATGGCATTGAAAATTTTGTTACTGTCAATTTATAACTACTTTTACTTTTTGTAGGTATTTAGGTTCCCTAAATGATAAAATGCTATTGCGGACATGAATATAATGTGCGGTAGGAGGTGTGCACTGTATACGGCGTTCAACAGTGAAAGTTGTTCGTGGTAGAGGAAATTGATCGAAAGTAAAGTCATGCGGTACATGGATGCGTCCAGATCGAAACAACTTGCAATAGTAGGGGTTTCTGATTGCGGAAGGTGAGCGTAATGCTGACATCTGTTGGTGAATGGTGACAGTCTATGACGAGCACTGTTTAGGTTGAACTGACCGTAAACAAATGGTGTTGGACTGGTCATGGAAGATCCGAAATCTTTTTCTGTCCTTCACGAAAACTTTTACACCACTTGTTTACAGCTGTTTGACCTAAACAGTGCTCGCCATAGACTGCCACCAATCGCCGATAGATGTCCGCATTACGCTCACTTTCCGCAATCAGAAACCGTACTACCGAGCGTTGTTCCGATCTGGATG